>BLSH010162332.1:18941-31088 GCA_018402905.1 Glandirana rugosa | reverse complement strand
AAAAGTGTGTTTATCTCGAAAGAAAACCACCATAAATTAGTGATCCTCCCCCAAATAAAAAACGCGTCAAGAAATGAGATAGGCTGTCAGTATATCAGGTGTGATCAGATCTGATCAATTTTCAATGATTGGCACCATAGCTTGTAGACTCTAACTTTCACAAGGACCAAATAATATCCACTTATTTGGGTTATTTTTACCAAAGATAGGTAGCAGTATAAATTTTGGCCAAAATTTACAAAGAAAAATTACTAATTTGCAAAATTTTATGACCGAAACAAAGAAAAAGGCATTTTTTCAAAAAAATTTCAATCTTTTTTTATTTATAGCGCAAAAAATAAACCCCCTCCTAGTGATTAAATACCACCAAAAGAAAGCTCTATTTGTGTGAAAAAAAGGACGCAAATTTCATATGGGTAACGTGTTGCATGACTGAGTAATTGTCATTCAAAGTGTGATAGCGCTTAAAGCTGAAAAATGGCCTGGACAGGAAGGGGGTTTTCGTGCCAGGTACTGTTGTGGTTAAGCAACCCTACCAGGTATATTAAACAATTAATACTGAGGGCCTTATACTTTATACTTACTACTATTCCTGGGGGGCCAACGTTGTTCCCAATATGTAACAGGACCTATAAGCTCTTGGAGGATAAGTGTTATTGATCTCTAATTGACAAAATTTGTATATTTAGATTGTATCATAGGTTATATTCCACATGAGTGCGTACCCGCATCTGCTGGTATCCGGTGGATTCCTAGGGCTTGGACGTTCCGGACATCTGCCAGGCTAGGGCTACAGTGTCACTGAGTGAGTTCAGGATACAAAGTTTTGTCTGATACTCAGAATATTTTCCAGCATCCAACATTTTATTGCTTGTATTTCTAGATCTATCTACATAGGATATTGTACACAATCGAACCCTTTGATCTTCTGAGGAAGCGTTATTGTGAAAATGCAAAACATGTAAAGAATGAGTTATCCTGCATGACCGTGGGCACTCACTGTGCATTTCTGCAATATGTCCTAATTTTTCAATTGATCTCCAATGTGTATGGAACCAATGTATCAATATTAGCTATATCAATGCCACTATAGGATATCTTGGAGGTATCAACTACCAATTGAATAGGATAAGAATGCAGCCCACTATCATGCAGCAACTCAGGGGTTTAGGATATAAACATTTTTAAAGAAAACAATATTTTTAATATGAATTAATAAACTTTTTACTTTTATAAATCATGTGGAGTTATGGTTTTTATACGGTACCAAGAAAATCCCAATATTGCTGAAATTTCTTCTATTCTCTGATTAAACAGGGATGTGGTACCCAATCATGATGTAGGGTCCCTGGTAGCCACCTAGTGAGGACCTTGATTATTATTTTCGTTATCCTTATGTAGGACCAGATAAGGAGACCTACAAGACAGAGCCGCCAACTTAGACACCTGCCGAGCGGATGTGATAGCCACCAGAAAAAACACTCTCTGCGAAAGCAAAAGCTGAGAGATTTCCCTGATATTTTCAAAGGGCGGCTTCTGAAGTACCGAGAGGACCAAATTGAGGTCCCATGGCGCCAAAGGCGACCGTACCTGGGGGGCGACATGTTGAACCCCCTGCATGAAAGTATGGATCAATGAATGCGTCGCCAAAGGACGCTGAAAAAAGATCGCCAGAGAAGAAACCTGACTCTTGATAGTGCTCAACGCCAGTTTCAGGTCGAGGCCCTTCTGTAGGAAGGCCAGAACTCAAGACACCAAGAATGAGGGTTCCACCCCCGGCTTCGCACCAGGCAATGTAAGCCTTCCAGGTGCAGTGGTAAATCTTACGTGAGGTGGCCTTACGTGCCTTCAACATGGTAGGAATCACAGAGTCCGAAACCTCTCGATCCCTCAACACCTGGGATTCAATAACCAGGCCATTAAAGCCAGAGAGGATAAAGCAGGGTGCAAGATGGGCCCCTGGGACAGAATGCCCTCGTGACGCGGGAGCCGCCAGGGAACGTCCCCCACCATCCATACTACGTCTGCGTACCAAGGACACCTTGGCCAATCTGGAGCTACCAGAACGGTCAGTATACCCTCCGCTTCTATTCTGCGCAGAAGGAGCGGAAGCAGTTTGAGAGGAGGAAAGACATAGACAAGTTGATACCGATCACACTGAGCTACAAGAGTATCCGCCGCGTCCGCTAAGGAGTCCCTTGTCCTGCTCACGAAGGTCTGCACTTTCTGATTGAGGTGGGATGCCAACAAGTCTACGTCTGGGACACCCCATCTCAGACAAATCTGATGAAACACATCCGGGTGCAGGAACCACTCTCCCTGGTCCAGGCGCTGACGACTGAGATAGTCCGCCTGCCAATTTTCTACACCCGGTATGTGGACGGCAGAAATTGCCGGAACATGGCTTTCTGCCCACCGCAGGATGGAAGCCACCTCCGAGGCCGCCGCCCAGCTTCTCCTGGTGGTTCACGTATGCCACGGCCGTGGCATTGTCCGACTGAACTTGGACAGAGCACCCGTGTAGTCTCAAGGTCCAATGGGAGAGTCAGTACCAAAGCGCCTGCAATTCCAGGACATTGATTGGGAGACGAGACTCCTCTTGAGACCACCGTCCCAGGGCCGAGAGCAGCCCCAGGACTCCGCCCCAGCCTGTAAGGCTGGCGTCCGTCGTGATCACTGTCCAGTGAAGGGGAGAAGGACTTCCCCGACCGAAGAGCCGGGGCCTGCAGCCACCAGAGCAGCGACGCCCTCACCTGGTGACCCAACCAGATCAACCGATCCAGTGAAAATGGGGACCTGTACCATCAGGAGAATTTCCAGCTGCAAAACGCGGGTGTGACACGGAGCATAAGGGACTGGCTCAAGACCTGCATGCAAAACCGGATTGAGGCCCATTTCTGGGACAGTAGGGACCGAGACACCTTCGACTGGGCTGCATCCAGGACCGGCCCCAAATACTCCAGGCAGTGAGACGGATTCCGAACCGACTTCGGGAGGTTGATCACCCACCCGAACTCCTGCAGAGTGTGCAGGGTAATTGCCACATTGTCCCTGAGCGCTGGAGCAGACTTCGCACGCAGGAGAAGGTCGTTGAGGTACACCACCACCGCGATGCCCCTCTGCCTCAGCAGAGCCAGAACCGGGGCCAGCAGTTTGGTTAAGACTTGAGGCGCCGAGGCCAGGCCAAACGGGAGAGCCACGAACTGGTAGTGCTCTTCCCCGACCACAAAGCGCAGGAAGCGTTGGTGCTGGGCGCAGATAGGGACATGCAGGTATGCATCTTTGATGTCGAGAGAGGCCACCGAGCGGAACGACCATGCGAAACCTGCAAACCCGCACAAACCTGTTGAGGTCCTTCAGGTCCAGGATGGGACAAACCCCGTCCTTCGGAACCACGAAAAGGTCGGAATAAAACCCTTGGGAACGTTCAGCCCATGGAACGGGAACAATCACCCCTTGACACAGCAGGTCCTGCAAAGCCCCGAACAGGGCCCGCAGGCAGCTGCAGGTTGGAGGCGCATAACCTGTCTGGGGGGCAGGAACAAAATTCTATGCTGTACCCCGAGACCACCTCGAGGACCCAGCGGTCCGAAATGCGGGAGGACCACCTGTCTGCGAACCCCAGGAGACGTCCCCCCACCCGAATGCTGGGTGGGGGCAACCCTTCATGCGGAGGAGACCTTGTCCTCTGGCTTGGTGTGCTTACGTGGCCAGGGATGCTTCTGTCCACCCGCAGGGGCCTTGGTGGGCTGTGAACCCTTGCCCGAGGAGCGGAAAGGACGAAAAGGCTGCCTATGGGCCGGAAAGGAAGGGCCCTGCCGGCGATGGGGGTCCGAACTCCTCCTAGACTCCGGGAGAAAGGTGCTCTTCCCTCCTGTGAGATTCCGGTTCATCTTGTCCAAGGAGCCACCGAAGAGTTGTCCCCCCGGAAAGGCAAGTCCGCCAGGGCCTTCTTAGAAGTCTGGTCCGCGGACCAGCACTTCAGCCAAAGCTGCCGCCTGGCCACCACAGAGACCGCAGATGCCTTGGATATCAGGGGGCCTGCGTCCAAAGCAGCATCGCACAGATACTGAGCCCCCTGGACCATCCGGTCTGCAAGATCCACACACTCAGGAGAAGCCTGCATCTTGCACAACTCGCTGTGTAGCAGCTTCGCCCACTCAGTGAGCGTTTGTGACACCAGCGCAGAAGCAACAATGGGCCGCATGGCAGACCCCGTTAGAACAAATGGGGATCTGACGTAAGCCTCAGCCTTCCTGTCAGCCGGGTCCTTAAAGGACGACCTGCCCTCCACCGGGATGGTGGTCGCCTTACTCAGGCGGGACATGGGGGGGGGGAAATCAACCACGGGAGGTGATGCCCACTTCTGCAATAATTTATACTCAAAGGGATAACGCACAGCGAAACGCTTCGGAATGGGAAGGGAGCTCTGAGGCCGAGCCCAGTCCTTATAGACAAATTTATCCAGAAAATCCACATACGGAAAGACCTTAGCCACAGGGCCCGGTCTATGTGACCGCTGCTTCTTCCAGTTGCAGGGTCTCAAGCACTGAGGTTATCAGAGCGTCTACAAGAGCCTTCTCGTGCGCAGCAGTGGACGCCTCAGACTCATCCTTGCTATAAGGAGCGTCTGGGATCTCAAGGAAGGTCCCCGCCATGGAGGAGCCCCCTTCGGGGTTCGAGTCCTCCCCGAGGAAGGGGAGGCAAGGGGTGCTTTTTGGCGTCCCTGCGGTTAAACAGCTACTTTACCCGGGAGACAAACGTCTCCAGGACCATGGACATGGCGTCTACAAGGGACGGGGCCCCTGAAGTGCTGGCTGCAGGCACTGAGAGGTCCGGTGGGGAAGCACCCGCATCGGCTACCATTCTGTCACCCACCCTGGCAGTGCCAAGAGAATGATGCCCATTGCCAAGAGACCACTGCACCCCCCACCCCAAAGCTGCGCAAGGCTTGTCACAGGGGGCACCCCAAGGGGACTCACCACCCGACCTGGAGAGGAGCCGCCTGCTGCTGCTGTCCGCCACTGTTGCTGCCTTCACCATGCTCCCGCTGCCCACACTGCTGCTGTGCTCAGAGCCGCTGCCACTCCAGTGAGATCCGCGCCGAGCTGGGGGGTAAATCGGCGCCAGAAACGGCCAGGACCGCCCCTCAGCAACACACAGGCCTTCCACGTGTAGAAACCACAGGAAAATGGCCGCCCATGCACACTAGAGGCCGAAATCCCATGTAACAGCGCCGCGGCTACACCAAAATGGCCGCCAACCGATCCCAATGCTTTTAAATGCGGCTGGTTACAAGAAAATGGCGACCGGACGCTGGCAAAATGGCCGCCGACAAACCAACTGCCGAGCATGAGGCAAGTGGGGGGGGGGGGGGACCAGCTAGAGCCCATTACTCAAATCACACCCTGGAAGCCCGGGGGAGGGGAAGGGGGGTGCGACATCGGGGTACTGGAGGGGTGGGGGAGGGGGCACAAGCGAGGAAGGGGGGGAAACCACCCACTACGCTACACCTCGGAGGGGGGACCCTCCAGCCCCCCCTGAACCCCATCTAGTCGGGCGGTGCGGGGGATCCCACCCGAGACAGCTTACACGCTCTCGGCTAGGCCGGAGGGAGCTGTCGGCCCTGGACGCACTGCGCGCGATGGCGGGGCATTTAACCCGCAGGGCCACACCATCCGGTCGGGGTCTGTCATGGTCGACCCAACGCGAAGCATCCGGTCTAATGCGTGATGGCTGGCTGGGGAGACCACCTGGATCCAAGAACCAGCCTGTCGCCCAGCACGGCTGCTTGATTGTAGTCTTCATCTGTGAGGCTGTCCCAGGACAGCCGAAAGTGGCCCAGAGAGGTACCACAGATCCCAACAGGGAGCCTAGGTTCAACTCCTTGCACTAGGCAGAAAAAACTGAGCTAGCAGTAGCTGGGTGTGGGGTTATCTGCCAGTGGGGACTGCCCCCTGGGAGGGGCTGTGTCTATTACTGTTTTTTTTGCTGTTAGAACTGCCTGTTCTGCCTAGTAAACTCCTGAAGAGGGCAGTATAACCCACTTAGTCCTAAGAATCACTGTGCCTGTCGACGAACGAAAGAGAAATTGTGTTGTTGGGGACAATGGAAAACAACTTTGTTGGAGCTTAATTCTTCAGCAATACGATTTCACCATCCAGCATAAGAAAGGCAGCACCCATGGCAATGCTGATGGGCTTTCGTGGCAAGCCGAGCTTGCAGAAGTCGGTTGCGTCAGGAGGGAAATTGCAGTTCCCTCCCATGCAACCACCTGAGGGGGAGGTGTAATGATATCCCATACTGGACACCCGAAACACTGGCAACTATTTTGTTCAAACATCAGCCATGACAGTTTTAGCCCAACTAGACACACACTGACAGTATCTCACTCCTTTCCCCCCCTCCCTTCAGGACTGGAATCCCTGAGCTCATTTTAAAAGTCACCAAGGTGTCTGTGGTTTTATTTGCCAGGCCTTATCGTAAAACAATAAACCAGATCCATTAAGAAGATAGAGCAGGATGCTCTGAAATAATGAGTGTCGTAAAAAGAGGCATTCAGGCAGAAGCGGCCTTCCAGCGACCCCTATATCTCATACAAACCTAAGAAATATACACAGGGTTCATAAATCCAGACAGGAACATGACACCTTAACAAAAAGTACATAGTTGAATGTAGAATTTTACACTGAACCAATTAAGTCCAAACACCCATAGGCCCAATCATATGGGGAACCACTGGCAACTTTTCTTCCTCCTAGAGTAATTAAATATTGGCAACCTGTCATGTTTGGACTTATTTTAATGCAATTTTATGCTGAGCTAGAATTCCTTAGTTTTGGGACTGCACTTTGGTCATATTCTGAGATATGACATTGATACAGAAAATAGTACATCAGGGAGAGTTGTTATTCCAGGGTCCGTCCCGGACAGCCCACGGCCCCTCCTTACCCATGTGAGTGGCCAGGGGCATGTGGCCCCACCCCTTTGCTTCCAGAGAAAAAGGGAATAGACAGGACAGTCCTCCCTTTACCATCAAAGAACGAACATCTGAGAACCTGTTGGACTCATCGACAACTCTCTGTTCAATCACGGACATTAACTGCATGTATCATTCTCCCCTTCCATTCTGCCTCATCTCTTTGCTGCTGTATATTAGGTCTTTAAGTGCTTTGTAACACCATTTTTCTGTAATTATTTTATCTGCACCAAATTTGACCTTTTCCTTATTAAACCTTATTCTGAAACTGTTAATCTTGTCCCTAAAGCTCTTAATGAAAGCTAAAACGAATCTGTTTCCTGAAGAAGTGCTACTGTTTAGAATAAATCTGAATATTGATGTCTGTGGTGACAGCGTGTGTTACAGGCGATTATTCTAAAATCATAATTGGTATTGCTCAAATCTCGAGTTCCTCTGGCTCGGTCCACAGAGGTATGGGCAGTGAAAGGATTAATTGCTTGAATTAGCCCGGTAACAATCGCTCGTAGGCTGTTGGCACATAGATTGTGTTCCCTCAAGCTGAAAAATCGTTGTGCTTGATGCAGCTAAAAGTGACATTGTTACGTTAGTGACAAGCGCGGTGTGAGATTGGGTGGTCCTCTGTCACCAGTTAGTGAGGAGGGCAAGGATCTGATACCTGCGTTCGTCACAATGGGCACTAACAGGTGGCACTGACGAGCAACACTGAGGTAGCACTAATGGGCAATGACAGACAGCACTGAGGTGGCAATGATGGGCACTGAAAAGTGGCACTGATAGGCAAGACTGAGATAGCACTGATAGGCAGCACTGACATACGGCACAGATGAGGTGGCACTCCCACGCCCACAGCAGCCGTAAGGAACGGTGACCAATCAAGCCTGCAACCTCAATCCCAGCTTTCAAACTGGGAAGACGATGTCGGAGGTGGGTGGGCAGTGAGAGCAAGCTGCGCTCATTACAGCACTGCTCACCAGAGGAAGGCGCTGATTCGCAGGAACGAGCGTGTATCCAGCTCCAGCAGGACACAAAGCCGTGGCCTCAATTTTGCCCAGACTGACCTGAGTCCGCACACCCACGTGGGGGCCAGGTGGCAGGAATCCAGACCTTTGCTGCGGTGTAGCCCAGGCGACAGGGCGCAATTTCCAGTCGTCATTGCGACATGGCGTCTGGTTTTGTAGAGCCCTGCTTTAAAGTGTAGATATTGCTCTCTAATACAGGCACATTTTGTCATAGGTTCTCTCTTTAAACACATGCCGCCTGTCCATAGTAAATTCACGGCAGCTACAGGCTAGGTAACGTACCTGTACAATGCCGTCTGTTTCCGGGTTTTCAGGGCATGCGCACGCCCCCTGCTGGCCTTTCTTGTGATTGATCACAACACAAGTCTGTCAGCAGGTTTGAGCCAAGGATTTTGGCTCTATGCCTGCTGATTGGCTGTTTTTCAAAGACACAGAACTCTGTACACAGACAGCAATTTGGCTGTTTCTTCTCCCTGAAATCAACCAGAGTTGAGGGAGAAAAAGGAGCCAGATCTGAGTAAAAGCAGCACACATTACACTTGTTAGGCACAGTGTTAATTCCTTGTTTGCCCCCTGATGTAACCCCTTCCCATCCAGTGTCATTAGTACAGTATTATCACTGAATTAGTGTCACTAGAGGCGTCAGTGGCCCTCCCAGCCAGTGTCTGTTAGCGTCAGACTGCCCGCCACACTATCAGTGTCACTAGAACTAGAATTGTATACATCAGTATTTTGATCATGATCAGAACTATACTAGTGTCCCCAAAAATACAGTTTGGATTTCACCAGACATGTAGTAAATTACATTTTGGCCTACATTTATGAAGAAATTTGATTTTATTGGATATGTTTTATACTGGATAATAGCATTTTTTTTTTTTTATTTCAAAATTTTAAGTTTTTTTCGTTTATATAATAAAAAAAAAAAGTACGGCCCCTTTCACACTTGTGCGACACAATTTTACCGTGACTTTCCAGCAATTTTACCGCGATTTGGGATAGGTCCAACTTTGTTGTAACTTTGGCACAGTGAAAACATATTACAAAGTCATACAGACATAGTACAGAAATCGCATCTATATTATTCAGGTGCGATTTGCATGCAACTTTGAGGGTCTATGGACCTCAAGTTACATCAAAGTTGGGCCAAAGTAACGCAGGGACTACTTTGAAGTCGGCATGTCTTGAAGTCGTACAGATATGAACGGTGCTCATTGGAAATAATGGGGAACGTCTTGTCATGCGACTTTGCAGTCCCAAGTCACAGGACAAGTTGCACAAGTGTGAAAGGGGCCTAATGATCAAATAAACTCCAAAAGAAAACCATTTGACAATTTTTTTTTGTGTACAGTGTAGAATAGTGAAAAGTGCCCTGGTCATGAAGAGGGTTAAGGCTGCATTCACACCTGAGAGTAGCTTTTTTAGCATTTCCCTTACCTTTTTTTTTTCTTAGCACTTTGTGATTCGGCATTGCGTCGCTTTAAGTGACAATTGCGCGGCCGTGCGACGTTGCACCCAAACGAAATTTACTTTTTTTCCCCCCACAAATAGAGCTTTCTTTTGGTGGTATTCATCAGTTTAGGCCGATATATATATTCTACATATTTGTTGTAAAAAAAAAAAAATCGCAATCAGCGTATATTGATTTGTTTGCGCTAAAGTGGCCGCGTTTGCAAACCATGAGGAATTTATGGCGTTTTTACTATTTTTTTTTACTAGTAATAGCAGCGATCTGCGATTTTTATCGGGACTGCGATATTGCGGCGACCAGATCGGACATTTTTGACACTTTTTTGGGACCAATGACATGTATACAGCGGTCAGAAATTTAAATAGCCACTGATTACTGTGTAAAGGTCATTGGCAGTGAAGGGGTTAACCTGCAGGGGGGGCTAACTGTGTTCCCTGTGTGCGTTCTAACTGTATGGGGGCTGGGCTGGCAGGGACATGACAGATCTAACTGATCCCGATCACAGGGATCAGTAGATCTCTGTCATGCCGCCTGTCAGAACAGGGAACCACCGTGTTTACATTGGCGGTTCCCCGTTCTCTTCCTCTCTAACAGGCAATCGTGGGTCGCCGGCGGACAGAGTCTGCCCAACCTGCAGCCACACTCAGGAAGCGTGTGGCGGGCGAGAGTGCGGCAGTGCGCGCCCGTCCGTTACTCGGGCGTACATGAATTGCCGTTTATAAATGGCGATTCACGATATCGAACCACACTGCCACAGTAAATGTACGTGACACGGTCAGGAAGTGGTTAAATTATTATTTTATATTTTTTCCCATTAGGGTAAGGGGTTAGAGTTAGTTTAGGATTAAGGTGTCCCGTACCTTGGTTGGAAGCCAAATTGACAAAAGGGCTTCCCCTGCAGCTCTGGTCCAAGCACCCCTGAATGTGGTGACAGAGGTACAAGGCTCAAAGAAGCATGGGTGCCAGTAGCTTAGCTTGATAGCAGGTGACTGTCACAGTCAGGGACATAGTCAAGCTGATCTGGGGTCATACACTAAGACAACAGGGTGGTCAGGAGGCTCCTACGTATCAGTGCACACTGGATATCAGCCTAAGCTTATCAATGTACTGGTACACATTGCAGGAGCATTAGCTGTATTGGAAGGACCATTATCTGCAGAAGAATTTACATTACCTGTATGTGAATTAGTATTAGCTGAACTAGCTTCCTGACATAGGGTTATCTATTATTTGTTTGGGTACTACTACTAATAGAATAAATAAGTGTAAAATAAATACACAAATAAAAATAATCAAATAAATAAATTCAATAAATACTAAATAATTAACCCCCAACCTTAACCCCTATCCCTTAAAAAAAATAATAGCAATAAACTAAACAACGAAACACAAAATAAATAAATCTATTTCTATTTTTTGTTCGGGTTTGGGTGTATTATTAATATTTATAATAATGTATTTAATATTTTTTTGTAAGGTTAGGGGTTATTTATGTAATACATATTATTCATGTATTTTATTTATATTTAGTTATTTGTGAATTTAGCTTACATTTATTTATTAATTCAAAAAAATGCACAGACGCGTGAATGTGCGCAAAAACAGCACGTTTCTATTCATTTCTTATGGGAATAAGAACACGCCACAAATGCTCAAATCTGCAATTCGAGCTACAAAAAACCCTACTTCAATTTTTGTGGGTTTCAGACGACTTGGAGTGGAAATGTCAACCATCCCCATAGAGAATTGATTTTTTTCCTCCTCCAGCGTATTGAAGCTTCATGCTTCAAGCTACAAAACGCTGAGGTGTGAATGAGGCCTAAACCTTCCGAAGGGCAAGTGGTTAAAACATTGCAAATAGAGGGGCAAGTGCTGAGAATGTAAACAAGGAGGTGTTGTAGAGATTAGAGATGAGAGATGTTGATAGTTCAGGAGAGGGAAACTCTTAGCAGGTCTGAAAATACTGCTTGGGATTTCAGTATGACAGAGGCAGCTTTGTTAGTCCAATACATGGAGTTAGCAGCTGAACACATTTTTTTATCTGTACAGTGTTTTTAACTGCTTCAATTTGCACCTTTCAGCGCTGTCACACTTTAACCACATCAATACTGGGCACGAAAACGCCCTTCCTGTCCAATGCCATTTTTCAGCTTTCAGCGCTATCACACTTTGAATGACAATTACTCAGTCATGCAACACTGCACCCATATGAAATTTGCATCATTTTTTTCCACACAAATAGAGCTTTCTTTTGGTGGTATTTAACCACTTCAATACCAGGCACTTAGGACACTTCCCGCCCAGACCAATTTTCAGCTTTCAGTGCTGTTGCGTAAAAAAAAAAAAAGTTTTAAAAGCCAGAAAAAAACAATATCGCGTTTTTTATTTTTGGCGTCCCCACTAGTTTATGGTGGTTTTCTTTCGAGATAAACACCCTTGTTTTACTGTTTTTCACACAAACCCACGTCGCAGCGTGCTGGCGCGTTAAGAGTAAGCTTTGCGTTGTCGTGACTTTCGACTTTTAACCAGACCCGCCCTTCACAGGATTCACGGACCATAACTTCACCAATTTATGGTGGTTTTCTTTCGAGATAAACACACCTTTTTTTACTACGTTTAAAGTATACCCACGTCACAACGTACTGACTCATTAACAGTAAGTTTCACACTATCGC
>BLSH010162332.1:7025-18092 GCA_018402905.1 Glandirana rugosa | reverse complement strand
GTAAAAGGTTTTTGATGACCTTTTTTTACTGTACAAGCACAATTCTTTGTCATATATTAACAGGTTATTTCTCACACCCAGCATATGCATACCACAAATTACACCCCAAAACACATTCTGCTCCTCCTGAGTATGGCGATATCACAGCCTGGCCACATACAGAGGCCCATCATGCAGGGAGCGACGTCAGGTATTCTAGGGACATAAATTACACATCTAATGTCATGACGACCTATCACATTTTTGAAGGCCCTGGAGCACCAGGACAATGGAACTGCCCACAAAATGACCCCATTTTGGAAAGCAAACACCCCCACATATAATCTATGAGGCATAATGAGTCTTTTGAACATGTCATTTTTTTCCAGTAGTTTTTGGAAAATGTGGGGAAAAAATGAAAACATGTTTTTTTTTCCACAAAGTTGTCCATTTATATGATATTTCCAATACATAGCATGTGCATAGCAAAAATGACACCCCAAAATACATTCTGCTACTCCTCCTGAGTATGGCGATACCACGTGTGAGACTTTTATATAGCCTGGCCACATACAGAGGCCCAACATTGAACTAGCACCCTCAGGCGTTCTACGGGCATAAATTATACATTTCATTTCTCAACCACCTATTACACCTTTGAAAGTCCTGGAGCAACAGGACAATGGTATTGGCCACAAAATGACCTCATTTTGGAAAGAAAACACCCCAACATATAATCTATGAGGCATAATGAGTCTTTTGAACATGTCATTTTTTTCCAGTAGTTTTGGGAAAATGTGGGGAAAAAAATGAAACCGCTTTTATTTTTACACAAAGTTGTCCATTTATATGATATTTCCAACACATAGCCTGTACATAGCAAAAATGACACCCCAAAATACATTCTACTACTCCCCTGAGTATGGCAATACCAAATGTGTGAGACTTTTACAGGTGAGGTTTACTGATAGGTGATGACGGTCTCTGACAGGTGATTGGCGATGTTCACTGATGGGTGACTGGTGGAGGTCACTGATGTGTGACGGGTGACTGGTGGTGGTCACTGATGGGTGATTGGTGTCTGGTGGCGGTCACTGATGTGTGACGGGTGACTGGTGGTGGTCACTGATGGGTGATTGGTGTCTGGTGGCGGTCACTGATGTGTGACGGGTGACTGTTGGTGGTCACTGAAGGGTGCCAGGTGTCTGGCGGCGGTCACTGACGGGTGACACGCCACAGTCAGTGACGGGTGACACGCCACAGTTAGTGACGGGTGACACGCCACAGTCAGTGACGGGTGACACGCCACAGTCAGTGACGGGTGACACGCCACAGTCAGTGACGGGTGACACGCCACAGTCGGTGACACGCCACAGTCAGTGACGGGTGACACGCCACAGTCGGTGACACGCCACAGTGGGTGACACGCCACAGTGGGTGACACGCCACAGTGGGTGACACGCCACAGTGGGTGACACGCCACAGTGGGTGACACGCCACGGTCAGTGACGGGTGACACGCCACGGTCAGTGACGGGTGACACGCCACGGTCAGTGACGGGTGACAAGCCACGGTCACTGACGGGTGACAAGCCACGGTCACTGACGGGTGACAAGCCACGGTCACTGACGGGTGACAAGCCACGGTCACTGACGGGTGACAAGCCACGGTCACTGACGGGTGACAAGCCACGGTCACTGATGGGTGACAAGTGCACTTTATGACGACAGGTGCACTTTATGGGAGCAGATGGGGTGACTGTTGGGTGACAGGTGCATTGGGGGGGGCAGGAGTGAAGTGACAGGGTGTGTTGGTGTTTTACAGATCAGTAACTCACTGATCCTAGCTCTTCTCTCCTCACACTGGGAACTGTGTGAGGAGAGAAGAGCTGGTAACAGTGAGTTACCGCTCTGTTTACACTTACATGTGATCGGTTGTGAGTGGATCACAGCCGATCACAAGGTAACAGCCGTCGGCCGATACCAGTGTCCGTGACAGGCAGTGTTCCCTGGGGACACGCTGCCACCGACGCGCAGCAGATTGCACGCATGTGCCGTGCAAATGGGGGCAGTACCATTTGTGATCAGCCGTGGCTTCGTCACAGCCGATCATGTGGTGAACAGCCGTGCCCAATGGCTGTTTACCCCCGTCGGTGACACGGTGTGTCCCGGGGACACGCCGCCACCGACAGAGCCGGGATGCGCACGCCTGATAGCGCACAATCCCGGCTTAAAGGGGCAACGTCCTATCACGTTGTCCTAGAACGAGAGCCGTACGGCTCCGCCGTCATCTGATGGTGGGTGGACGGCAAGTGGTTAAATGACAATTCTGCAGGCGTGCAACAATGTACCCTAATTAAATTTTTATCAGATTTTTTTCACACAAATAGAGCTTTCTTTTGGTGATATTGAATCACCACTGATTTTTTATTTTTTGTTTAAAAAAAAATGAAAAGACAGAAAATTTTGAAGAAAAAAAAAAAAAAGTTGAAGCACTTCGATACAGATGAAAAAAATATTTTTTTGCTTTACAGTGGTGAGGGATATGGAACCGGTCTGGATTTTAATGATTAGTAAGAGCCCATTTTAAATGCCTCATCTTCCTGTGGGCCAGTTCACCACTGCGCTGCGGTGGAGTGCACTAAAAATATTTAAAAAAATTAAAACATTAAGTATTTTCTCAGCATACCGAAAAACACCACACATTTTATTTTATTTCATTTCAAGTACTTCTATAGTGCCGTCAATTTACGCAGCACTTTACATATACATTGTACATTCACATCAGTCCCTACCCTCAAGAAGTTTACAATCTAAGGCACTGCAGACTCCCCCAAAAAAAAAAAATCACATTGTGAAATTTAAAAAGTAAGCGGTATGATACGCCATGATTGGCACTGCTGTCATCCTACTGCACACCAGCAACTGCGTTCTAGTGCAGGCCCTGGTGTGTATGGGCCCTAAACTCCAACAAAGATTCTGAAGGATTTCACTATGGCAGAGGCAGCTTTGTTAGTTCACTACATGGAGTTAGAAGCTGACAGCATTTCTGACAGGATCACATTTTTTTCTGTACCTGCAGTGTTTTTAACTACTTCAATACAGTGCACTTTTACCCCCTTCCTGCCCAGGCCAATTTTTGGCTTTCAGAGCTATCACACTTTGAATGACAATTGTCCAGTCATGCTACACTGTACCCGTATGAATTTTTTATCTTTTTTTTCATACAGAGCTTTCTTGTGGTGGTATTTACTCACCACTGTTTTTTTTTTTTTTTTTTTAATTTTTTCGAAATAAACGAAAAAAGACTGTAAATGTTGGGGAGGTTTCTTGTTTGTCCGCAGAATCCTTTTCTCTGAGTTAACAGACACATATTTCTTGACCAGTGGGTTATATCGCCATCTCCAGGAGTAGGACTAGGCAGAGAAAAAAAAAAAAAAAAGACTACGCCTATGGGCAGTCCTAGGTGATGTGATATACACCCCCCTCTTTGCTATAGGCCTTCAGTTTAGTAACAAGCAGCATCAGAAGGATCAAAAACTCCTAAGAGGGGCAGGTACTGTGTCCGTCAATGAACTCAGAGTAAAGGATTTTACAGCAAGTCAAAAAATCCTATTTTCTCCATCATTCATTGACAGACACAGCGGTCCATATTTCTTGACCAGTGGGACATCCCAAAGCAGTGTCAAACATGAGGGGTGGGATAACGAAGAGAAAACTCCAGGCTAACACAAGAGCCAACTAGGTAACAGGAGCTCAACACAGAGCAACTGGAGCCCACCGAAACAATACGCCCTCAAGACGGAATAGACCCTCCCAAACCGCAGTCTGCAAAACCTGTGGCCAAAAGCAGCATCCGCAGACGCCAGCACATCCACTTCAAAGAATGTTGTGAAAATGTACACCTACCAGGAGGCCATCAGCCAATGTCGCAACCGATGCCTGATGACAGAAAACCCAAGACACACTAAGCACCCGAGTATAGTGTGCCGTAATGGGGGAAAGAAAGGAGGAACCCAACCCCTGACCGAATAGGTCAGAGACAGTATCCATCTGAGCCATCCAGAAATGGGCACAAGCGATTCAGACAGCCCAACACTTGGTCCGACTACATCAAAAAACAAGATTCTAACCTCTGACAAGACTCGGGGGCATGTGGGCAATGTGGACAAGGGACAGAGAGGAACAAAATGTCCTTATTCAAAAGGAAAACACCAAGTCCGGACCCCACGGCGGTAGAAGAGACCACACCAGTGGGGACAAACTTTGAGCCCTTGAACAAATGGTATGCGCCAAAGAATGCAAGACCGACCAGGGGGCGCTGAAGCAAACTGCCAAGACTGACGCCTAGTACTTGAAGGTACTCTAGCCCATTTCTGCTCAATCCCCCGTGGAGGAGGGAAAGAATTGGCACCACCGAGAAGGACGAAAGTGTCACATCCAGTGGTAGCTTTCCCTAGAGGGAGACTCCTCAGCCTTCCGCAGTGCCAGAACCACAGCACCTGGGCTATTACAGCCAGGTAGTCAAAACAAAACAGACCGTAAACCAGATGGAAGAACGGCCCTAGGGACCGCAGATCCTCCTCAAAAGGTGGTCCCCAAGTACCATAACGATCAAACATACCAGGTCAGATTACCCAGACAGACAGTATCATCTGACAACAGAGCAACCGGAATCCCTGCAGCCATGATCCTTTGCAAAGGTCACAGCCGAAGCTGGTGAAGAGGAGAAGCCTAGACCAAACGATACCAGCCCCACATGCCACTAGAACATGTGAAAAGCCCACCAGAAGATCCCGTGACCGAGCCCAAGCTGTCGGTCCCTTGCTTAACCACTTCCTTACTGGGCACTTAAACCCCCCTCCTGCCCGGACCAATTTTCAGTTTTTAGCGCTGTCGCTCTTTGAATGACAATTGCGCAGTCCTGCGACGTTGTACCCAAACAAAATTGGAGTCCTTTTTTTCCCACAAATAGAGCTTTCTTTTGGTGGTATTTGATCGCCTCTGCGTCATTTCTGATCGCTGCTATAAACAAAAAAAGAGCAACAATTTTGAAAAAAAACACACAATTTTTTACTTTTTGCTATAATGAATATCCAAAAATAAAAAATAAAAAAACACATTTATTCATCAGTTTTGGCCGATATATATTCTTCTACATATTTTTGGTTAAAAAAAATCGCAATTGGCGTTTATTGATTGGGTTGCGCAAAAGTTATAGCGCCTACAAACTATGGACATTGATTTATGGCGTTTTTATTATTTTTTTTTTTTTTTACTAGTAATGGCGGCGATCTGCGATTTTTATCGGTACTGCAATATCGGGGCGGACATGTCGGATGTTTTTGACACTTTTTTGGGACCAATGACATTTATACAGCGATCAGAAATTTAAATGTCCACTGATTACTGTATAAATGTCATTGGCAGTGAAGGGGTTAACCTGCAGGGGGCAGTGAAGGGGTTAACTATGTTCCCTGGGTGTGTTCTAACTGTGGGGGGGGCGGGGTTGACAGGGGCATGACAGATCTAACTGATCCCAGTGACAGGGATCAGTAGATCTGTCATGCCCCCCCTCACAGAACGGGGAACCGCCGTGTTTACTTCGGCGGTTCCCCGTTCCTCCTCTCTGTAAGGAGATTACGGGTCTCCGGCGGACATCGGGTCCGCCCGACCCGCGGGCACGCTACCGCAGCGTGTGGCGGCAGCGGGAGCGCGCCCAGCACGAGCCAAATGGGAGGACGTCTATAGAGCCGCGCTGTAGCCGTCATTCGGCTATGGCGCGGATGGGAGGTGGTTAAAAAACCTATCCGAGGAAACTGCTCAGCAAAAAACCCACCTATGACCCCATGCTAGCCGCCTGAGACATCCGCCTGCCTGAATTTCAATCCCGGGAAACGTGTAGGAGAGGTCTGCACTGGGAAACCCCTGAAGACAATCGGCCCACGATCCAAACAAAGTCTGAGCCCTTGTCATCCATACATGGAGAGAAAGGATTTGCCCTGTCAAAGAACGAAGCCACCAGACCAGGAAACCCCTGGCTTCCTGATCCAGCATATCCGATCGCCCAAAGACCTTGGGCACCAGTCCCATCAAGTCAGGAACTCCCTTAAAGGGAGCTTACATGGAACTGTGCAATATACATATATTTCTTGACCAGTGGGTTATATCGCCATCTCCAGGAGTAGGACTAGGCAGAGAGAAAAAAAAAAAAAAAGGCTACGCCTATGGGCAGTCCTAGGTGATGTGATATACACCCCCTCTTTGCTATAGGCCTTCAGTTTAGTAACAAGCAGCAGCAGAAGGATCAAAAACTCCTAAAAGGGGCAGGTACTGTGTCTGTCAATGAACTCAGAGTAAAGGATTTTACAGCAAGTCAAAAAATCCTATTTTCTCCATCATTCATTGACAGGTCCCGCACAGGGGGATGCAACCGAGGTCCCGCACTGGGGGACGCAACCGAGGTCCCGCACTGGGGGACGCAACCGAGGTCCCGCACAGGGGGACGCAACCGAGGTCCCGCACAGGGGGACGCAACCGAGGTCCCGCACAGGGGGACGCAACCGAGGTCCCGCACAGGGGGACGCAACCATGGTCCCGCACAGGGGGACGCAACCATGGTCCCGCACAGGGGGACGCAACCGAGGTCCCGCACAGGGGGACACAACCGAGACCATGCGTGTGCGGTCCGCGGGCGACCGTCTGGAACCACGGACCAGAGGCCGAATTAGGCCACTCCAGGGCCCCCCCACTCTGTCCTCGGTCGGTAAGCTGCAAAACAGCGGCCTAAATTAGCAGAGGGCCGCCACAGGAGGCCCCAATTGCGGCCTTCTGGTCACCTGCCCCCAGGAACAGCTAGGGCAGCAGACGGGTCCCCTTTACTCAACGATCCAGGGGAAGCCATGCGGGTATGCTCCCAGACAGATCCTCCTTTCCATCAGTTGGGGGGGCTGTCGGCCATGAGGGATGCTGCAAGGCCTAGGTCCGGTCGTGTGCAAAGTCGCGAGACGTTCAACTTGCACCCCTCACTTTTTGTAAATATTTTATTATATCTTTTCATGTGACAACACTGAAGAAATGACATACTGCTACAATGTAAAGTAGTGAGTGTACAGCTTGTATAACAGTTTAAATTTGCTGTCCCCTAAAAATAACTAAACACACAGCCATTAATGTCTAAACCGCTGGCAACAATAGGAAGTACACCCCTAAGTGAAAATATCCAAATTGGGCCTAAAGTGTCAATATTTTGTGTGGCCACCATTATTTTCCAACACTGCCTTAGCCCTCTTGGGCATGGAGTTCACCAGAGCTTCACAGGTTGCCACTGGAGTCCTCTTCCACTCCTCCATGACGACATCACGGAGCTGGTGGATGTTAGAGACCTTGCGCTCTTCCACCTTCCGTTTGAGGATGCCCGAGTGGAACTAAAGAAAGATACAAAAAAAAGAGAGGGGCGCACCGACCTTGTGCAATACCATAAGACCATTTATTAAAAATGAAATAAGGCATAAAATATACTCACAAACGGAGCAGTATAAAAAGCATGTCAATCGTAGATAGTGACTTCAGTCTATTTCCACCACAGCTAGGGGGGATCCAGACGGCATCCTACGCAAGACTGACGCGTTTCCAGGGCAAACCCTCTTCCTCAGAGCCTAGCGGTCAAATGAGCTGTCCCTCTTAAATACCTGAATGTAAGTGGATCAGATCCCTCCCTCCTCTAAGGGGCGAAGCGGAGGAGGGGAGGATAGCCACCTCCAATGATAGACACTCGTGTGATACACCTCCTTACCCACTGACCACTTAGAATCAGGCACATTATTGATAACAATAGTGAACATACAATAAATCCATCAATACTTCATTACTGTACATATAAAGGTACATCCATATGTATGTGTATATGTGCCGCATAAGAATGCCATCAAAATGACACCAGGGAAACAAGGCACTGATGCATGGCACCCCATTGCAGCCAGCAAAGGTCAGCTAGCTATCAATATAAAAATATATATAAATTAGTAAGGTGTAAGATGTGGCATACCTCTGTAAACGGCCGCAAAATCATAACGCGGTACGGTACTTGCCCTTCCCGCCCTCATATCGTCAGGTCCAATCTCCTGTCAAAAGCAGGGAAGTGAGTGTACCCGTGGGTAAAGCTGGCGTCCACAAACTTGTGGAACGCAACCCGGCTTAGTGACCCAGAGGTGGAAACGGAGGTGCATTCCAAGCTGCTCCCTATCGGGTCATCCTCAACCTATAGCAGCAGTCAGATGCCGCACAGGGGGAGGGGACCACAACGGAGGGACGGAACACACCCCCATCCAACGCTCGGACAGACAACACTGAGCGCAGCAGACTATCTGCTAATAGATGAACCTTTGCCGACACAGGGGGAGCCGCGCGACACACATCCGTGGAATTTGAGGGACAGCCATTCATAATCCATATCTAGTCCTAAAACGGACCTCTAAACACATTTTAAAAAACCTGAAACCCTTATATAACCGTTCAAGAAAAAAACAATAAAACGTATTATAAAACTTATAATAATGTAAATAACAAAGCCTATATATGTATAGGCTTTGTATAACCACCCCATAGATGAAAATTTCTTCAGTAGTATGTTGTTGGTAGTAATAGCAAAAGATCTATATATCTCATAATGAACAAGGGAAATGGATACACACTACCCATAGATGCTCGGTGACAGAGAAAGTAGCCACAATGATCCCATACTGAATAAAGGGACATCAAGAGGCTCATGATGATAAAGAGGCCACATAGATCCATTTGTGCGTATGATGAAAGTTTACACAAGATATTCAGTGACAGGAAAAATAACTAAATGGATATTCTATTGAATAAAGGGGAGAACAGACAAGCTATTAGATGGCAGAGGAATAGCCCATGATGATAAGGCCATATGGGGGCATATTGCGTATGACATACGCTTGACAACCACACAGACCCCCATGTGTACCCCTTGGGAACAGAAGGAGGGTGAGGGGGGGGGGGTTTTAGGGAGGGAACAAGGCCGGGAACCTAAAGGGTGACATTGGCACTGGAGTTCAGTGAGTCCCTTAAAGCTAAGTTTAGAGAAAAGGGTTATGATGACCTGTTGGATCAAGCCTATTCCAAGTATTGGGCCTTGTATGACGAAGAACCAGCTGTGGCAAGGTGTGGCTCCATCAAGCCAACCGAACCCCAGGTGGGAACCATCAGGTTTTGCACCAGGTATAATAACAATGCATCATCAATCCAAAGGATCTTTAGACGTAATTGGAAGATCCTGAGACAGGACCCATTTTTGGCTAAAACCCTCCCCCCTCACCCTAATGTAATATTTAGGAAACCAAAAGATCTTTTAGCATCCAGCCGGGTGAAAAGGGAGAAGAGGCAGCTAACCAGCCCCTGGTCTACTCTATTTGACCAGAAGAGTAGTTATCGGTGTGGGGTGGCAAACTGTGCAAATTGCAGCTTTATGATTCATCGGAAAAGAAGAAGTAGTAGCCAGCAGTGGGAAGACTTTCAAGATCGGGCAGTTCATTAACTGTGGTACCCCATTTTTCATCTATGGCCTGCTTTGCCCCTGCGCTCTTCTGTATGTGGGGCGTACAACACGCCCGTTGAGGGTAAGAATGAACGAACACATTGGAGGTGGCTACCCTCCCCTCCTCCTCCTCCCCCAATGCCTCTCCCCTTAGAGAAGGGAGGGATCTGATCCACTTACATTCAGGTATTTAAGAGGGACAGCTCATTTAAACGCTAGGCTCTGAGGAAGAGGGTTCGTCCTGGAAACGCATCAGCCTTGCGAAGGATGCCGTCTGGATCCCCCCTAGCTGTGGTGGAGATAGACTGAAGTCACTATCTACGATTGACATGCTTTTTATAATGCTCAGTTTGTGAGTATATTTTATGCCTTATTTCATTTTTAATAAATGGTCTTATGGTATTGCACAAGGTCGGAGCGCCCCTCTCTTTTTTGTATCTTTCTTTAGTTCCACTCGGATTCCCATGGTCCTGAGGAGGGCAGCAAGACCATCAAGTGCATAGAGAGCGTAACATTCATAAAGGATTTTTTCCTTGGTCAGGCCGCTACTGTTGGTTGATATATCCGAGCGCAGGAGTAGTTTGGTGTTTTTTCAAGTTTGAGGATGCCCGACAGATGTTCAATAGGGTTTAGGTCTGGGGACATGCTTGGCCAGTCCATCACCTTTACCCTCAGCTTCTATAGCAAGGCAGTGGTTGTCTTGGTGGTGTGTTTAAGGTTATGTTAGAAACCTGCCTTGCGGCCCAGTCTCCGAAGGGAGGGGATCATGCTCTGCTTCAGTATGTCACAGTACATGTTGGCATTCATGGTTCCCTCAATGAACTGTAGCTCCCCAGTGCCCGCAGCACTCATGCAGCCCCAGACCAAGACGCTCCCAACACCATGCTTGACTGTAGGAGAAACACACGTTTGAGACCATCTGAACCAGATAAGTTTATCTTGGTCTCATCAGACCACAGGACATGGTTCCAGTAATCCATGTCCTTAGTCTGTTTGTCTTCAGCAAACTGTTTGCTGGCTTTCTTGTGCATCATCTTTAGAACAGGCTTCCTTATGGGATGACAGCCATGCAGACCAATTTGATGCAGTGTGCAGCGTATGGATTGAGAACTGACAGGCTGAGCCCCTACCCCTCTGCAGTAATGCTGGCAGCACTCATATGTCTATTTCCCAAAGACAACCCCTGGATATGACACTGAGCAGGTGCACTCAACTTCTTTAATTGACCATGGCGAGGGCTGTTCTGAGTGGAACCTGTCCTGTTAAACTGCTGTATGGGACCTTGGTTGCGACCCCCGTGCGGGACCTCGGTTGAGTCCCCCGTGCGGGACCTCGGTTGAGTCCCCCCGTGCGGGACCTCGGTTGAGTCCCCCCGTGCGGGACCTTGGTTGAGTCCCCCCGTGCGGGACCTCGGTTGAGTCCCCCCGTGCGGGACCTCGGTTGCGTCCCCCCTGTGCGGGACCTCGGTTGCGTCCCCCCTGTGCGGGACCTCGGTTGCCCCCCTGCGTTGGCTCCAGGGCGTGTCCCCCCTGC
>BLSH010162256.1:1366047-1381977 GCA_018402905.1 Glandirana rugosa | reverse complement strand
AAAGACTCTTGCCTGGCTGACTTCCCTTCTGGTTCCTGATTCCATTTGCTGCTTCTGACTACGCTGATGTCTGGATTCCTGTTTTACTGGATTGTTCCGACTACCCGCTCTAGTTACCGAACCCTGGCTATGTTTTGACCACGTTTATTCTGTTTTTACAATTTTTTACAATTTTTTATTAAAAAGTGTCATTTTTACTGCACTTCTGTCTCAGTCTGATTCATGGTTCCAGATTGGATAAGCAGGATCACCGCCTGGATCAGTTTGCCATTGCATTACAGATGCTCCTGATTCGCACTGCTCACCTTGATCCTCCCACTGTGGCTGTTCTGGTACAACCTGTGTTACAGGCTGTCCCTGCTGCTGCTGCAGTCACTGTCTCCAATATTACCTCTATAAGAGGTATGCTTGGTTCCGCTCCGCTTCCGCAGCGATTTGGGGACGATCCAGTGCAATGCAGAGGGTTTCCCAACCAGGTTGGGATATACGTTGAAATGCTGCCCCAGGCAGGTTTCCCATGGACAGCAGCAAATTATGCTTCATGATTTCTTTGCTTTCCGAGAGAGCTTTGGCCTGGGCAAACCCTCTATGGGAGAAGCAAAACACCATCGTCCTGGGTTGCCCAGAGTTTGCGGCTTCCTTTAAAAGAGTATTTGACATTCCTGCACACTCCACTTTTGCTACCAAGAGCCTCATGTCCATCAAACAGAGTACGAGAACTGTTGCGGATTACGTCATTGATTTCCGTACTCTGACAGCAGAGGTTGCTTGGAAAAATGAGGTCCTTGTGGCTGCTTTTTCTCATGGTGTCTCGAATAACATCAAAGATGAGATAGCAGCCCGAGACATACCCACTGAGCTGGAGAAGTTGATCACGTTTGCCATTCTCATTGACATAGCCATACTCCAAGAGAGACCGTCCTTTAAGGAGCGCTTGCGGAAGCCTCCTGTACATTTGGCTCTGAGCTTTGCAGTCCCACCCTTGCCTCTCTCACCTCCCATGCCTCCTGGTACCAAGTCGGCCAGTGAAGTAGAACCCATGCAGTTGGGCTTCACATGTTTCTCTCTGCGGATGAGAGGGCCTTTAGGAGGAGGGAGAGATTGTGCGTTTATTGTGACCAGGCACTTTTTGAAGTCTTGTCCTACCCATCCAGGAAGTGCCCGCACCTTGAGATCCTGTAGGTAATAGACTTTAGGTGGCGTTGTTACGTCCCCAGTTATCCTGAAGGATAAGCCCTTGGTTCCGGTTACCCTTTCTTGATCTGAGTCGTCCATCGAGATACAGGCTTTAATCGACTCTGGGGCTGCAGGCCTGTTTACAGATGGTGCCTTTGTGTCTAAGCACTCAGAGGTCTTCACGATGAAATAATCCAATTCCAAGTCATTGCCTCACCTCGTTTCCCAGTGGTTATTGGTTATCCTTGGTTACAGAGGCACAACCATGCTTTTGATTGGCTTCATGCTGAGGTTCTTTACTGGTTGCCATAATGCAGGAAGACATGTTTTCAGAAAGTGGCTAAAGTCTTGTGCACCTCTTCACTCTCCTCCCTGCCGGAGGAGCACTGCAAATTTAGCGATGTCTTTGATAAAGTTCAAGCCGGTAGTTTGCCTCCACACCAGTCTTATGATTGTGCAATTGAGCTTCAACCTGGTGCCATACCCCCCCATGGCTGGGTTTACCCTTTGTCTGTCTCAGAGGATAAAGCCATGGAAGACTATGTTGCGGACGCACTTTCTCGAGGATTCATCCGCAAATTCTCATCTCCTGCTGGTGCTGGTTTCTTCCTTGTGAAAAAGAAGAGTGGCAAACTGAGACCTTGTATCAATTTATAGGGGTCTTAATCGCTTCACGATTAAGAATGCTTATCCGATTCCTTTGATTACGGAGTTATTCGACCACCTCAAGGGAGCAACGGTTTTCACGAAACTTGATCTGAGAGGAGCATACAACCTTGTGAGGATCAAGGAGGGCGACGAATGGAAAACTGTGTTCAATACCAGGACAGGCCATTACGAATACCTCATAATGTTGTTTTGTCTTTGCAACGCTCCAGCAGTTTTTCAGGAATTCATCAACAATGTCCTTCAAGATTTGTTGCAGCAATGTGTGCTGGTTTATCTCGACGATATCCTCATATATTCCAAATCCCTAGAGAGCCACCACACAGATGTCTGCTGTGCACTTCAGAGGCTGAGAGATAATAACCTGTACTGTAAATTGCAGAAGTGCAAGTTCCACCATGAATGCGTTAAATTCCTGGGTTATGTCATTTGCACTGCTGGTTTGTCAATGGACCCAGAGAAACTATCGGAAGTTCTACAGTGGCCCTGACCTGTAGGTTTATGTCCACTACAATGTTTTTTTTGGCTTTGCCAATTATTATCGGAAGTTTATTTGTAACTTCTCGTCTCTGGTCAAACCCCTGACTGATATATGACCAGAAAGGACAGTAACCCACAGAATTGGTCTCCAGATTCCATCTAGTCTCTCAAGGCTTCCTTTGTTTCAGCTTCTGCGTTGGCACATCCTGATCCCACATTATCATTCATCCTTGAAGTTGATGCATCTGAGACTGGAGTTGGTGCCCTTCTGTCTCAACGTTCTACCTCTGAGAGCGCTATGCACCCTTGAGGTTACTTTTACAAGGAATTGTCTGCTGCGTAGTGCAATTACGAGATTGGGACAGAAAGTTGTTAGCGATCATTTTAGCTCTTAAAGAATGGAGGCATCTCCTCGAGGGTACCACTGTGCCGGTTCTCATTTTGACTGACCATAAGAATCTCACATTCTTGGCTGAGGCTAAACGCCTCTCTCCCAGAAAGGCGCAATGGGCTATTTTTTTGTCAAACTCCAATTACATAGTCTCATTCTTACCCGGTACTAAGAATGTAAGGGCTGATGCATTGTCGCAACAGTTTTCATCCGCTTCCAAGATGGAGTCGGTTCCTGTTCCTGTGATACCTACCGATCATATTCTGGCTACGGTTCGTACCAGTCTCACTTCACCTTTGGGTGACAAAATTCTAGCCGCTCAGATCCATTCTCCTCCCGAGAAACCTTGTGACCACTGCTTTGTCCCTGAGAGTCTCCGCACTGCTGTGCTCCAGAGTTACCATTCTCCCAAGGCTGCAGGCCACCCAAGGCAGAACCAACTCATTTGGGCTATTTCTCAACAACTCTGGTGGCCTAGTCTCTGCGCTGATGTAGCCGGTTTCATAGCTGCCTGTTCCGTGTGTGCTCAAACTAAGACACCACAACACCTCCCAGTGGGTCTCCTACAACCCATACCCAATGGAGAGAGGCCTTGGACCCACCTGTCTATGGATTTTATTGTGGAGTTACCCAACCCCCAGGGCAACACAGTTATCCTTATGGTGGTTAACCGGTTCTCAAAAATGTCACATTGTATTCCACTTAAGAAGTTGCCCACGTCCAAAGAACTGGCATCCATTTTTGCGTGGGAGATCTTTCGCTTACATGGGCTACCCAAGGTTATCGTCTCGGACAGGAGTAGCCAGTTTGTGTCCAGGTTTTGGCGAGCCTTTTGTGCACAGTTGGGAATTCAGCTTTCTTTTTTTCTGCGTATCAACCGCAGTTTAATGGGGGCGCGGAACGAGCCAACCAGTCATTGGAACAGTTTCTACGTTGCTATATTTCTAACCACCATAACCTGTTCAGACCTCTTACCTTGGGCGGAGTTTGCTCACAATAGTACTGTTAATACCACTTCCCGATTGTCTCAGTTTATGGCGAATTATGTTTTCCAACCATCCATGTTGCCTGACTCATTTTTTCCTCAGAGAATTCCTGTGTTAGAGGAGCATCTCCGTGATCTTTGTTCCACTTGGGTACAGGTCCAAGAGTCCTTGCGATGTGCCAATGATAGGTACAGACTCCATGCTGACCGCAGACGATCTAATACACTATTAGATTTTCAAACTAATGTTCATGCAAACCTTTGTATGAAAGTTCTTAAAGACTTGACAAATGTCATTCAAAAGTACTTCAAATAAATGTTTTCCTTCATTCAATATTTGGCCTGAATGGACTTTCCCAAACTAAAACCACATACGCTGTTAGAAATTCATCCTGCTCCTTTGAATTTTCCCCTCACTGAGGTTGAATACAAATGTCAGCTTGACCCAACTAACCCAGGGGTCCCCAACCCCCAGGCCACGGACCAGTGCTGGTCTGTGGCCTGTTGGGGGGCCGGGCCCTGTGGCAGGGGGTGGGCAGTGGACGAGCAATGCTTGATTTGTATTGGCGGCCGCACACACTGCTGCCTGGGCTCTGCCTCTAGTCGGGTCCGCGGCGGGGGCCTTGCTGTGGGGCTACAATGCAGGGCTATTATCTGCAACTGCTGTGGTTAGAGAAAAAGCTGTGGCTGCCGGTCTTATAGGGAACTGAGAGAGCCTGCAGCATTGTAACAAGGTAAAAAAAAATCTCTGTTACTGATATCCTAGGCATTAACAAGCATTTGGCCCTTGCAACGTAAGGGGGAACCCCAGTGCAAGGAATTTTTTGTTTTCCCCGGAACTCAGCTGTAAATGGCAAATAGTAAGATGACTCAATTGAAACTGTAGACAAAAGAGCTGTATTCTATGTCAGTGGGTAGCTGTGGAATGTAAAGTTGGTCTGCAGTTCTAATTAAATTTTGTGAAATAAAATCAAAAGAAAGTAACTTTGAAATGACCAACTGGGGTCAAAAGTTTTAAAGAGATAAAATGATGCAGTAAGACACTTTCATACATAATCTGAATGGAAGTACTGTCTTAGAACAGGCCTACAAAGACCATGTTCTCTGATAAAAGCAACTGAACCCTCTAAAGCAGTGGTCTCCAAACTGCGAACCTGGGGCCGAATGTGGCCCTTTGCCTGCCTTTATCCAGCCCTTGGGACACTACTCCTCCTACTGATATGAGACACTATTCTGCCAATTGACATTAACAAGAAGCACAATATCTCCCACTGACACCAACAATGGGGCACTATTCTTCTCAATGATACCAATGATGAGGCACTGCTTTTCCCCTAATACCAAATGTGGCAATGTTTACTCCCAATGATGCCAGGAAAATTTCCACTACCGCTGGCCATAGTCCGGCTCCCATAAAGTCTGAAGGACAATAAAATGGCCCTTTGTTTACAACGTTTGGAGACCCCTGCTCTAAAGCAAAGATCCCCTCCCCCACCCTGTGAGATGACAGGCTGTAATACAAAATAAAACTGTATGCAGCCTCAGCTATATACAGTATACAGCACTGTCAAGGCAGCAGCGCAGGGACTTCCTACTCCTGGAACAAAATCATGTCGGGTTGAGCGTTGCTCTGCTATTCACAGGAAGATTTGTAATTGCTTAATGAGTACAAAGCTTCCTCAGATTGGCTGAGGCGGTCTCCACCGCATCCAATCAGAGGATGCTTTGTATTCATTCAGAGACTACAATGCTCCCTGTGAATGGTTAAGTAACTCTCAGGTACAACTAGAGAAAATGGGGGTTTATAGTAGTAAATGAATACCAATCCAATGTCTCAACCACCATTTGGTGTTCTGTCCTCTAACCAAGCATATACATAGAAAAATGGATAAAGAGGAGCTGCACCTGAGGGGAGTAAAGCTCCCAACATGAGCAGCCAATTGTTTAATTAGACAGAAATTAGACTAATTGGAGGGTAAAAAACTTGTGTTTATTTGAAAGATATCAATTAAAAGGAGCATGAACTCTTATGTAGCACACAATGTATCAAAAACATCCCTACACCATACTAATTAAAAATGAAAAACAAAATTCATAGAAACATTTATCCGGACTGTAGAGTCTGGGTAAGCTGCAAGTATCAGTGCAAAGCCACAATGGTAATAGACAAGTAGAAAAACTCCATAATGCAGATTCAGCACTGGCACCTACAGCTCACAAGCAGCCCTGGGGCTAACCATGTGATAACCGTGCAATAAATGTTTGAAATGCTCCATGTGAAAAATCAGATGGTAAGTCAAAAAGAACAAATCTTCAGCATGCCAAAAATCAATCAAGGGATCCTATAGAAAAGTATAGTTCTTCCAAAAATGGAAATATCAGAGGATGTCAATAGGAAAGCTAAAAGCCGAACAGCTGACCACACTCATGGGGGACGTTGCAGTTGTATACAAGATAATTAGTCCATTGGAGGCACAGAGAAGATAAGGAGACAGGAAGCATACACTCTTACCCTCTTGATGTAAACCAGCCTCACCATTCTAAGGTAATAAAGCAATGATCGTGCCATCCCTGTATGAAGTGACTGGAGGGACGATCTATAGCAGCTGCAGCTACTGGCTTCCAATAAAACTCCTTCTACTCACAGTTGCAGGCCACCATAGCTGTGCTGTTCGAAACTGTCAGAGGCTAACGCCTCGTGCCAAACTTCCTACACACTTCAAACACTCCGTGCCGTCTGTAGTGGACATATGCTGCACTATCTGGTTCCTGTGTGGTGTAAGGGGAATTCCCATAGACAATCGGCTCAAAGCTCACCTATGTGGGGCATGGTGTCCTAAATGTCTGACGTCAACGCGTTTCCCTACGTCCATGCGTAGCTTCGTCAGGATAGCGTGCCCTATCTCCTCATGTCCTTAAATAAGAAGCCGTCACATGGAGGGGGCGGCCTTCTCATTTTTCTTAAAGAGACAGAATGTTATAGACATAATGATGATTTTCATCCCCTGGAAATACGTTGAGTAAAAACATTAACATACATATAATAAGCCAATGTATAGAGACCCATACCGGAAACACGTAGAAACTGTCCTATTCGAATGCCGTTTTTTTAGACACTCAGGGGGGGGTAGCTGTCAGCACAGGGAAGAGTGTTAAGTTGTGTTAAGAAAATTAAGGGTATTTACACTTTAAAATTACCCCCCAGAAGCGGAGACTTTGATAAAGTCCTCCTTAGGGTTAAACACCAAACTGAATTGTCAAGTCTTTTTAGAGGAATAGTACAAAAGCTATAGGTCTACTATCTCCATAGGTTCCCATACTGGAAAATCCATGTGAAGATGTGACAACATATTCATATAATTTCCGGTATGGGTCTCTATACATTGGCTTATTATATGTATGTTAATGTTTTTAGTCAGGCGGCCTCCTCCACGTGACGGCTCCTTATTTAAAGCGGAGTTCCACCCAAAAGTGGAACTTCTGCTTTAAGGGAAGGTGACCCCCTGACATGCCACATTTGGCATGTCATTTTTTGGGGGCGGGCCCAGGGACCCAGATCGCACTTCCTCTTCTAGCTACGCGGCACAGGAAGGAAGTTCAACTTCCCTCCTTCCCACCCAGCGATCTTCTGGGACATGTCATAGGTCCCAGAAGATGCACCAGCCATTCACAGTGCACATGCGCAAGTGCCGGGCGCTCACACTTGTGATGCCAGCGCCGCTGAGGGGAGGAGGAGAAGAGTGAGGTGCCGGTGGCCGCATCGCTGGAGTCTGGGACAGGTGAGTGTCTGATTATTAAAAGTCAACAGCTACACTTTTTGTAGCCGCTGACTTTTAATAGGGTAGGTTCAAGGACATGAGGAGGTAGGGCACCCTATCCTGACAAAGCTACGTGTGGACGTAGCGAAACGCATTGAAGTCACGGACATCTAGGACACCATGCCACGCATAGATGAGATTTGAGCCAATCGTATAGGGGAATTCCCCTTACACCACACAGGAACCAGAGGGCACAGCATACATCCACTACAGATGGCATGGAGTGTTTGACATTTGTCTGAAGTTTGACATGAGGCATTAGCCTCTGACAGTTCTGGAAAGCACAGTTATGCTGGCCAGCACCTGTGAGTAGAAGGAGTTTTATTGGAAGCCACTAGCTGCAGGCAGCTGCTATAGATCGTCCCTTCATTCACTTCATACAGTAATGGTAAGCTCATTGCTTTGTTGCCTTAGAACGGTGAGGCTGGTTTACATCAAGAGGGTAAGATCGTATGCTTCCTGTCTCCTTACCTTCTCTGTGCCTCCCATGGACTAATTATCTTGTATACAACTGCAACGTCCCCCATGAGTGTGGTCAGCTGTTCAGCTCTTAGCTTTCCTATTAACATCCTCTGATATTTCCATTTTTGGAAGAACTATACTTTTTATGGGATGCCATGATTGATCTTTGGCATGCTGAAGATTTGTGCTTTTTGACTAAAGCCCCATACACACGATCAGAAAATCAGACTAAAAATACAGCTTTCGAAGTAATCGTACGAAAAATAGTCATCACTAGTACAGAGCTTTCAAAGGCCGATCATGACAGTTCATCCGATATTATCCGTCCGGACATGATGGGAAAATTTTCTCGTACAATGCCCAATCGTACGATTTTCGTTTAATCAGTACAGTTGCCATTCGAAAATACAATATAAATATGCTACAACACATCACTTCCAATTTTTTATTCTGTCGTACGAGAATTGTCGTGCCTTAAGTAAACTCTTCCGATTCGTTCAGAGATTAGTTTGCAAAAAAAAAAATGGACTATCATTCGTCCGATGATCTCATTGTGTGTACCAGGCATTATCATCTGTGATTTTACACATGGATCATTTCAAACATTTGGTGCAAGGTTGAACATATCAGTGGCTTATCTATCACATGGTTAGCCCCGGGGCTATTTGTAAGCTGGATCTGTATTATGGCGTTTTTCTCCTTATCTATTACCATTGTGGCTTCACACTGACACCTGCAGCTTACCCAGTCTCTACAGTCCGGATAAATGTGAATTTTGTTTTTTGTTTTTAATTGGTATGGTGTAGGGATGTTTTTGATACATTGTGTGCTACACAAGAATTCATGCTCTTTTTTAATACATATTTTTCAAATAAATACATGTTTTTTTACCCTCCAATTAGTCTCATTTCTGTCTAACCGCTTGGATGCTCATGTTGGGAGCTTTACTCCCCTCTTTATCTTTTGTTCTAAGTAGCTCTCAGTCTGACTCAATTTTTGTTCCAGGAAAAAGACATCCCTATACTGCTGCCGAAACACAGCCCTGTACACTTTATGTAGCTGAGGCTACATACAGTGTATAGAGTGCTCAAAGCTGATGCATGTATTAATGAAGGAAATAGTTTGTTTGAACCAGCTTGGTCCAAACAAACTATTTAAAGTTCACTAAAACACAGAGTTAGGTTTTTATTTCTATGTTCTTGATAGCTGAACTAAGCAGTTGGGGAGCAAAGGTAAGGTTAGTGTGTGCTATTGGAAAGGGGGGCATAAAACAAGCCTGTAGCTTTGTTCTGCATGGTCAATGCCAAGGTCTCCTTTAATCCTATCACCACTGCAAGACAATGGGGTTTATTTACTAAAGCTGGAGAGTGCAAAAACAGGCTCACTTCTGCATAGAAACCAATCAGCTTCCAGGTTTTAGTGCCAAAGTTTAATTGAACAAGCTGAAGTTAGAAGCTGATTGGTTTCTATGCAGAAGTGAGCCTGATTTTGCACAGCTTTAATAAATAAACCAAAATGACTTGATGGGAAATTTTTAGGTAGGACAGATTTACTGATACTGTCCTACAGTATCTTAGAATATCACTTTGACACCATTCCCTATACAAAATAGCTTCTTTAGAGTGGCCATGTGCAAAATGGATGCAGTAAATTATAGGGGGTGGCAACTAGCTAATAGTGATTAGTAGACACATAAAGCAAATAAAGGTCAGCTCACCATAGAAAAAACAGCACTGCAAACTCTTTCCAAATGCACGAACAAAAAAATCCTACCAATCTAAAATACCCACCAATTGCAATTGTTTTTTCTAGTGCAACTGGTAAAATATTACTCATTGCATCTACAGGATAAAAAATGCAATAAAGATAAGCATACCTACCTGCCAAAAGTTGACTTTTTCTTCAACTTCTTCAGCACCATCATTGACCAAACATGCCAGAGCTTTAGCTGCCAGCAAGCGCCTGGCATCAAGGCTTAGTTCAGACTCCAGAGCAATCCGTGGGACAATGTCTGGTGTCTCACTACATTCTAGATAAAAAGTCACTTTGGATGAAGTGCAGTTAGTGTCCTGAGGTTTAGAGATGCTGTTATTTTCCTGTACTCTATTGTCCTCAGCAGCGCAATTACAATCAGTAGTGTCCCGAGGAGTCATGTTTGACATAAAAAATTCAGAGTCTCCTAAAGCTGATTGGCCACTGTCTGCTAGTGAGGAATATCCTAACGAAAAAGTACGACTTCGCTGCATCTCTTTATGGAGCTTTAGTCTGTGAAATAAAGGGGAACCATCTCTGGGGGTTTCAATGCTACCAACTTTACTCTGGCTCCAGAAAAAAAAAGCTGCTTTTCCACAAGGTTCTTTGTTTGACCGTGCTGAAGGCATAAGGTCCCTGACCTCATCATTTTCAAAACAGTGCTTTACCCTTATATGCGCATTGATTTTGCTCAAAAAAGACATCTCTGCTGGCTCTGTCCATGGGGTTTCACCTTGCTCCAGGAGAATTTCAGCCTTCTTTAGATCGGAGTCACTGTAACTTAAACGCTTCTTTAGATGGGACAATGGCTGAAGACATTCTACATTCCTCCTCTTCCACAAGGGGTCAAATTCCTGTTCACTGGTTAATACTGAATCATGAACTACATAACAAGCTGGGGTTGTAACAGAATGGGCTAACGAATCCCCTGTTTCAATTTCACTGGCTAAAACTTTATCAAGTTGCTCAGGGGAAAACTGAGAAACAGTCTTTTCGATCTCAGCAGAGAGATCTGGAACATCTATGATTTCCTTCTCCACAACCTGCCTGTTTTCCACTAAGTTTATCAATAATCTACAAACCAAGTGGACAATTTTTGGCACATATTTGAGATGGCGAGCTTCGTATCCGTGAAGTAAGTGCTGCTGGCGAATCAAGTACTGTGATAAGGTGACAGAGTGGGCTTTTGGGTCACAGCAAGCAAACACGTTGTGCAGAGGGTTCAGAAATTGAGTAAACTCACGGATACACAAGAGTTGGACTCTGGTCTGAATAGCATTGTGTCTCTTTGCACGGACAAACAAAATGGCTTGATCTGCAGTCATTCTTGTGGCATATATTAAATAACATGCAATTAGCACTCCTAGAAGAAAAACAAAGGCATGTTAATAACAAGCTTGCCCAAATACCAGACGTAACTGAGAATATTAATTCTAGTTAAATGTCTTGCTTAACTAGAAAGGAAACGGAAATCTGATCTTGGCAGAGTATGACCGAACAGTACATAGAGTACATAAATGTATTCGACGTGTTCTGTTACAGTGAATATCTGCAAAGCAAAGGGAGTTTATAGGTATTGTAAGATGGCTATGTGGGGCAGCAGGGTGGCTAAGTGGTTAGCGGTTAGCATTTTGCCCCACAGCTCTATGATTCCGATTCCACCTCCCACCAAGGGCACTGTCTGCATGTAGTGCTTATGCTCTTAACAGGTTTCCATGTACAGTCACACTGCTGGCACTACTATATGGGAGACTGTATTAAGGCCTACAGTTTAACCTCTTGATCTCCGGAAGGTTTTACCCTCTTCATGACCAGGGCATTTTTTGCTATTTAGCACTGTGCTATTTTAACTGACAATTGCTCAGTCATGCAGCACTGTGCGCAAATTAAAATTATATCATTTTTTCCACGCAAATAGAGCTTTCTTTTGGTGGTATTTAATCACCACTGGGTTTTTTTTTTTTGGCCATATAAACAAACAAAAAACAAAACATTTTGAAAAAAACATGTTTTTTGCACAATGCTACAGTAACTTATCAGTACTACATGAATGAGCAAAATCAATAAAATTATACATAAGCGGCAGAAAAAACAGAAATGTTTTTTTCATAGCTGAGCATTGTACTGGTCTGTGAATTATGTTGAGAAAAAAGTCTTACTCCTATTGGTTGGTCAGTTTATCTGATCCTAAAATACCTGATTACAGTATACATCTAACGCTCATATAAAAAGAAAAGTATTTGGCACGTTTATGAAACTATTTTAAAATAAAAGCTGATGAAATGATTGATGTGATTGATAAACAGGCATCAGTGAAGACAACTAATGCAGACCTTGTTAATTTTAGCGCAAGCCTGTTCATATGTGCAAGCAGTTAAAGGATAAGTATATTATTTTGATACAATGGTTCTTTCATCAGTTTCCTAACCCCTCTGCATGCAGCCCAACAGTTCAAATACTTACCTTCTTTCTTGATCCAGTGACCTTCGCTGTGCGGTTCTGCAGAGCCTTTCTAGCAAAAACGTCCTCTTTATAGTGAGCATGTACATCATGGCCCCATACATTCCTATGGGTAAGCTGTACTCAACTGGACCCCTGGAGGCCACCTTGAGTACAGTTTAACCATAGGAATAAATAGAGCCATGGTGCACATGAGCACCAAGAGGAAGATTCAGTAGAGACATTTTTACTAGGCACTGTGAAGGACCACACAAAGAAGATTGATGGACTGAAGTTGAAGGTAAATATTTAAGCAAGTAGGCTACACCCAGGAGGTGTGTGTGTGTGGGGGGGGGGGTTGTAATAATTAAAGGGCAGTTGTACCAAAGGTACAATTGTAATTTAAAGGGGTACTATTTATTCCCCTATATTTTCAGTGGTGTATTTCAAAATCTATAGAAACAACCATCTACCGGCAAATAATGTGTGAATCTGCCCTAAATGTATTCATAAATTATCTCTGTCTTTATGTTCACCCCCAGTAATCTTCTGCACAACAGCACTCAGATTGTAAGACAAAAGGTCAATACTCTGAAACAATCAGGATTCTATTGCTTTGCACAGTCCTATGAGTCTAAAGTCATGTATACTCGATGAGAATATCGGACGAATGATCATCCAATCTCATATCGAAAAGGAAGAGGTTACTAAAGTTACGAAAATTCTCATAGGACAGAATACAACTTCGGAAGTGATGTAATGTGTGGTATTGTATGGTAATGTATTCTTTTGTTTCTGAGCATGTGTGGTCTTGGTCTTCTGAATTTTGTCAGACAAATACTGTACTGATTAAATGAAAATCATTCGTTCTGTTATTTTTGCATGAACCTTCATGATCGGCTCTCAAAAGCTGTTCAGATTATCATACAATCATTTCGAAAGTGGTATTTTTCGTCCTTATTCCTGATCGAGTGTACTAGGCATAACACTGTGGACCTGCTTACAAAAAGACAGAGCATAGGGATAATATTATCAATGTGCAGCCTGTTCTTCATTGTCCACTATGCAGGCTGAAGGTGACTAGGGAAACAGAAATCCTTTCCCTGTAGTCACCTCTCAGATAGATGAGTATCATTACCATGATTTCAAAGGAAGAATAGAACTAAACTCTGCAAATAGAGGATATTTACAGCTATAGAAATAACATAGGACATATACAGTGTATAGAGTAAACAACTAAGATCCTAAGATTTTTATTTTTGGTGGGGTTTTGCTTTACCCAGGCCTTACACATTGAACACTGGGACGCGCCTGATCAAAGATTCTAGCAATCTTTTATTTTAGTACCTTGGGTGCACCCAAGTGTATGAATTATGTTCAAAATATAATTACAGCACTAGAATTTACTACCATTGGCTGTAGATCTGCTCAAAAATAATATCTCTTTAAACTTGTCTTACCTGTCCGTCCTAGGCCGGCATGGCAGTGAATTGCTACTTTTCCTTCTTGTAAGGCAAATGACATAACTTTCACCATATCAAGAATTGTAGTCAGGGAAGCAACACCGTAGTCTTTCCATCCAAAATTGTAAAAATAAACTGAAAGAGATGAGTATTTTATTACATTAAACCAGAAATACGTGACTTCTGCACATGAGGTGGTGCGTCACAAACACAGTACTCAATGTGTCTAGGCTGCTACAGGAGTTTTATCATGATCTATTTAATCTAGCTTGCAGCGCACTGTCATATTAATTAGCAATTACTAATACAAAATCATTATGTAGGGTTCCTGTAGTGGGGAGCAGATGTGGAAAATCGAATCACAAAAGGCTTGTGAAATGATTCATCATCAACATTAGGTGACAACACAAAAGCATATAAAAAGGTTCACTTGTCAAAGAAATCAAAATAAATGAAGTATCATATAACAACCTCCTAACGAGTTTTTTTCAGAATTTCTTGCAATTTACTTTTCGTAAGAGCTTGTTTATTAATTCTATGCGAATACAGAAATACTTTCTCAATCTGCGCAGCCAAATAAATATACAAACTACTGTGTTGCTATATATAACATTAAAAGGTGATTCCACCCCACCACAAATCTAATGATCAAATTAAAGTGAAGCGCAACACTCCCACTAGATAAAATGAACAAATTATGCAAAAACAATAAATCAAATGTAGTCCATTCGTGAATTGCATTCGATGCAAAATGCTGCAAAAACAAAAATGTAAATGATATGATAATGAAAATCAGTTCTGCAGCCAACAGTGCACAATAAGTGACCAAATCTCTTGACTTCTTCTTGTGACTTGTGCTCATCCACCACCAGGTGAAAAATCTGCTCACCTCCAACACGCTCAAAACAAGCTCATCTGTGTCCTCCAACTGGTTGTGATTCCACAAAACGGCAGATCTCTCAGATTCTGGATGGGGACTCCTGATTCCACACCAGCTTGTATGATATCCTCCATGTATTATATAGTATATTCTATATTAATATCAAAATCAACATTTAAGCCTCAGAGTGTTAAGAGACCAAAATGTTAATACCCTGAGGCTTAAAGAGGAGTTCCGCACCACACGAAAAAACTAAAAGTCAGCAGCTACAAATACTGTAGCTGCTGGCTTTTAATATTAGGACACTTACCTGCCCAGGGTTCCCGCAATGTCAGCATCCCAGCGAATCAGCTTTCGGGTGCTGCTGCCCCCATGCCTTTTAAGGAAGCGTGCTGCTCGTTCTAAATGGCCCAGCGGCGGAGGGGGGTGGAACTTCTGAGGGACGGCGCTGCGGCGCTTGTCTCCCAGAAGTGGTGAAGGGTACCTGTCAAAAACAGGTACCCGTTCCCCCCTCCCCCCTGAAAGGTGCCAAATGTGGCACGGGAGGGGGGAGGAAGCAGATAACCGGAGGTTCTACTTTTGGATGGAACTCCGCTTTAAATGTTGATTTTGATCTTAATCGCTTTATAAACAATAGTTAGGTTATTGTTATTAATACAGATGCTGCCTTTTATATTAATATGATTCTAGTATGTTTTATTTTATGTGTAATAATAAATAACATTATACAGTATCTCACAAAAGTGAGTACACCTCTCACATTTTTGTAAATATTTTATTATATCTTTTCATGTGACAACACTGAAGAAATTGCACTTTTCTACAATGTAAAGTAGTAAGTGTACAGCTTGTATAACAGTGTAAATTTGCTGTCCCCTCAAAATAACTCAACACACAGCCATTAATGTCTAAACCACTGGCAACGTTTAAATTGTGTGGACGAGGTGTAAGTGTGAATTCTGGAACATTGTGATTACTCAGTGTACTGTCGCCCCTCCCTTTTACCGATTAACCCGGGTTAAGACTGTAAAAGTGAATCCCCACATGAGTGGAAACAACGGTCACCAAATCTGTAATTACCGACACACAACTCAATAAAACTCCCCTGTCGTTTAAATGTGACAATATGTTCGACATGTGAATGATGAAATGTAACATCTTTTCACGTTAAAGAAGTCACAACAGTGTACTTTTCTATATTATTTTATAAATGTTTTTACACTCTCCACATGAGTGAAAACACTCTATGACATATTACAATAAATAATAATGTGTATTTTATTTTGTATGATCTTAGTATAATTATATTTTCCGTCGTAGACATAATTATTGTTATTGGATTGATAACAAATATTTCGCTAATTCTAGTTTTAGTTGTAAATTTCGCCTCAAGGTAGGTTTTCATCTTGGAGGCCAAT
>BLSH010162256.1:1354423-1366037 GCA_018402905.1 Glandirana rugosa | reverse complement strand
TGGTGTTATCGCTCTCACTCTCCTCATACTGGTCACTGGAAGTTCAACATGGCACCTCATAGCAAAGAACTCTCTGAGGATCTGAAAAAAAGAATTGTTGCTCTACATAAAGATGGCCTAGGCTATAAGAAGACTGGCAAGACCCTGAAACTGAGCTGCAGCATGGTAGCCAAGACCATGCAGCAGTTTAACAGGACAGGTTCCACTCAGAACAGACCTTGCCATAGTCGATCAAAAAAGTTGAGTGCACGTGCCCAGCGTCTGATGAGACCAAGATAATAAATATTTTTTAAATGGAGAGCACTATGCTGTTGCCCTTTTGTCCCATATAATACATGGGGGGTATCACACGAGCTGGGGTGGAATCAGAAGGAGTCTCCATCCAGAGTCTGAGAGGTCTGCCGTTTTTGGAATCCAGTTGGAGGACACAGAGCTTGTTTTGAGTGTGTTGGAGGTGAACAGATGTTTCAACTGGTGGTGGATGAGCACAAATCATGAGAAGAAGTGAAGAAATGTGGTCACTTATTGTGCACTGTTGGGTGCAGGGCTGATTTGCATTATTATATCAGTTCCGTTTTTGCAGCCTTTTGCATGGAATGCAATTCACGAATGGACTACATTTAATATATTGTTTTCACATAATTTGTTAGTTATATTCAGTGGGAGTGTTGCACTTTACTTTAATTTGTTTATTAATTCTGGTTGCTTAAAATAGTTGTTGAAGTTGTACGTCTATACCACCATCACTAAAGAACCAACAATTTAGGATGTACACATTTTACTGTTTTCTAACATTTGTCTCGTATTTTCATTGTGTCTGTTAATGGTGCAATAATAAAGAAGTACCAAGTTACATCTTTTCAATAAGTAATATATTCCAAAAATGAATCTGAATGTGCAACACTTTCCTTTGCTCTCTGCTTCCAAATTCCCTAAATTCAACAGGCAGTATACTCCCTAATATAAGTTTGTGGACAACTTACCATCACATCTATATAAGTTTGTTGGGCATTCCATTCCAAAACAATGACCATTAATATGGAGTTCCCCACATCCCCCTTTGTGGTTATAACAGCCTCCAATCTTCTGGGAATGCTTACCACAACATTTTGGATTGTGTCTGAGAATGTGTGCCCATTCAGTCAAAAAAGGCATTTATGAGATCAGGTGCTGATGTTGAAAGAGAAGACCTTATTCACAACCAGCATTCCAATTTATTCCAACTGTGTTCATTAGTGTTGAGGCCAGGGCTTTGTGTAGGCCACCCAAGTTGCTCAACAATAAAATGTCTTTATTAACCTGGCTTTGTGCACAGGGGCACAGTTATGCTAGAACAGAAAGGTGTCCTATCCCAACTGTTGCCACGAGGTTGTGAACACACAAATTACTAAAATGTCCTTGCACTGTATGCTGTAGCATCAAGAGTATCCTTCAGTGAAACCACCTGAACTCAATAATTTGTGGAAATATTCATATAACTTTGGCAATATAGTAGGTGTTATGGGCAGACATTCCCAAACTATTCGCCATACAGTGTACTGTATATCGGGGAAAGCAATCTGGACCCTAGCTCAGCAGAGCCCAGCTGTGGTGAAACTACAAGCCCCATGAGAACTCTTTACACTCATAGGTGTGACCCCCTGAGGCAAAGGCTTCATGGGCTATGTAGTTTCACCACAGCAGGTATGCCAAAGTTGCCTATTCCTGGTGTATATAAAACTTTAGACATGACAAAGGATTCTCAGAGCACTATGGGTTACACAAAGAGACACACAGCAGAGCTGCTTCCTGTGAGGTACAATCTGTCTCACTGGAAGTTTGAGGCTACTGATAAGGCATGAGTTACTGCTGAGTTATTTGAACAAAAGGCATCTTATGTTAACAAAGAAAACTGAAAGCTTTTAAAAATATGGAATGGAGCCTAAAGCTGGCCATACATGGGTCAGTTCTTTTTTCGTTCAACCAGCACACAAAAAAAAAATGACTCGATCCCCACATCCACACATTCAATGTGGATAGGGGAATCCTCCCTGCTGTGTGATTGCATTCTGACAGTGAGGAGACTGCCCCACGGTCAGAATACACAGATCAGAGTTGCGGCCTACTGCCTGTGACGCTAATCGAGCAGGAAAATACAGATAGGGCAGTTGAACAGAAGATGATTGGTAGACTGACTTCTGTTCAACCACAGTGGTCACACACAGATCAAAATTCAACTGGACCCTGCTGAACCGGCCGAATTTTGATCCATGTATTGCCAGCCTAAGGCTCAACCGGATGGCTCAAGAGCACAAAGAGAAGAATTGTTATATCTGTACACTAAGTGCAACTAATTACCTGTTAATCTTGTCAAAAATTTTGTGAGCAGATAATATCCTGTGCACTTTGTTCCCAGCTATCTCTATGGACTAGAGAACACCTTCTACATGCTATAAGAGGAGCGGGTTAGCTATTCTGTGGTCCTGTCCTAAGGGGACAACTCTGCCCCCCACAGACACAGTAGAGTGAATGAATGTTATCACTCTAGGACAGGAAGTGTGTTACTGGCAGGATCAACATGTGAAAATAAAGTAAAAAAAAAAGCCTGAAAAAAGAAAAACGATACAGCCAGCAAATCTCGAATGCACACTATGATTTCATGCAATTAGAAAAATTAAATTAGGCCACGTGAGAATACTGCCTGCACGTTGTCAATATAACAGCAAGATTGGCATTGTTTAAATAAGTCAAAATGTTTTTCCAACATCTGTGACACCACAGTGAGAGTGTACTTTCCAATTACATGTAGTAATGACTTTTGTTACCGACTGTTGGATCTTACACAACGGCCCCTTAGCCCAGTGCCCAGCTGCACAAATTGATGCCGTTTTATAATTAATGAGAACAAACAGCAGGATCGAACTTACTTTCAGCTTCCATAAAGGCCTCTGGTAGATACGTGAACCCACTTTCTTGCTCTAAAGAATTCCCGCAGCTTGCGTGCTCCCCAGGACGCTGCAGGTTAATTACTGTTTTTATTCCACAGCTTCAGAAATAGAGGTAAATAAGAAATATTTAATATCCAGGTCTGCCCTATTTTCATTATAGAGTTATGTATGAAATGAAATATGTGTCAAACCAATTAAGCTATGAAAATTAGATATTGCATTTTTAATTTCTCCCCACAGCACAGGCGCAAAACTTCAGCTTTGTCAACCAGCCATTCACTTCCCTCCTCTGCTCAAAAAACAAAAGTCAAAATAACATATATACTGTATATTTGACAGCTGGTGTCATACACATACATATATTTGATAGAACTACAGTGTATATACAGTGGAGAAAATAATTATTTGATCCCCTGCAGATTTTGTCAGTTTGCCCACTTACAAAGAAATGAAGGGTGTATAATTTTTTTATCATAGGTGTATTTTAAATGATAGAGACAGAATATCAACCAAAATCCAGAAAAAAACACATGAAACAAATGTTATAAATAGAGTTTCAGTTCAGTGAGTAAAATAAGTATTTGATCCCCTACCAACCAACAATAATTCTGGCTCCCACAGACTGGCTACATTATGTGCTCATGTGGTACACAGATTACGACAATTACGACACAGATTATGACTAATGACAGCTCGTTATGTGTATAAAAGACACCTGTCCACAGAATCTTTTTCTTCCATTCAAACTTCACCATCATGGGCAAGACCAAAGAGCTGTCAAAGGACGTCAGGGGCAAGACTGTAGACCTGCACAAGGCTGGAATGGGCTACAAGACCATCAGCAAGAAGGTTGGTGAGCAGGAGACAACTGTTGGAGCGAATTTTCGCAAATGGAAGAAATACAAAAACAACCATCAATCGCCCTCGTTCTGGAGCTCCATGCAGGATTTTGGCTCATGGGGTAAGAATGATCATGAGAAAAGTGAGGGATCAGCCCAGAACTAAATGGGTGAAGCTTGTGAATGATCTCAAGGTAGTTGGGACCAGTCACCAAACAAACCATTGGTAACACAATATACCACCATGGATTGAAATCCTGCAGTGCCCGCAAGGTCTCCCTCCTCAAGAAGGCTAATGTACAGGCTGGTCTGAAGTTTGCCAATGAACATCTAAAGCAGGGGTCTCCAAACTTTCTAAACAAAGGGCCAGTTTACTGTCCTTCAGACTTAAGGAGGGCCAGACTGTGACCATTGGGAGTACAAAAGGTCCCGAATTCAGTGGGAATAAACAATGCCCTATCTTTGGTGCCAGTGAGAGGAATAGCGTCCCATCGTTAGTGTCACTGAGAGGAATTGTGCCCATTAATTGGTGTCATTGGGCCCCATTGTTGGTGTCATTGGGAGGAATAGTGCCTCATCTTTGGTGTCATTTTAAGGACTTATGCCCCATTATTGGTGTCAGTGGGAGGAATTCTGCCCCTTCACTGGTGTCAATAAGGGGAAATTATGCCCCATGGTTGGTATCCGTGGATGAAAATGGTGCCCCAATGGCCAGATAAAAGCAAGCAAAGGGCTGCATCTAGCCCTTGGGCTGCGTTTTGGAGACCACTGATCTAAATGATTAAAAGAGGGATTGGGAGAAAGTGCTGTGGTCAGATGAGACCAAAATTGAGCTTTGGCATTAACTCGACTTGCCGTGTTTGGAGGAAGAAAAATGCTGACTATGACTCTAAGAACACCATCCCTACATTCAAGCACGGAGGTGGAAACATAATACTCTGGGGCTGTTTATCTGCTAAAGGTACAGGCCGACTTTGCCGCACTGATGGATGGGGCCATGCATTGTAAAATCTTGGATGAGAACCTTCTTCCCTCAGCCAGAACACTGAAGATGGGGTCGTGGATGGGTCTTTCAGCATGACAATGACCCAAAACATACCACCAAGGCAATAAATGAGTGGCTCAAAAAGAAGCACATTAAGGTCATGGAGTGGCCTAGCTAATGTCGAGACCTTAATCCTATCGAAAATTTATGGAGGGAGCTGAAACTTCGAGTTGCCAAGCGACAGCCAAGAAACCTTAAGGATTTAGGGAAGATCTGTAAAGAAGAGTGGACCAAAATTCCTCCTGAAATGCGTGCAAACCTGGTCACCAACTACAAGAAATGTCTTACCTCTGTGCTTGCCAACAAGGGTTTCTCCACCAAGTACTAAGTCATGTTTTGCTCGAGAATCAAATACTTATTTTACTCACTGAACTGCAACTCAATTTATAACATTTGTAGCATGCGTTTGTTCTGGATTTTTGGTTGATATTCTGTGTCTATCATTTAAAATACACCTATGATAAAAATTATAGACCCTTCATTTATTGTGGGTAAACATACAAAATCTGCAGGGAATCAAATAATTATTTTTCCCACTGTATATATATTATATACAGTCATGCGAAAAAGTAAGTAGACCCCATAGAAATTGCTGACTTATTCAACATATTTCAATAGTCAAACATTAGACCTTCATTCAAGCAGTGCCTACAGATAAAGGTGATGTTGAAGAAAATGACACATTGGGGTTGATTTACTAAAACTGCAGAGTACAAAATCTGGTGCAGCTCTGCATAGAAACAATAAGCTTCCAGGTTTTATTGTCAAAGCTTAAATGAACAAGACAAAGTTAGAAGCTGATTGGCTGTCAAGCAGAGCTGCACCCGATTTTGCACTCTCCAATTTTAGTAAATCAACCCCATTGCTCTTACATAGTGTATTAATTCTCATAATCTAAATTAACAAAAATGCAGATTTGTCACATGGGAAAAAATAAGTACACCTCTACATTTACCACCATTTCAAATCCATAAAAATTTCAGATTAAGTGCCAATAAAATCCTTCTTAGGGAATATACAGATGGAACCTGTCTTATTCAAACCTCAGTTATCTGGGGAGGTGAAGAAGAAGCCAGGCACATTATGTAGAGTCCAGAAGTTAATTTTATTGAATGTTACATTCTGTATGAAGCCAACATCTTTCAGAGTTCAAACATACCCTCTTCATCAGGGCTTCTATAACATGTAAAGTATGAGATGTACACTTGTCTGATCAGTGGGTATTTTCCATACTGGATGCGTAGACAAAACAGAGTAGTCTACACAGAAGAGGATTATTGAAATTTGGCCATAGTCGGTTCAAATCTTGGTCAGTTCATCGGCTGAAAGTATCTAAGTTGATTAATCAATCAACTTGGGTACAGCCAGCCTGTCGGATTTTACAAGCATATATTGCTAGTGGCTGTTATAATCACCAGTGGCTGCAGGAAAGAAAATCGCTCCATCTATGGCCAGCCTAAGAGAGAATCTTATCATATACATACAGTAAGGTTATTTTATAGAGCAGGGGTGGGGAAACTGTGGCCCTCCAGCTGTTGTGGAACTACATGTCCCATGAGGCATTGCAAGACAACAGTTAGAAGCATGGCTCCCAGAGGCAGAGGCATAATGGGACTTGTAGTTCCGAAAAAGCTGGAGGGCCACACTTTGCCCACCCCTGTTACAGAGACTGAGATGGGGGGTAGCAGTTCCAAAGCAGACTTTTGCTTTCAAACGCAATTTGTTTTAGCAGAACCGCGTTCAAATGCGCAAGGCCACCTTTGACAACAACAACCACCTGCAAGAGTCCCACACTGAATCCGTAAAGCATCAAAACTAAAAAGACAGAAAACAGAGATGGCGTTCACTCTACTTATTAGAGAACCACCTTACCTCTTGAACTGCTTGATGATATTATATTTCTCAATGATTTCTGTTGAGGGCCTCGCCATTGCAAGTATGTTATCTGTGATCCTGAAACAGAAAGTAATAAAAATGTTTTTAAATCAGTTCTTTGTCTTGCAGTTTTTGCTTTATCTGTTTATACAAGTACTGGCTATTTAAAGATAAGTGTCAGTTCAACTTGCACATCTGAGAGGTAAAAGCCATCTGCAATTCATCCTTAAAAGATGAGTGATTACCAAGCACATCCAGAAGGTTCCCAAAAAGGGAATGTAACTGCAGGATGTTTGTCACTCTCTTTATATTAAACCCATTTTTTTATTTTACATGTTACATTTAGTCTTCTTCCTTAAAAAATGTCCCTTCTTTATGGTTAGGCCAGTTCCCAAACCACACCACCGCCTTCCTTTTTGCAGGTGTCCCCTTTAGCTAGCCAGGTTGCTAAGGTGGTACACGTGTGCGCATGCCTCCAAATGAGGCTGTGTGCGTCCACTGAAACACACAGCATCTGCCAATCCATGCCCCTGCTCCCTCCTCCCAGCAATTTGAATGACAGCAGCAGCAACAAGTCACTTCATGAGTCTATCTCCTATGACCTGGAGTTCTGGGAATGCTGCAGATGGTCCCAGAGCCAGCGATAGTGACAAGGGACCTTAGGTAAATGTTTGGGAACAGGGGGGGGCATAGAAAGAAAACTTTAGCATTAACTACTACTTTAAAGCCCAAACAAACCCTCTACATCTATTACTGTAATGCAGTCGGGCTGCACATACATAATAAATATTCTGCTGTTTTAGCGGTTCTTTAGATGCTAAGTGCTACTGCAAGGGTTAAAATACTTGTGGAGGCAGCATGTTGGAGATTTGGATTGCTGCTCTCACACACAAGAAGCGGCCCAGGTCTCCAGCAGTCCAGCACACCCCCCTGCCCCTGTCAACAGTACTCTCACTTCCTGAGCAGATACAATCAAGTTAGGTCCTAATACATTACACCCTGCATTATTGAATATGAGCGGCATTAGTCAATGATGAACTTACCAGGAGGAGTAAAGCCCCTTTATAGCTTGCTCCTCATCACTCCATCGAGTGGGGTTTTCATATTTGCAAGCACGACCACCACACGTCATGGAACACTGCATGTGACCCGGGATGACATGCCGCAAACGCTCTCCCACTTTGGTGTATTTCGAAGTTGGACGTCTGCCACTTCCTAAGTCAGAGGAATAGTAAATGGCATTTAATGATGTAATTATTTAAGCACAGGACTTGTCCATCCCAATATAATTGTTCTGCCACAAAACATCACTGTTAAAATCCAATGTGTCAATACACTCATCCTAATTCAAAACAGGGCTCAATAAAACTGAAAATGAATTAAATCCTCTTACATAGTTGTTCCTGTTCCTCTGCAGCACTTTCTCTTCTACAGCCATTGAAACTGCAGAATTGATTCATTGCTCGATATCAGCAGTGACTGTCAAAAGTGACTCATGCAAATAGCAGAGGAAATAAAAAACAGATAGAAATTACACTAGGTACATTGGGTTGCTTTGTTCATTTTTAATTTCAGGTGTTTACAACCACTTTAAAGTGGTTGTATCCCTCTTAAAAAAAAACCTGTAAGGCAAAGGCATAACGAGCTAGTATACACCGCATACTAGCTCATTATGAAATACTTACCTGAGAACGAAGCTCTGTCAGGGCCGCCCGGTCCCCGAAGAGGGAGCTGCCATCTTCTGTCGTTGGATACTTCCAGATTCGCATGCACGCGGGAGCCCGTCTTTCCGGCACTTTCCGGCACGGTTCGGCACTGTGCGCTGGGTCTTCGCTGGGACATCACGGCGCATGCGCCGTGACCTCAGCGCCTGCTTGCAGGGGGAATATCTCCTAAACCGTACAGGTTTAGGAGATATTCATTTTACCTACAGGTAAGCCTATGGATACAACCACTTTAAGCTAAGGGTGCCATCATTTATCTCCCATGCCATTTTTATTTATCATTTAAAATATTCAGTTGAATCAAAAATCAATCAAAGTCTGATTTTGTTAAATATAAACAGTGAATGCCAGTTACTTATACAAACTCTGAAAGCTGTAATTGAAAATTGACAACCTTCAGATTTTTAGAGTAAATTGCTTATTAAAGTTTTGCAAAAATAAAATTTTCATAAAATACTGCAAAATTAAAAATGAACAAATATTTGTTACTTATTACCCTAATACAGTTTTAGCTTTTATATTTAGCAGGAATTTTCTAAGTGTTTGCATCCACTAATAATGATTTTAGTGTATTTTAGTAAAAATACTGTTTTGATAAACATTTGAACAAATTTCACAGAGCCTAAAAAGTAGCCCCTGCTTTTTATTTTACTCATTCTATGCTTTCAGAAAATGTAGGGTTTGGGGGTCTTTCACAAACTCTGAAAGCTGTAAGGGGAAAAATGAAAAAGAAAACACAGTGAAAAAAAAATTGCAAAAATGGTCCGGTCACCTGAGTTTAAAAGTGGAGGGCAGAGCCTGGCAGTGAAAGGGTTTAAAATGCAAAAACTGGCTTTCAGCAAGGAATAAAAACCTGCCCACACATCAAGCACTTACTGCGTGTTAACTGTGTTAACACATAACAAATGTCAGGACAGAGTTTCTATTCACAATAGAAAATGATGGAGATTATAAGATGTGCAATGTTCAGAGTTGGATATAAAAGAAAAATATATCCTTCCTAATCCAAAGCATTATGTAGAATGAGGCCGTGACTCAAATCTAAATGACGGATGGATTTTTAAAAAAAAAAACTTGAATTGTATAAAACAATGCCTACCAAAAAGACAAAGCACATATCAAAGCGATTCTAAACCTAGGTTTTTTTTTTTTACATGTTATATTTACCTGTTCTGTGCAATGGTTTTGCAGAGCAGATCAGCCCTGATCCTCTTCCAGGCTCCTCCCCCTTACAAGTGCCCCATAGCAAGCTGCTTTCTATGGGGGGCACTCGTGCGGGCTTCATCCTGAGCCATGTCCTGTGTGTCCATAGACACATAAAGCGTGGCTTGGCCCTGCCCCCCCTCCCCCCAACTTTCTCCACACTGGCTGTGATTAACAGCAGTGGGAGCCGACGGCTCCCACTGCTGCCTCTCTGTCCAGTGAGGAGAGAGAGAAAAACGCTGCTCTTATGGGGCCTGGGGGGGGGGGGGTGCTGCATGCAGAAGGTTATTTACCTTAATGGAGAGACTGCAGGAAACCACTTGAAGTACAGTACATGCTTAGAATGCAGAGTCTCGTGTAACTATTATTCATATGTTATTAAAAATACATAAAGATAGACAGAGTATATAAAGACTCACGATGCAGAGATAAAGCCTTCCTTCTAACAGACTGCTGTGTCTGGCCTTGTACACATGGGCATTGTGTCATTTTAGCTTCTAGTGGTTGTAAACCCCAGTCATGAAATTTGACCTAAGCACATACTGTATATCTGTAGTGTTTACTTGTGTCTCTCCAAAGCTCTAAGTGTAATTTCTCTCTGGTGCTTCAGTCCTCTGTTATCAGCATGAGTCACTTCTGAGACGTTTTCCTGACACACAAGATAAAATTTGTGGGGAGGGAGATAAGCAGAGAGCTTGTCTATTCAGAATACCGCTATGCATGTTTCTTTGTTCCTCTGCCTATGTGGGGGGCGGGTGTCTCTTTCCTCCAATTAGCTCTCATACAGTGTATAAGAGCTGCAACTGCAGCTCTCCACCCCCCTATGTACTCCTCATAGATGCATAACGATTTTATCACAAATCTACACTTTTGATGGGTTGGAAACAAGAGAAGACTGCAAATAAACAAGTAAAACTTATGTAGGAGGATTTGTTTAATCTCTGCATATCGCCTGAGCCTAATCACTTCACTGGGTATATGTGAGGGTTTATAACCACTTTAACCGCTTGCTGACCGCTGATCGGCATTTGACGGCGACAGAGTGGCTCTGTAAGGCAAAACGCCATCATATGACGGCGGCTGCCAGATCGCGCACAGTGAGCGCGCGCGCGCCGCTGGAGGCGCGCCCGCGCGCTCACTGTGTCCGGGGAGGGCCAGGGAGTGGGTGCGGCGGATTCAATCTCCGCCGGCTACCCGCGATGCCCCCCCCCCGGAGTGAAAGAACGGAGATCCGTGTAAGTAAACACGGACCTCCGTTCTGTGAGGGGGGAAGGACTGTGATCACAGCCTTCCTTTACATGGAAGCTGTGATCACTTCCCTTTCCCTGTTAGGGTAGCCCCCATACAGTAAGAACACGCCCAGGGAACACAGTTAACCCTTACAGCGCACCCTGCAGGTTAACCCCTTCACTGCCAATGGCATTTACAGAGTAATCAGTGCATTTTTATAGCACTGATCGCTGTATAAATGCCAATGGTCCCAAAAAAGTGTCAAAATGGTCCGACATGTCCGCCCCAATATCGCAGTACCGCTAAAAATCGCAGATCGCCGCCATTACTAGTAAAAAAATAAAAACCCCAGAAATTAATTCTCATCATCCGTAAACGCAACCACTTTTGCGCAAACCAATCAATAAACGCCGATTGCGATTTTTAAATCACAAATTTGAGGAAGAATATAAATCGGCCAAAACCGATGAAAAAAAAATGTTTTTTTATATTTTTTTTGGATTTGTATTTTAGCAAAAAGTAAGAAATTTGGGTTTTTTTGCAAAATTGTTCTTCTTTTGTTTATAGCGGCGATCAGAAATGACGCAGCGGTGATCAAATACCACCAAAAAGCTCTATTTGTGGGAAAAAAAGGACGCAAATTTCGTTTGGGTACAACGTCGTGAAATCCTGGTCTCGGGAAAAACGCTAAGCCGTGACGCAGCGAAATTGACTTTTAACGCGCCAGTACACTGCAACATGGGTTTGCTTTAAACGCAGGAAAAAAAGGGT
>BLSH010162256.1:1325541-1353171 GCA_018402905.1 Glandirana rugosa | reverse complement strand
TGTTTAACATCATGTACAGCTCTCTCTCTCTCACTCTTGTGAGAGTTTGTCAGGTAGGGAGGGGGGGGGGGGTGAGTCATAAGAGGGCCAATGAAAGCTGCAGAGCTGGAGGTGTGCCTCAGTGTGTCTGTGTAAATCCAGGAAGTGAACAGGCAGCAGCTTCAGCTGCCCAAAGTTAAAATGGCTGCAACCAGACTTAGTGGAGGGAGATTTCTGCAGCATATTTGGCAAGTACAGAATCACAGTATATATAAAAAAATATGCAAAGTGGTTGGAAGAAAGCTTCAGAATGACAAAGCTGTTTTTATTACAAATTATGTGAGCAGACTGCAGTTCCTCTTTAATCTGTTTATTATTATACATGTGCTCCAATTTAGGAGACTCTACAAATTATAGAGCTGTGACTGCAGTACACTGGGGTGACATGGCCTCTGCAGCTTATGCATGTATTTGCAAATGTGTGCAAATTAAACCCCTTGTTTTTAACCTGAACTGTTTGTTGCAGGTTGGCTGGTAAGTGAGCTGGGCGTTTTTGTTTTGTTTTGTTTGGCGTGTGTGTTTGTTTTTTGACATGCGTTGCTCTTCCATGTGCTCCTTGCCTCTAAGACTTGTTATAGGTTGGTGTGGTTGCCCTGTGTTTGCACTAATGCACATACAGTGCCTAAAAAAAATCACCTTCTTGAAAGTATTTACATATTATTGTCATAGAACATTAAAAACCGGTGGATTTAATTATGCATTTCTGACACTAATTAGCTAATTATCTCTACAATATGATTTAAATAATTACAATAAGAAAAACAAAAAATAACTGGATAGGTCTTTATTCACTTTGCAATTTATTGCATTGAAATCTTGACTCTGACTTTGCTTCTAGGGCTATAACACTATTGTTTTTTAAGCCATTCTTGTGAAGTTTTAGGTTTTTGCTTGGGGCCATTGTCGTTCTTTATAATAAATATTCTCCCTTGGCTCAAGTTTATTGAAGATGGGTTACCTTCAGGATTTCCTTGTATTTGGCTGTATTTGTTCTACCACCTATCCCTCAAGCCTTCCAGGGCCACCGGCAGGGTTACCTTCAGGATTTCCTTGTATTTGGCTGTATTTGTTCTACCACCTACCCCTCAAGCCTTCCAGGGCCACCGGCAGAGAAGCATCCCCAAAGTATCATCCTGTCACCATCATGCTTCACAGTGTGGGTGGTTTGTTTATGTTAAGTGTCATGTGGCATTTAGTCTGACAGCTTAAAGCTTAACTTTGGTTATATCAGACCATTGAACCTTCTTGCAGTTGACATCAGGGAATCCCACATGCATCCTGGCAAATTTCTTTTTCACACTCTCCTATAAAGTTGGCACAGATGAAGCACCCAGGAAACAATTATTGTAAGCATAGTCTCTTTAATCTTAGCCACTGAGGCTTGTAACTCCATCTGAACTGTAATATGTTCCTTGATGGTCTCTCTCACTAGTTATCTGGCTGCATAGTCTGCTTTTGACAGGAAGACAGGCGCCATATTCTTTATATTTTTTAATGAGTGATTTAACTACTCCAAGGGATATTGAGTGACTTGGAAATGTTCTTGTACCCACCATAGTGTTTGGAGTGGTCTTTTTTTCTTCATAGTATAGAACTTGCCATGATACTGACTCACTAAAGATCTTCCAGATATATGGGTATTTGTACTAAAGTCAGTTACAACCACTTGACTTCACACATGTCGGAGAATATATTAAATAGGGTAAATATACAAGTGTCGCACTAGTGTAAAATAATCTAGTGCACATCCATATCACACAAAGTCCTTCAATAGTCTCTTTAAAGAATATCTTGTATGCTCCTTTAATTATAATCATCCAAAACATGTACTCTTGTAAATCCACTCCAAGTGCTATTTACCACCACCAGATATACTCTCACCTGGCTCTGGGATGTTTATGGAGAGCCCGGGAGTTGTTGGTATAAGGAGACCACCCCAAGCTCCACAAGAATGGATATACATTGGTTTGCTATCGTTGGTCCACTTAAAGGGACAAAAGTGTATCTTGACCGAGCATGATATAAGGCCAGTAGGTGCAGGTGAAAGTACATTTGGTGGTGGTAACTAGCACTTGGAGTGGATTTACAAAAGCACATATGGTGGATAATTATAATTAAAGGAGCATACAAGATATTCTTTAAAGAGACTCTTGAAGGACTTTGTGTGATATGGATGTGCACTAGATTATTTTACACTAGTGCGACACTTGTATATGTACCCTATTTAATATATTCGCGGACATGTGTCAAGAGTCAACGAAGTCAAGAGGTTGTAACTGACTTTAGTACAAATACCCATGTATCTGGAAGATCTTTAGTGAGTCAGTATCATGGCAAGTCCTATACCAGGGATATGCAATTAGCGGACCTCTAGATGTTTCACAACTACAAGTCCCATGAGGCATAGCAAGATTCTGACAGCCACAAGCATGACACCCAGAGGCAGTGGCATGATGGGATTTGTAGTTTTGCAACAGCTGGAGGTCCGCTAATTGCATATCCCTGTCCTATACTATGAAGAAAAAAAGACCACTCCAAACACTATAGTGGGTACAAGAACATTTCCAAGTGGTGGATGATTATAATTAAAGGCAACTTACAAGATATTCTTTCCAGACTCTTGAAGGACTTTGTGTGATATGGATGTGCACTAGTTGGTTTTACACTAGTGCGACACTTGTATATTTATTTAAAATCTTGCAACAGATTACAAAGAACTGAAAAAAACAAACTGGGGGAACTTTCTGTCTTCCACAAAGCTGCAATACCTGCTAGATAAAATTGGCAGCTTATTGACTGAATTCATCGACTGCCTGGAATTGCTCTTTAAAGTTGCAATAAGATCGATACATGAATAAATTAACACACAACACAATACAGGAAGACGAAGAACATCAATGACGTTCTGTACGTTTTTATATGAAAAGAAATGCATCTCTTCAAAAGGATTATTCATTGGTTTAGCCTTTAAGGGAAATCCAGAAATTAAGAAGAAAAAACTTAACTCTTTATCTGAAGAACGTTGGCACTTGCATCTCCGGGGCTAACAGAAGACATGGCCACCATGACCCTGTGAGTGGATGATGATAGGACCTCGATGGCAGAGTTGCGCCTTCTCTGGAGATGGACAACAGCAGGGATAGTGGAATATCTGCGGCCATGGAGGAAGTTGCTGACGATGTTCACAGTGGAGAGCCTCCGGGACGACCCCTGCATGATGTGAAGCCAGCAGCCAGCTATGCAATGACCTATCCCTCTAAGTGCCAGAGACTGCAGAACTTGGTAAGAAATGTGTGATGATGAATTTATAGAATCTCACAGCACTTCGTGATAGGCTGGGAGGTTTCTATAGTAACGAACAGTTTGGCTCTGTCATGTTACTCATAGAGCTGTAATACACCTATAACAGATCAATGAGAATAAACTCTTAGCAGAGTTGATCTCTGCTGTAAAATGTTGCAGAATCTGTCTACTCTACATAAATCAATCATAAAAATATATAAAATATGCACTAGATAAAGAGTTATATTCAATGCAATAGTAGCCGCTACAGGCTGTTTCAACAAAGTAAGCAGTTATGAATGGAGCGTTTTTTTTAAAGTGAACCTACCCATCATGTCAAACTTTTAATGACACGATGGAATGACATTTAAATAGGAACCACAAGCAGCCTACTATTAGCTTCATTAGCCAGAACATCACAAAACAGACATTTCTGGCACAGAGACCTCTGCACTGGTATCTTTTGGTACAGGAAGTGTGCAGAGCATCCTGGTACATAAAGAACAAGAAAGGTGCGCCTCTAAGTGCAGTAGTGTAAAAAAACTATTTTATTAAACAAGATTAAAACTACTCACAATGGTAGTATGCAGGTGCGCATTGCAGTGTCAGCCACTGCTGGCAATGGTTGTCCTTTGGTCTGTCTGGGATGGCTGCTGGGATGTCTGCTGGGATGAGATCCTGGTCTGCCTGGCGGTGTTGGAATGGGGGGGGGGGGGCGGCGTCGGTGGTGCCCGGCGTCTCCTCCTCTGGCTCCGGTTGGTTTTGGCGCAAACGACCGTTCGGTCGTCCGTTCGGTCCGTGCAGGGCAGATGCAGGTGGTCCTCTCGTCCAATGGGCAGCTGGAGACGGCGACGCGTTGCGGGGCTCAACCCCTTCTTCAGGCCGTAATTGTTTGTCAGTGGTGGTGAGGGAGATTTTATGGAGCACAAGGTGGGACGTTTTATCTAGAATCACTAGTTCATTAATAGTGTATTTTAATGTTGTAAAAACGCTGAAATATTCCAAAACGTGTCCAAAAAGTTTTTACAAGGTCATATGGTCTTAAAGCTCTTACCGTAACACATTATATATATATATTATTATTTTTTTATACACTTCTTATATTTATGCCATTTACCCACAATATGCTATTTATGTATATACATCTGCACCACCCCTCCCCCCAAGGAGGTCTGCCGCCAATCTCACCAAACTGCCCAAAGAGGTGGAGTTTGAACATAAACCCCTCCCACCTTGTGCTCCATTAAATCTCCCCCACCACCACTGACAAACAATTACGGCCTGAAGAAGGGGTTGAGCCCCGCAACGCGTCGCCGTCTCCAGCTGCCCATTGGACGAGAGGACCACCTGCATCTGCCCTGCATGGACCGAAAGGACGACCGAACGGTTGTTCGCGCCAAAACCAATCGGAGCCAGAGGAGGAGACGCCGGTAACCACCGACGCCGCCCCCCCCAGCCCACCACCGCCAGGCAGACCAGGATCTCATCCCAACAGACATCCCAGCAGCCATCCCAGACAGACCAAAGGACAACCATTGCCAGCAGTGGCTGACACTGCAATGCGCACCTCCATACTACCATTGTGAGTAGTTTTAATCTTGTTTAATAAAATTGTTTTTTTACACTACTGCACTTAGAGGCGCACCTTTCTTGTTCTTTGTTACCCAAAGGGTCCGGTTACTTCTTAATGGTGCAGCCTACCAGTGTCACAGTGGATTTCCACCATCCCAGCAAATAGATTATACTAAGACTTTTGTACATACGGACAATTGTACATACCTTTGTACACATAGACTTTTTGAACATTGTCCACCGTTCCCCCAGGTGACTCGCCCATCCCCCCACCTGCCCAACAACCGCGGAGGCAAGCCGAGTATCTGTCCCCCTCCCTCTCCCCTTTTTTCCCCCGCCCCTCCCCCACCCAAAGGGTCCCCAGCCTCAAACTGTTCGGGACCCCCCAACCCTCACTCCCGTGACTGCGCTGCCAACTTCATTCTTTCCATCCTGGTACATAGCAGGTGAGTAGACAAACAAAGAATTCAAGTGACTTTGTCACCACAGGGTAAAAGTAAACAAAGCCCACACTGTAGATAACGAGCATCCATAGTTATCTTTCTGGTGGCCTGTGTCTTCAAGCTCTGGTTCTTTGCTGATCTCTGGCATCACAATTATTTGACATCTCTGCCCCTGCATGCTATGGTTCCATCCCTTGGCTTGCACATCTACAGGAAGGTACGCTAAAATTAAAGCAATTATGAGGGCCTCAAATATGTGCAGTTCATCCCCAATGGTGTTAGGCATATATGAATCAGCACAGCATGACGGGTTGGCCTTAATGCCCAGCCACTGCGCATATGCTTCGCTGTGTTGTTTTGGGGTGTGCCCTCAGAAGTGTGACCGAGCTGTCACCAACAGGTCATGGTCATCAGCAGATAATTGAAAATCAGTAGGACAGGCCTTCAGTTACATCATCACAGTGGAGCCAATCAACAAATGATTGAGAGTCCCTCCTACCAGCTTCTACTGTCACGGCCTGCCAAATAGCTCTGACTTCTTCTGGCAGCAAGGACTTTTTTTGCCCTTCAGCTCCAGTTTGTAGATATTAAACATGGATGACAATGAGTGTCTGGCTGTCACATTAAGGCCTTATATCTAAGGGCTTTAGCTTGTATAAGAGCAAGATGTACATCAAGCTTCACAAAGTTTTATGCTAGCTACAAGTAACTTTTTTTTATAGATAAATGTATACTAGGTGGGTTTGACCAAGAAGTGCTAAGGGCACCACATCCAAAAAAATTCTCAGAAAATTCCAAAAGAGATTACATTTTTAGGTGCCTTAAAGAGTAACACACAAAAAGACATAGGTTTTAAACTAACTGGGAGAATAACTCCCACATTATATTTTATTCATTACAAAAGTAAAAAAAATGACTAAAATACACCCCAAAATGTTTTTTTTAGCAGTGAAACATTATTACACTATTACAGTCTATACTGTTGTAATGATATGCATCTGTTATTGTTTATTTGTATTTATATTTTTCCCTTTGCTCACCATAGATACTAATCACATTACCACCATTACCCCTGATGAAGAGGAACAAAGCATAACCTCGAAACGCATTGAGAAGCACTCTGCTCCAATTATATGCGAATGTGCTTTGTTAGGTGGTTTCATTGATATATGTACTATCACTATGATATATATTTTTTAGAAATATACCATTGTATTTATGTCTATTGGGTCTCTGTACCCTTTTTTAGCTTTTGTTAATAAAACATGAGATTTTTATACAAACCTAAAATTCTTGCTGTAGAATTTGTGCCCATTAAAGTCCCAATCAAGAGGGTTTTTGTTTTACGAAAACCACCGTGTAACACATTTAAAGGGGTTGTAAACCCTCATGGTTTTTCATCTTAATGCATTCTATGTATTAAGGTGAAAAACCTTTTCAGTTGCAGCTGCCCCCCCAGAGCACCCCGTTTACTTACCTGAGCCCAATCGTCCCCGAGCCAGGGACGAACCTTCCACCTCCAGTCAGTGTCTCAGTTCTTGATTGGATAGATTGATAGCAGGGGAGCCATTGGCTCCCGCTGCTGTCAATCAAGTCCAGTGACATGGGGGGCCAGGAGGCGGGGCGAGTCCTGTTGTTTGTGTCAAGGGATGAAGAAACAGGACTCGGGAGCGCGCCCGTACAAGTGACCCCAGGGAAAGAGCTTCCCTGATGGGTCACTCGAGAAGTGGAGGAGCCAGGAGCACCGCTGGGGGACCCCAGAAGAGGAGGATCGGGGCCACTTCGTGCAAAACTGCTGCACAGAGGAAGGTAAGTATAACATGTTTGTTATTTAAAAAAAATAAGAAAACTAAGGTAGTACCACTTTAAGTTAAACAGCACAATACTTTTTACTTGTAAAGGGAGAGTTAAGTGGTCACTATAAACAAACTGCTAGCAGGATTCAGAAAACGTCGGCAACACCTGAATCCTGTTGAAAGCCTGTTAGCAGCTTTGTTTAAAGTGACAGCCAGAACTTCTGCTATATTCTATGTTAACATTCCAAAACTGGGGCTGAAGGTTGCTTTAACCAGTTCCCGACCGCGTGCCGTCTTTTCACGGCGGCAGTCGGGATGCTGAGCGCGAATCGCTGTAAAAAGGTGGCGATCTGCGAACAGCCGATAGGGGGTGCGCCACACTCCTGAGGAGTGTGCCTGCGGCTCGGGTGGACCCGATGTCCGCCGGCGAGCCGCGATGAGCGGCCACAGGGAAAGAATGGGGAACCGCCGATGTAAACACGGCAGTTCCCCATTCTGTTAGTGCAGGCATGGGAGATCTACTGATCCCTGTCACTGGGATCAGTTAGATCTCTCCTGCCCATGGTAGCCCAACCCCCCCACAGTAAGAACACACCCAGGGAACACAGTTAACCCCTTAACCCCTTCACTGCCAATGACATTTACACAGTAATCAGTGGACATTTAAATTTCTGATCGCTGAATAAATGTCATTGGTCCCAAAAAAGTGTCAAAAATGTCAGACATGTACGCTGCAATATCGCAGTATTGCTAAAAATCGCAGATCACCGCCATTACTAGTAAAAAATAAAAAAAATAAAAACCCCAGAAATGAATTCTCATCATCCGTAAACACGGCAACTTTTGCGCAAACCAATCAATTAACACCGATTGTGATTTTTTTTTTTACCAAAAATATGAGGAAGAATATAAATCGCCCAAAACCAATGGAAAAAAATGTTTTTTTATATTTTTTTTTTTGGATTTGTATTCTAGCAAAAAGTAAGAAATTTGTTTTTTTTTTTGCAAAATTGTCGCTTTTCTTTTGTTTATAGTGGCAGTCAGAAACGATGCAGAGGGGATCAAATACCACTAAAAGAAAGCTCTATTTGTGGGAAAAAAAGGACGCAAATTTCATTTGGGTACAACGTCGCATGACCGCGCAATTGTCAGTTAAAGCGACGCAGTGCCGAATCGCAAAAAGTGCTCTGGTCCTAAAGTGGGAAATCCTTCCGGGGCTGAAGTGGTTAAGTTAGTGGCGGGGTCAGGGATAAGTTTCGGTTGCAGGGAGGGTTAGTGTGAAGTTTGTGTTAAAGGAGGAGTAGGACCAAAGCTATTTTGGCCACACTTCTCCTGTTGGTCATAGGAGGACACCTAGTTCTCTGCTCCTGTGCCCCAGATTCAGCCAACGGCGGGCTAAAACCCGCTGTGGGTTGACGTCACTCACCCTGTCCAGGCTCTGGAGGATTGGGATCCACTCAGATGCCCGAGCGGCAGCTAGCTCTGTCTCTCAACACGCTGCTAAGAGCCTGAGCAAGGTGTTCCCGTCCACTTCACAGTCCGGTGCTCCAGTGAGTAGCTTGAAGCTCGAAGCTCCAAAACGCTGGAGGAGAAAAAATAATCAATTATTCTCTATGGAGTTTGTTCACATCTCCACTACAAGTCATCTAAAGCCAAACGCCTGAAGCTCAAAAAAGTTCAGATGCTTTTTTTGTAGCTCCAATCAGGCAGATTGGTGCATTTTTTTAAGTGTTTTTTGTTTCATAGACGTGCATGGAAAGTCTTGATTCCAGGGTTTTTGCATTTTGTTGCACGTCTTGCAGCATTTTTCTGCTCCAATGCAATAAAGAAATGAAAATAATAAATAAATAAATAATAAAGTAAATAAATAAAAAACCCTAACGCCAACTTTTAACCCTAATATTAACCCCTAACCCTAATCCTTAAACCTAATATTAACCCCTAATCTAACAAAATAAGCAAATAAATAAATAAATTAACCCCCTATCCCTCAGAGCCCTTTCACATTGGGGCGGGCAGGACGTTGGTGGTAAAGCGCCCCTAGTTTTGGCACCGCTATTTGAGTGGCAGCGGGTGCTTTTAAACCCTGAAGCGATGCCCATTCATTTCAATGTGCAGGGACGGTCTGGGAGCTGTCTATACACTGCTCGCAAACCGCCCCAAAAATGCTGCTTGCAGGATTTTTTCTAAAGTTCCTTCAAGCGCACCGCCCCAGTGTGAATGCACTAGGGCTTTCACATTGGGGTGGATTGGGAGCGGTTTTCAGGTGCTTTACAGGCACTATTTTTAGCGCTAAAGCACCTGAAAACTGCCCAAGTGTGAAAGGGGTCTTAGACCCCTTTCACACTGGGGCTGCGGGTGCGTTAGCGGTAAAGCATCGCTCGTTTTAGGGGTGCTTTACTGATGTTTAACCGGTGCTTTTTGGCCCCTAGTGGGGCGCTTTTATCCTCCAAGAAGGGGTTAAGAAGGGGTTAAAAGCACCCATGTTGCGCCACTTCGGAAGCGCTGCCCATTCATTCCAATGGGCAGGGGCGGTTTGGACCCAAAGATGCCCCAAAGATGCTGCTTGCAGGACTTTTACTACCGTCCTGCAAGCGCACCGCCCCAGTGTCAAAGCATTCGGGCTTTCACAGTGGGGTGGCATAGGAGGCAGTTTGCAGGGGCTTTCTAGCGCTAAAACGCCTGAAAACTGCCTCAGTGTGAGAGGGGTCTTAAAAAAAAAGTAAAATAAATAAATACATAATAATAATAAATAAGAGGATGAAAAAGCTGAAAAACATAGCAACAAATGATGAAAAAGATGATATGTTTCTCTATTGGCTAATTAAAAAACTCCAAAGCTCAAAAATGCTTTAAAAACGCTGTACACAAATGCTCAAAAACGCGCAAAGGCTTGAAAAATCTCCTGAAAAAAAGCTAAAAAAACTTGATGCTCAGGTATGAATGCAGCCTTAAAAGGCAGTGGGGGATTGATGCAGCATTGGAGGCTGTATCCACTTAGGTGAGTGTGAATGTTTGCTATTTTGAATTGCCATAAGGTTAGGTTACAGGAGGGTCAGTATGACGGTTACATTACAGGGAGGGTTATTATGAAAATTTGGGTAAGGGCGGGTTGGAGGAGAAGGCTAGGTTGTAGGGAGGGTTAGTGCGAAGTCCAGTAGGTTACCAGTAGGGTTAGTTTGTCCAGTCTCCCAGTGCTAAAAAGCTAATGTATCATAAAAACTCTCCAACATCATCAATGTTCTTTGAAATCCTTATTGAACAAAGCATACAGTATACATCATATACACCAGTGTATCTGTTTTTTGTCTTGCGGCGCACCAAAAAGATCTAAAAATGTTCACGGCACACCTGAAAAGATTTAACAATTTTTGTGGTGAAGAACTTGTTTATTTTTATATACATTTCATTTTAAATTTAATGTGAAGGATGTTATTGCTTTCGAGAGCAAATCAGATTGAAGCGACTGTAATCTTTATACTTTCGCTTGCATACTTGCTTTTCATTTAACAGTTTCTCTTTCTGAGTTCCACACTTGATTAAGTATTTCTCCATCGCTAAACAATGAACAAACTTTATGTGTAAGCATCAAAGTTGGAGAGGAACGGTTTCTATTTCAGTAAAACCTTGGATTGTGAGCATAATTCGTTCCAGAAGCATGCTTGTAATCCAAAGCACTTGTATATCAAAGCGAATTTCCTCTTAAGAAGAAATAATGGAAACTCAGATGATTCGTTCCACAACCATTTATTCATAAGAATTTCAGTTTGTAGTCCATATAAAAAGATAGCAATGTGATGGGTTGTGTAACCATAAAATGTCCATCCACAAATGGCAGCCTCCACAAAGGGATTAGAAGCAAAATCCAGCAGGAGCTACAGAGTATAAAAGAGAAGAGATGCGCCTCTAAGTGTAGCAATATGGTTACATTTAACCACTTATTCTCAACCACTGAGACACACCTACCGTCAACCACTTACATCTCAAACTGACACCCACCTAGTCTCAAGCACTGATACCCACCTACCCCCCCAAGGGCTGCCAATAACCAGCAAGTCTGTTTACATGTGATCAGCTAATCACATGGTAAAGGGCTGCCGTGATTGCACTGGATGCACGTCCCAGGGGGCATATAGGAGGCAGAGTTCTGGGAGGATATCCATGGACACCCTCCCAAAATTAGAAGCCCAGGGGTCAAATGGAAGGTGGGGAATATCATAGTTTCTTGCACCGGGACCCTGAAGGTTCTAGTTACGCCCCTGGCTGTGACAATGACAGAGCTGGACAGAAGACTGTTTATAGGATATAAAGTGGACCTGCCAGTAAATCTGTCTGCAGGAAAAAATTCCTGAAGTGTCACAATATACAGCAACAGGAACCTGACAGGGGGACAAAGAAAGAAAATAGAAAAGTTGCGCTTTTAGATACACTTAGACCGAGCCTCTTTTTGGAGTTTGGTGTTTACAAGTTAAAACCATTTTTTTTTTGCTATAAATTTACTTAGAACCCCCCAAAATTATATATATTTTTTTCTAATACCCTAGAGAACAAAATGGTGGTATAAAATAAGACAACAGTAAAGTTAGGCCAATTTTTTTCTATATTGTGAAAGATAATGTTACGCCAAGTAAATGGATACCCATGTCTCAAAATTGCTCCCGCATGCGGAATGGCGTCAAACTTTGCAGCTTAAAAATCTCTATTGGCGATGTTTAAAAATGTCTACAGGTTACCAGTTTTGAGTGACAGAGGAAGTCTAGTGCTATAATTAATGCTCTGCCTCTAACAATCGCGGCGATACCTCACATGTGTGGTTTGAACATCGTTTTATTATGCGGGCAGGACTTATGTATGCGTTTGCTTCTGCGCGCGAGTTCGCAGGGACAGGGCGCTTTAAAATGTACCGTATTTTTCGAACCATAAGACGCACCTAGGTTTTAGAGGAGGAAAACAAGAAAAAAAATATTCTGAATCAAATGGTGTACTAAAATATTTACCAGTGCAGCCATATACTAATGTCCATGAAATACAGTCATTTGCCAGAGTCCATAAAATACAGCCATATACCAGAGTCCATGAAATGCAGCCATATACCAGAGTCCGTAAAATGCAGCATATACCAGAGTCCATGAAATACAGCATATACCAGTGTCCATGAAATACAGCATATACCAGTGTCCATGAAATACAGCCATATACCAGTGTCCATGAAATACAGCCATATACCAGTGCCAATCAAATACAGCCATATACCAGTGCCAATCAAATACAGCCATATACCAGTGCCAATCAAATACAGCCATATACCAGTGCCAATCAAATACAGCCATACCTGTGTCTGTGAAATGCAGCCTGACACAGAGCTGACAGGGAGATTCAAATCTCCCGGCACCACCGCGCTGTGATGATGTCATCACACATGCACCTGGTGGAGCTCCACTCTGCAGCCAGACCCCATTCAGATACAAGACAGAGCAGCCCGAGCAGCTGCAGCGGCAGTACTCCATTCGGCTGTGTGAGAAGAAAACACAGAGGCGCTCTATGGTGCCTGGGAGCCCGCAGTGTAATGCAGGCTCCCAGCGGCGATGGCGGGGGCTGTTTTTTTTTTGCAGTATTCGCACCATAAGATGCAGGGACACTTTCCCCCATTTTTGGGGGGAAAAAAGTGCGTCTTATGGTGCGAAAAATACATTATTTATTTTTAATTATTTATTTTACTTTTTATTTTTACACAGTCCTTTTAAAAAAAATGTTTTTGATCACTTTTATTCCTATTACAAGAAATGTAAATATTCCTTGTAATAGAAAAAAAGCATGCCAGGACCTATTAAATATGAGATCTGGGGTCAAAAATACCTCAAATCTCATATTTACACTTAAATGCAAAAAAAAAATATATATATATTAAAAAAAAATGGCAGTTAAAAAAAAAAATGGCCCCTTTAAGGGCTATGGGCGAAAGTGACTTGTGACGTTGTTTCCGTCCTGCAATATTATGGAGCCGAGTGGGCGGCATCTTCCGCTCACTCACGGAACAGACCAGATCATCTGCGCCGCTACCGGCGGGTCCGGTAAGTGGCGGACATGACAGGAAACAGGCGGGAGTGGGGGAGGGCACATCTCCCGCCTCTGATAAAAGTGATCTTGTGGCGAATCCGCCGATGAGACCACTTTTATCAGACGCAATGGTATTCCACTTCAAACGGCCGTCGTGTAATGACAGTGGTTAATGAAGGTACAACATTTAGCAACTCACATGGCTGATGATTAAAACAGGCACATCTAGGTATGTAGCCATCCGGGGTTAAACTGTCCACATAGACCATCCTCCACACTGCCATTGATGTCATCCCTTCCACGCTGTGCTCCATGAGCACTTCAAGCCTTGCTTTCAGGATGGTCTATGTGGACAGCTTTACCCCGGATGCTTGCATACTTAGCTGTCCACATAGACCATCCTGAAAGCAGGGCTTGAAGTGCTTGTGGAGTGCAGCGTGGAAGGGATGACGTAGATGGCAGTGCGGAGGACGGTCTATGTGGACAGCTTTACCCGGATGCCTGCATACTTAGATGGGCCTGTTTTAATCATTACCCTGTGAGTTGCAAAACGTCATTAAATGTAACCATATTGCTACACTTAGAGGCGTCTCTCTTCTCTTTTGTACTCGGTTGTGACATGACGCTACTTGTATATCAAGTCAAAATTTGTTAAAAAATGTTGCTTGTCTTGCAAAATGCTCTCAAACCAAGGATTTACTGTATAATAATATAATTAAAGTGATCGAGTTCTCCCGAGATCTCGCACAAGTCTCTCTTTATGAAAAGAATCAATGAATGACAGACTAATATAGATTGCGTTTTTATATATGTTACTTTTTAAACTTTTGTGTCGTTGATTTACCATTTAATTTTTCGATATGTTCAAAGTTTCAAAACGCTAGCAATTTTAAAAATTTTTCAAAACTCCCACAGCACACCAGCAAATCTCATGCGGCACACAGTTTGAGAATCACTGATATACACCATTTCATCATTCATAATGCAATACCTACAATACGTTGATGTTAGGAACATATATTTATTGTGGATTATTAGTCAGATAAGACTGGTACCTGAGCTCATTGCTGCTTGGTGATTGTTGTTTGCAGAGGTACAACACAGAAAATCATTCTGAATCAGGACTCCAGACGTCATTGCAACAACTGCATGGAAAAGAAGAAGAAAGATGTTGAAGCACATAAAATGCACGCATATAATTATCATACAGACCTTAAGATGTGCAAGAACACTGTGGGCTTGAATTACTAAAGGGTGAAGGCTTATTTGATTTGCAAAGTAAATGTTAGTTGATGTTTTCACAAAAGTTTTTTCATTTCCGTTATACAGTTTTACCAACCTATCAGATTGAAATTTACTGGCACAACGGCAAAAATTTACTGACACAGCCAATTTTTTTTTTACTGCCATTTCCAAAAGTTACAAAATTACAGTTTTAAGTGCAAATTTCAGTATTTTGGCTACAAACAAGTACAATATGTAATTAGCAATATGATTTAGAGTGGTTGTATCCCCTAAAAACAAACAAACAAAAAAAAAAAAACTTCAAGGCAAAGACATAATGAGCTAGTATGCATCGCATACTAGCTCATTATGAAATACTTAACTCAGAATGAAGCTCCGATAGGTCCGCTCGGTCACCGAAGAGGGAGCTTCCATCTTCCCTCCGTGGATCCTTCCGGGTTCGCAGCTCCAGTGCTGTGAGTGGCCGAAGCTGAAAGACGTCACTCCCGGGAGCCCGTCTTTATGGCGGACTTTCCGGCAAGGAAACGTCAGCAGCTGCTTGCAGTGGGAATATCTCCTAAACCATGCAGGTTTAGGAGATATTCATTTTACCTACAGGTAAGCCTTATTATAGGCTTACCTGTAGGTAAAAGTTACATTTTTGATGATACATCCGCTTTAAGGTAGATAGTAAGGCAAAAGACATATCTCTTATTTGATTTTTGATTTAGTAAGTAAGTAGCTCAGGGACAGGACTTAGGAGGGCAAGAAATTAAAATAGGCGGCACACACATGAAATTGACTCTCACAGTGACACTGACAGCAGTGTGCAGCAGCACAAATGATGATGAGACCTCAATGACACAACACGTCCCTTCCTGAGTCACAGTGACAGTCTCTCTCCAAGCCAGGTGGTCCCTCCAGTCCTCTCCAGTCTAAACAGCACTGACAGTCCCGCTCCCAGCCTGCCTTGCTCCCATCCCGCAGACACGCACACGAGGCTCTGCCCACTCTGCTTGGCTCCCTTGCACCATGACATCACACTACATGCTCAGGCACCGCCTCCGCCAGAGCCACCCCAACACACTGTAGCAGGCAGTCGGATGGTCTCTGAGCCTAGCCTCACAACCATATTTTTTACTGGCAACCTTTTCCTTTTACTGACATTTACTGGAAGGGGGAAATTGCCTGTTTTTTTACTGGCTGCCAGTAAAAATACTGGAGGTGGCAACACTGCCATTATACATGATTGAGCATTCAGTATGAATGCAGTGCACAGTAAGCATCCACTTCACTAACTAAAGAGCCTTAACTTCTTTAGTTAATCTACCCGAATGCCTGCTTTAGGCCAGGTTCACATATGGACGGCCGTGAGTTCATGCCTGGGGTCCGCTGCATGTTTGTTCACCGGTTCAGGTGCGATTTTTGCCTGACTTCGCACCTGAACCAGACACAGGACCCTTTTGTAATCCGCTCTGCGGCCGCCCTGGACCTGTGTGAGAGCCGGTAATACTCGCATGTCATGCGAATTGGATGCGGAGAAAACCACACCCAATTCGCACACATGTGAACCCAGCCTTAGTCTCACATTCAATCCTTTTTTACACAAGAACATGCCCTCACTTCAAGGCTGTTGTAAAACAAAAGAAATTAAAGTATAACTTTTTTAGTTTTGGATAGAGAGGAGAGGGTAATTAGCAAACCTGACAGTTTTTTTTTATTACTGTATATGTCCCCATTAAGGAGATTCACCCTCTCTACATGTCCTGTTTACCATTATCATTGAAAGTGTGAGTAAAGAAAAAACCCAAATTTTGGGTTATCCCCAGAAAAGTAATAGAGGGGAAATCTTCCAATGGGGTCACTAGTTGTGGTGACCTGGGGGTGCCCATTGAATTCCCTTAATTTCAGAGATTTCCTCCACTTCCTGTTTGGCTATGGGACAGGAAGGGAAGGGAAATCCCTGCAATGGGACACAGATGGCAATAAAAAAGTCTGACAGGGGTTATAACCCTCCCTTGCTCTATCCAAAATGAAAAAAAAAGCTTTGCCTATGCTTCTAAATTAAAAAATATTGTGTCCCATACATAGCCCAATTAAGCAGGTATTGTAAGCTATATAATCATACTTATGATTAATAGTAGAAAGTGAGTCCAGGAAGGAGTAACAAGGGTGTAATTAAACATGCCTGTAAAATCACTATGGGCTTATTCTAAGGTGACCAGATTTTTAAAATGAAATCCGGGGACATATTTTTTTTTTTTATTGGCAAAGGGTAAACTATTTTATAAGCATATTTTCCTCAAATGATATATGCAGTGTATGTGGTATGTGTTTATGGAATGATTGTACGATATATACGTCACATTTCGTTCATGAGATTAAAAAAAGATACTTAGAATTTTTGGGGATATGACTACCAAATGTTAAGAAGATAAGATAGAGAAAAAAGAATTTCAATGAATATTTTGTATTTTATTCTTACCAAAGAAACGCAGAGGTGCACTATGTACAGAGTGCAGAATTCAGGGGTGCGCTATGTGTAGAGTTCAGGGCTGCACCCAAAGATTTGAATCTTAGCTGGTCCAGGCAAGATTCTACCATGTGCGAATGCTTATGGCTGGACGGTGTCAGTAGAGCAGTGGACAGTGTCAATAGTTTTTGACATCTCCCCTTTGAGACAGGAAAAGGGACTGAAGACAGAAATTCCCAAGTCCCTTTCTCAGCAGCCTCAGCTGCACTGAAGATGAATGGACAGGAGACAGAGGCTCCTGTTCATTCATAAACTGAAGCATGGTAAACAGTTTGCAATGTTTAGTTATGAACCGGCAGAGTCTGTGATCACTGACTGTTCATTCAGAAAAGGAAGGAGCTGGTAAATTACATATTTACTGGCTCCTTCTTCAGCTTTCCATCCTGACAGATCCGGAACGAGGGGGGGACCAGAGGAGCACAGAGGGGAACCAGAGAAGGACCCGGGGAGCCAGAGGAGGACACTGGGAGCTGGAGAAGGACAGAGGGGGCCCAGAGATTAAGGGACATTTGATGGGCAGTCGAGGAAATTCGGTGCGGCGGGGAGGGTTACAAGCACCGATCTCCCTGCGTGGCTTTCAATGAAGCAGCTGACAGATGGGGGGAGGGGGAGAAACAGCTGTCAGCTGCTTCATTGAAAGCCACACAGGGAGATTGTTGATTTTAACTCCCCCCCCCCCCACCGCTGCACTGATCATCTGCGAGGCCTGCTGAGCTCAGGATGCTGGGCCGGGTAGAACAGGGCCAGCTGTACTGGCTTATCAGCGTTCCTGCTTGGTGCCACCCCTGCCGGGGACAAAACCATGGACAGACTTGGTCCTGAGTGTCCTCTGTCCGGGGACTGTCCCCGAAAACCAGGGACATCTGGTCACCCTAGCTTTTTCCCTTGTCTGTGTAGAAGATGGACTAATACCTTCACAAGTTGGCCCTTCTATTTGTGTACCAATTCAGAAAGATTGTAATAGGAGGTCCTGGTGTCCCAGCGAGCATTAAAGTATAACTAAAGGCAAAACTTTTTTTTAGTTTTGGACAGAGTGGAGAGGGATTAGAGCCCCATGCCAGTTTTTATTGCTGTCTGTGCAAGTAAAAAAGAAAACCCCAAATTTTGGGTTGTCCCCAGAAAAGTAATAGATGGGAAATCTTCCAATGGAGACGCTAGTTCTGGTAAACTGGGAGTCCCCAAAAATTGCTTTAATTTGCAGAGATATCCTCTCACTTCCTGTTTGGCTATGGGACAGGAAGTGAAGGGAAATCTCCGCGATGGAACAGAGATGGCAAAAAAAAAAATCTGACGGCGGTTATAACCCTTCCTTATTCTATCCAAAATGAAAAAAAAAAGTTTTGACCATAGTTCTACTTTAAGCTTAAAGTATATGTGAACCCTTACCTTGTAAAACAACCCATTCAGTTTAAAATATAAATAAAAGGCACAACATTTGTATATATATATATATATATATATATATATATATATACACTACATTGCCAAAAGTACTGGGACGACTGCCTTTACACACACATAAACTTTAATGGTATCCCAGTCTTAGTCCGTAGGATTCAATATTAAGTTGATCCACCCTTTGCAGCTATAACAGCTTCAACTCTTCTGGGAAGGCTGTCCACAAGGTTTAGGAGTGTCTATGGGAATGTTTGACCATTCTTCCAGAAGCGCATTTGTGAGGTCAGGCACCGATGTTGGAGGAGAAGGCCTGGCTTGCAATCTGAGCTCTAATTCATCTCAAAGGTATTCTACGGGTTCGAGGTCAGGACTCTGTTGAGGTCAGGACTCTATGCAGGCCAGTCAAGTTCCCTCACCCCAAACTCACTCATCCATGTCTTTATGAGCCGTGCTTCGTGCATTGGTGCACAGTCTTGTTGGGACAGGAAGGGGCTATCCCCAAACTGTTCCTTCAAAGTTGGGAGCATGACATTGTCCAAAATGTCTTGGTATGCTGACGCCTTAAGAGTTCCCTTCACCGGAACTAAGGAGCCAAGCCCGACCCCTGAAAATCAACCCCACACCATAATCCCCCCCTCCACCAAATGATTTGGACCAGTGGCAGGATGAAAAGGAATTTAATACAGGATACTTTTTTTACACAAGTACATAGTACAATATACACATATCAGGAAAATTAATGTTGGAGTAACATTTTCTATAATGTCTTTCTTAAAATATGGGACATGCATATTCTTAGGCCTCTTGCACATGGGACTGTCCTGCTGTAGTGCATCTCTCCCTGCATTTTAGGGCAATGGTATTGCCCAGAGTAGCCCCGATCCTCCTCTTCTTGGGTCCACCTCTGGCACTACTGGCTCCTTGCCAAGTGCCTCTATAGCAAGCCATTTGTTATGGTGGCACTCTGCTTGCTAGCTCCTGAGCCACGCTCTGTGTGTCCATAAGACAGCAGCTGCTCTTATGCACATTGCTAGATCGGGATCGGGCTCAGGTAAGGGTGCTGGGGGGAGAGCTGCATTTACCTTCATGCATTTAATCCTTTTACAACCACTTTTATGACCGGACAATAGTGCCCTTAGATTAAAGCAGAGTTCCACCCAAAAGTGGCATGTCATTTTTTTTGGTGGAGGGGCCCTGTTTTCACTTACCTGGTGCAGCAGAACCGGAAGGAAGTTCACCTGTCCCCCCTCCCTCCCGGCAATCTTCTGGGACGCATCACAGGTCCCAGAAGATTGCCGAGCCATAAGCAGTGTGCGCTCACTGGGCATCCACAGTTGCAATGACGGCACCGCACGGAGGAGGGGGAGAGAAGCGAGGCAGCGGGCGGCCGCATCGCTGGACCCTGGGACAGGTGAGTGTCTTATTATTAAAAGTCAGCAGCTACACTTTTGTAGCTGCTGACTTTTAAATGGTGGAACTTCACTTTAAGTATATGCATCTTTTCTTTACAGGGTAGTTAGTATAGGGCTTAGAATGAGGGGGGAGCAGGTTAAAAGTATATGTGAACTCTCACCTTGGAAAACAACCCATTCATTTTAATATATAAGCGAAAGGCAAAAAAAAAAATGTGTGTACATAAAAAGATTATATATACGTTATATGTATACTTTTTTCCCCATTTTTATTAAGTGATCATATAATCTCTGTGCTTAGCTGCATAAGGAACTCAGATAGCTTGTTTTTTTTTAATGCTGAACTTTTAGTATCACTTTAACATTAAAATATAGAAATATATAAATAGGAAAGACTACGTGTCATCTTCAACTTCTTGAGTGTATACTGTAAAAAAAAAAGTGATCAGTGCAAATCAAACTCATGCGCAATAAGATAACCCCAAATGTATAATGACTAATTAAGCACGCTGCCACTAATGATTGAGATAATATTGCTGAAAATACAAGTTCATGACACAAGAAACCAGCTGCAGCCAGAAACTAAGCACTGCTCCCTGCAAATACTTAATATCTCAGTAGGTGATTACGATGCTGAGTAATAATCACTGCCTTGCCGCTTATGAGTAATGACTGAGCAACAAAAGAGCTTCAAACTGTAGTTCACCCATTTCCCATTATCTACTGGCCCTTCTAATTCATCAAATTTGAATGTCTGCCATGAGTAATCTATATACATAAGACCTTTTATGTACAGAACTGAATGGTTTCAGGAATTGCCTTAAAAATACACTTTCACCGTGCCCATGTAGGGAAAAGTGAGAGTGTCTTTGTACAGGGGCCCCCTGATCCCCTTTACTCACCTTGGTGCTTCTCCTTCTTTCTCTGTTGCAGGTGTTGCTGCCCTAAGAACTGTCACTCTGTTGCTCATGTGGTCTGGTGATTGTCTGCCAGGCCTTAAGGACCGTACACACGGGTTGATTATTGGGCGACATCAGCCGGTTCAACAGAAAGTATTGTCATGGGCTGCGACAGAGGAAGATGCAGTAGAGCGTCTCTTTAACCACTTCACCCCTGAAAGGATTTCCCATGTTAGGATCAGAGCACTTTTTGCAATTCGGCACTGCGTTGATTTAACTGACAATTGCGCGTTGTACCCAAACGAAATTTGCGTCCTTTTTTTCCAACACTAATAGAGCTTTCTTTTGGTGGTATTTGATCACCTCTGATCACCGCTATAAACCAAAAAGCAACAATTTTGCAAAAAAAAAACCAATATTTCTTCGTTTTTGCTAAAATACAAATCCAAAAAAAAATATAAAAAAACTAATTTATTCATCGGTTTTGGCCAATTTATATTCTTCCTCATATTTTTGGTAAAAAAAAGTCGCAATCGGCGTTTATTGATTGGTTTGCGCAAAAGTCGCCTTTACAAACCATGAGAATACATTTATGGCGTTTTTACATTTTTTTTCACTTGTAATGGCGGCGATCTTTTATCGGGACTTTGATATTGGGGCGGACATGTCGGACATTTTTAGCACTTTTTTGCGACCAATGACATTTATACAGCAATCAGAAATTTAAATATCCACTGATTACTGTATAATTGTCATTGGCAGTGAAGGGGTTAACCTGCAGGGGGCAGGGAAAGGGTTAACTGTGTTCCCTAGGTGTGTTCTAACTGTGTGGGGGCTGTGCTACCATGGGCATAAGAGATCTAACTGATCCCAGTGACAGGGATCAGTAGATCTATTACATGCCCACTGACAGAGTGGGGAACCGCCGTGTATACATCGGCGGTTCCCCATTCTTTCCCTCTGGCAGGTCATCACGACTCGCCGGCGGACATCGGGCCTGCCCGAGCCGCAGGCACACTCCTCCCGCCGGCGTGCTCCCGCCCACTATCTGAGCACGCGCGGATCGCCGCTTATATACGGCGATTCGCGGAATAGAACCACTCTGCCGCCGTACATATACAGTACGAGGTCGGGAAATGGTTAATCTGTTCCCACCCATGCTATAGCCAAAAGACAGCTACAGCGCGGGCTAACTGCGCCCGGGGGGGGCATCCATGGTTGTGCTCTGTGGTCACTGCTTAGGACGCAGCTGATCACAGATCAGGGTAAAGGGTCAGTCACAGTGGCCCCTTACCACGTGATCAGCTGTGTCCAATGACAGCTGATCGCGATGTAAACACAAGCTGGGTATCAGCATTCCTTTGTTCATGCTGATAGCATGAGGCAAGGAGAGGAGAACAGATAACCGGCTTATGTTAAAGGGACATATACATTGATAATCAGGGTACTGATTATCAGTGTCCTGATTATCAGTGCAGCCCCAACAGTGCCCACCAGTGCTGCCAATCAGTGCCCATCAGTGTCACCTATCAGTGCCCATCAGTGCTGCCTATCAGTGCCTCCTCATCAGGGCCCATCAGTACACATCAGTGAAAGAGAAAAATTACCTGTTTGCAAAATTTTATAACAAACTAGAAAAAAGTTTTTTTGTCAAGATTTTCTGTTATTTTTTCTTTTCTTTGGCCTGGGCAGGAAGGGGGTGAAAGCGCCCAGTAGTCAAGTGGTTAACCTTACTACGATCATGCATCACAGAAATCTCTTTTTTTGAGAGCATACAGGGAAGTTCAGATATTGTTTTCCTTTTTTTTGGTGATCATGCAACAAACTTGTTTTTCCTGTATGAAGAATAATGGTATTCTTGTATGGTTACTGTATGCTTTAACTGCCCCTCTACCCCAGCACCCTCAAAGTCTTAGGCTGGGTTTGCACTTATGTGAACTGAATGCAGGTTTGCCTGCATCCAATTTGCATAACAGCAGAATGTGACCGGCTTCCGCATTTGGATATAGTCCTGTGCGTCCTTGGCTCCGAATCTGGTGCGAATTCAGGCAAATATTCAGGCCTGATTCACAACAGAATTGGTGTACAGGGACACACCGGGCCCTCTGCTGTGAGACGCAGCCGCAGCATGTGTGAACCCAGCCTTAGGCTACGTGCACATGGACTCAAGTATGCATAAAATAGTCAACACCTCAAACTCGTTGTGCTCCTCAAACTCTTCTTGGATTAATCAGACCAGGCCACCATCTTCCATTGCTCCATGGTCCAGTTCTGATGCCCATGTGCCCATTATAGGTGCTTTTGGCTGGCAACACATTTTTCCAGCACATTCCACAGATTGGATTGAGATCTGGAAAATTTGGACACCAAGCCAAAAGCTCAAACTTGTTGTGTTTCTCGAACCATTCTTGGATAGCTTGAAACTAGGTTACCTTCTGGAGTATATGTGAGGAGCGTTCACAGTCGGCCCCGACCAGGTTGTCAGCTTCCAGCTCATATCTGAAAAATGATCTAAGGCTCACAGGATACATGACTTCAAGATTTCCCATGACTTCCACACATGAGAAAAGCCTGAGGGATACATGACTGACTGGACGCTGCGTATTTAAAGACTTTGGGTAATATTTTCTTATCCTAAGGGAGAGTGAGGTTAGAGAATTTCTGCTGCATGCATTTAAATATTAAAGCAATGAACTGTAAACTGACTGCTGAAGTTTAAAGAAAAAGGTGATTACCATCCTCATTATGGATGTGCCTACCTTCTACTGCCAAAGACAATTTCTGAGAACCACAATCAGTCTACCTTCACAGGGTCATCGACTGGAGCAGTGGACTGTCATCTCGTTGGAGTTTCCTATGAACCGTGATTACATTCACTGATGATTGCTGTGACTGCTGGGGCTGTTGAGCAAAGCAGATTGACCACTCTAATAGGGGGTCACACAGTATCTGGTAAGCAGGATATGAGAGTGTGAGGTGTCACTGGGTTCACCTCAGCATTCCTACTATCACTGCAGCTGTGGGACTACCTCTCTTCACCAAGCTTTACTTTCTGGGACTTTGCAGTTTATTTTTTATCATTTGTATATATTTAAGTCATTTAATTAGCGCTGCACTATTTGTATGTATATTGTTTGTGTTTATGCACCTTCTTCCATTGCTCGGTGGTCCAGTTCTGATGCTTGCATGCCCACTGTAGGCGCCACGGGTCAGCATGGGCATCCTGACTCATCTGGGGCATAAGCAAAAAATTGCAATGCCCTGTGTGTTCTGACACCTTTCTATCAAAACTAGCTTCAACTTTTTCAGCAATCTGAGCTACAATAGCTCTTCTCTTTAGGCTGGGTTCACACTATCAGACACAAAAACGGTCAGACTTTTGATCCTACTTTGCCCTGCAACATCTGTCCTACTTCTGTCCTACTTTGGTCCTACTTCCATCAAACTTGAATGAACAAGATAAGATTTTGTTCCGACTTTGAGATATTGACTTGTCCTTTGACCAATCAAAACAATCCCAGTGTGATATAAATTCCTTTTACTGCTGCTGTAATCACCAAGTTGGATGTCACAAGTCGGATGGTTAGAACAAGGATCCGACTTTGATCCTACTTCAATGATATTCAATGGGCGGAAGTAGGACCAAAGTCGGACCAGAGTAGTACAGGAACCTTTTTCAAAGTCGGACCGGCTTGTGTCGGACCAGTTAAGACGGCTCTCATAGGGAATCATTGATTTGGTGACGTAATGCGACTTGTGCTCACAATGTCGGTCCGTTTGTCGGACAAGTGTGAACCCAGCCTTAACCGCTTGCCGACCGCTGATCGGCATTTGACGGCGACAATGTGGCTCTGTAACGCACAACGCCGTCATACGACGGCGGCCGCGATACGGAGCTCACTGTGTTCGGGGGGGGCCAGGGAGCGGGTGCGGCGGCTTCGATTGCCGCCGGCCACCCGCGATGCCCCCCCCGGAGTGAAAGAGCGGAGGTCCGTGTATGTAAACACGGACCTCCGCTCTGTGTGAGGGGGAAGGGCTGTGATCACAGCCTTCCTGTACATGAAGGCTGTGACCACTTCCCTTCCCCAGCTAGGCAAGCCCCCACACAGTTAGAACACACCCAGGGAACATAGTTAACCCTTAGCGCGCCCCCTGCAGGTTAACCCCTTCACTGCCAATGGCATTTACACAGTAATCAGTGCATTTTTATAGCACTGATCGCTGTATAAATGCCAATGGTCCCAAAAAAGTGTCAAAATGGTCCGACATGTCTGCTGAAATATCGCAGTACCGCAAAAAATCGCAGATCGCCGCCATTTTTAGTAAAAAAAAAAAATTAAAAACCCCAAAAATGAATTCTCATCATCCGTAAACGCGACCACTTTTGCGCAAACCAATCAATAAACGCCGATTGAGATTTTTCTTATCGCAAATATGAGGAAGAATATAAATCGGCCAAAAACGGTGAAAAAAAATGTTTTTTTATATTTTTTTTTTGGATTTGTATTTTAGCAAAAAGTAAGAAATTTGTGTTTTTTTGCAAAATTGTCGCTCTTCTTTTGTTTATAGCGGCGATCAGAAATGACGCAGAGGGGATCAAATACCACCAAAAGAAAGCTCTATTTGTGGGAAAAAAAGGACGCAAATTTTGTTTGGGTACAACGCCGCACGACCGCGCAATTGTCAGTTAAAGCGACGCAGTGCCGAATCGCAAAAAGGGCTCCGGTCCTAAAGCTGGAAATCCTTCCGGGGCTGAAGTGGTTAATTGGACTAGATAGGCAAGCCTTTGCTCCCCATTTGTATCAGTGAGCCTTGGTCACCCATGACCTGTCGCCGTTTCAACAGTTCTCCTTCCTTGGACCACTTTTGGTAGGTTCTGACCACTGCAGACTGGGAACACCCCACAAGAAGCTGCAGTTTTGGAGCTGCTCTGACCCAGTTGTCTAGCCATTACAATTTAGACCTTGTCAAAAGGCGCTCAAATCCTTAAAATTGTCGATTTTATCTGCTTTCAACACATCAACTTCAAGGAAAACATGTTCATTTGCTGCCTAATATATCCCACTCACTTTCAGACTCCGTAGTAACGAGATAATCAGTGTTATTCACCTTAACTGTCAGTTGTCATAATGTTGGCTGATTGGTATATATTCATTAATAGATCCTTAACCACTTCAATACCAGGCACTTACCACCCTGCCGCCAAGACCAATTTTCAGCTTTCAGTGCTGTTGCACTTTGAATGACAATTGCATGGCCATGCAACGCTGTACCCAAACAAAATTATTTCCATTTTGTTCCCACAAATAGAGATTTCTTTTGGTGGTATTTGATCACCCCTGCAGTTTTTATTTTTTGCGCTACAAATAAAAAAATACACAAAATAAAAAAAAAAAAAGGGATTTTATTATAACTTACCGTAAAATGCTTTTCTCTGAGTTCCCTGACAGACGCAGCTCTTCTTAATTGACACGTGGGTTTTATGTCGTCCTATCAGGAGTGACTAGGCAAAACAGATGCAAAAGCATCAGGGATAGGCTGGCCCCTCCCATGGGGGCCGTCCTCACCTGAGCCTATAAAACCCCCTGCTGGCCAATAGCATTCAGTTTGTCACAAGCAGTACAACAAAAAACCAGAGGGGTGGGAGCTGCGTCTGTCAGTGAACTCAGAGAAAAGGATTTTACGGTAAGTTATAATAAAATCCCTTTTTCTCTTACGTTCACTGACAGACGCAGCTCTTCTTAATTGACACGTGGGGATGTCCCAAAGCAGTGCCAAAAAACTAGAGGGGTGGGCAAACAACAACAACAACTGTACCCAACAGAACCCTCTCAGGGAGCCCCAGATGCACTCAAACCGCTGCTCGCAAAACTTTGCGGCCAAAAGCAGCATCCGCAGATGCCGACACATCAACTTTGTAAAACTTAGTAAACGTGTGGACTGAGGCCCAAGTGGCCGCTTTGCACACCTGAGACACCGAAGCCTGGTGCCTGAACGCCCAGGAGGTGCTGACCAACCTGGTGGAATGAGCCGTGACCGGAAAAGGGGGAACTTTGCCCCGAAGCTCATACGCATGGGTCACGGTCTGTCTGATCCAACGGGAAATGGTAGCCGGCGAGGCTGCCGAACCCTGTTTTGAGCCCTCGGGTAACACAAACAACGAGTTAGACTTCCGAAAGGAAGCTGTAGCACTCAAATAAACCCGCAGGGCCCTCACCACATCCAAAGAGTGCAACTCAAATTCCTTAGGATGTTTTGGGTGAGGATATAATGAAGGAAGGACAATATCCTCATTCAAATGAAAAGAAGAGACCACCTTCGGAAGGAAAGAAGGCGGAAGTCGCAACACCGCCTTGTCATTATGAAGAATCAAGTATGGGGACTTGCAGGACAAAGCAGCCAATTCTGACACCCGTCGTGCGGATGTGACAGCCACTAAGAAGGCAACCTTCTGCGACAAAAGGGACAAAGGAATGTCCCTAATCCTCTCATACGGTGGTTTCTGTAAAACAGAGAGCACCAGATTTAAATCCCACGGCGCCAGAGGCGGTCGAAACTGGAGAGCCACATGATGTACACCCTGTACAAATGTGCGGATCAGCGAATGTGAAGCCAAAGGTCTCTGAAAAAGGACCGCTAAGGCCGAAATCTGGCCTTTGAGCGTACTCAATGAAACCGAAGTGTAAGCGACTAGGCGTGTAAACATGTCCCACATGTAGTACACCGAGAGGTCAAAGCTGGCGGAGACCGCGGCACCCTAAATTTAGACCACGAGAGACAAAATGTCTTTGGTGGCATACTCTCCTAATCCCTGTAAGGAAACAGGGAAAACAGCGTCTTCCAACGGAAGAATCACCGACAGTGTAGGCGTGCTGCCCACAGTCTTAACCGACGAAACAGGACGTTCAGGGGTATGAACTAAGAAGTATTACTGTTCCGCCACAACGCTGAAGGCGGAAGAAAGGAAGGCTTCCA
>BLSH010162256.1:1255466-1292316 GCA_018402905.1 Glandirana rugosa | reverse complement strand
CCGCGAAAGGGAAGCGTCTTTTCAGAGCCCTGGAGAAGAAGGGTTTCCTCTCCGGATCCTTCCATTCTCTTTTGATGGTCTCTACCAGAGTATCATGGACTGGGAAGACTTTCCTTTTTGGCTCACTAAGACCTTCATACATTTGGTCATGGAGTGACAAAGACCTCCTTTCCTTCTGGATCCCCAAGGTAGTGTGGATGACTCCCAGAAGTTCATCCACCTCCTCCAGCGAGAGTTTGTACCTGGAGTGTGGGAACTCACCATCCCCACTCTCCTCCTCTGACTCCTGCTGTGAGCCAGAGCTGGCACTGTCAGGCTCTGGGCCTGGTCTCTCCTTGGGATCCCCTGGCTCAGCTCCACCCCTGGAGGCATCGGCCGGGACAGGCAAGACCCCCTGCTGTGTTGGTGTCGGGGCCCCTGGAACCATAGGCAACTGAAAATTTTGAAAATAATGCCTGAAAGGATTGGAAGGTGCTGGAGAGTTCCTTGACGGACGCTGCCAGGTACGCATTTTGCTCCCTCACTAGCGCCTCAATACACTCTTTACGTGCTTTTGACCAGGTTTCTCCCAGAGTATTTCTACAAGATGGGCATTTCCTTCTAGAGCCATGCTCCTTCTCTTTGGGAGGATGGACCTTGTCTGAGGGCTTGCCCTGCAAAACAAAAAGCCGTGGCAGCAGGGATTAGCAAAGCACCTTCCACTTTGAAACACCCGTGACACCACCCACACAGCACTAGGGGGTAGTGGGAGAGTGCCTAACCTAGAAAACCACCACCAGGGTCATAGGTTCACCCCCTCCCCCCCCCCCCATAGGGGGGAGAGGTACCCTTATGGAGCTTACAGGGTTTAAAGATAGGAACAAAACCACCCCGGGTTCCTCCTTAACTTAGAGTGGCTGGTGCTCGGCTCTCCTGACACAGCCTGTGAAGCCTCTGCTTCCGACATTGTGCAGAGCCTGTGGCGCTGTCGCTGCTGTTCGCCACAGCTTGCAGCGTCCTTAGCACTCCCGCCAACGCTGTGGGTTCCTTTTCACGTGCAAACGACCGAAACCGGAAGTCAGGAACGACCGGAAGTGCCCACCCCTTCCGCCGGAACGAACGTCACCCGCTCACCGACTCAGCTAGCTCCATGCCGACTGGAACACAACTTCCAGGAGGGGGGATGGACACTCCGTTGTGCCCTCTCCAGGCACCAACAAAAAGGTACCCACCCTGGAACTGTACCTCCTCGCCAGAGGCCGTTCCAGGCGTGCAATATCACCGCTTTGTAGGGCCCCCTTTGCAGCGTGGCTTTCTTTGCAGCTTGCCCAGGTGTTGTACATCAGCTATGACACCAGTCATTTGATGGCTTGACAGTTCGGCTGAGAGCTGACATAAGCACATAGGTAAAAGTAATGGTTATCACTCAAGGGATGCTTTGAATTGGTGGGTTTAGTTCCACTGTAAAGGCTCAGTTCACCGTTACAAAAAACTATGCAGGTAAGGAGCACCTGTAGAAAATAAATACTGTGCAGCTTTGACCAAAGTTACAAATAATGCCTTTGCTATAGGCATAGGCCATTTATGTAACCCCCAAAGCCTGGCCAAAAAACTCCCAGCGATGGCTTCATCCCACCCTGCATTACTGCTCGGACACTCCCAAGCTTTTCATATCCCCTCACATGCACTACCTCTGGTCATAGTAGCTCTGAGCTCAGCAACGCTGTGATGGAGGAGATAGTGGACCACATATGTACAGGAGTTTGAGAGCTCCCTTCTGTGATAGTGGAGGTGAGCAGTAATGACTAAGAGTGTCATAGCAACATCCTAGCAACAAGGCAGTATGGGAGTTTTTCAGCCAGACTTTGAGAGATACATAAATGGCCTACACCTATAGCAAGGCTTGTGGGTACCAAAACCTAATGTAGCAGGTCTTAATAAAGTGGAAGTCTAGTCAATTCCTATTTTGTGTTTTGAACAGAAAGTCTGTCAGGGTTTCGTCACTGCTTGTGTTCTCTTTGTGAAGTATAGGATTTCCTTCCTTTCTTTTCCTAGTAATGCCACCAAGATAGGGCATAAGTAAAGCCCTCTCTACAGGGGACACCTACAGCAAAAAGATTTTTCAAAGTTGATCAGGAAAGGATTAGAAGCTCTGTAGTATTTTTTTTCTGCTGTAGGAATTTCCCTTCTGGGATTTGCCTTGCTTCCTATCCCACTGAGAGTGGTTGCCAAGACATGTAGTGAGTGGAAGTCTTCTTAATTGGGACCCAGGTAGCAATAAAACTTCAGTAGAGCAATTTCTTATTATATCCAAAATTAAAAAAGCTTTGTCTTAAATTGGCTCATTTGCAACACCGGTGCTCAGTTGATCATCACTACATTTTGGCTAAAGGAACCCCTTTTCCTTACTTGTTTATAACCGGTGTTGCAGACTGTGCTGGACTGACTGGATTGGTCACTGGTCCTGGATGAGTATTCGTGTGGGCAAAAGGGAAAGAATGCCTTACAGTGCAACGTGCCCTGTGATGGATGGTGGCGATGGGCCACTAAAGCCGGCATCCTGCCATTCTGGTTTCTGAAACCTTGATCCAACATAACCATTAATGGAAATTGTTCCCATTAAATAGTACACAGCAACAGCCCTGAAGAAGGGGGGAGACTATTTCCCTGAAATGCGCTGGCTTGATGTATGTGTTGTTATTTTTTACTAAACGCCTATGAACCATACTTTAGAAGCTGCATTTCTATGGACACTGGGTGCTCCTTTATTTTTATCCAAGCTTACTTGTTTATAAAGCCTAGCACACACTATTAGCCCAATGGGCTAAACGAAAAAAAAAACAAAAAAACTGAAGAGCTTGGGAGGAGCAGCTGTACTAACTAATGTTAGTACAGCAATCTCCCACGCCGAGCTACAGATCGGCAGACCTTTTTCAGTCATGCCCCTGTGACAGATGCCAGCCGATAGGCCGGCTTTTATCGGACCGGCCGCCGTGCACACGGGCTGAATGTCGGCCAGTTTCTGTTGAACAGGCAGATGCCGCCCAATATTCTCCCCATGTATAGGGCCCCTAATGCATTTACACATCCATATACTTCCACTGTAGGGCTCGTGCTGTCTCTCACATACAGAAAGCCTGATGTTTTAAAGTCTCAGTATTAACTAATTTAACATTTTTACTATTCAGAGTCAAATCTGCAATGGAAATTTGAATTTGGTGATAATCAGAAACTGAGTCTCCCACCCAACTTCTGAGGAGCTGTGTGAATCTTGAAGAATTGGATTCATAGATCTTAATGAAAGCAACTTCTGGGAATTGCAATAACCACTTGACCTCCGGAAGATTTACCCCCCCTTCACGAACAGACTATTTTTTGCGATACGGCACTGCGTTACTTTAACTGACAATTGCGCGGTCATGCAACTTGGTACCCAAACAACATTTGTGTCATTTTTTTCCCACAAATATAGCTTTCTTTTGGTGGTATTTGATCAACTCTGGATTTTTTATTTTTTGCGCTATAAATGAAAAGAGACCAAAATTAAGAAAAAAAACAATATTTTTTACTTTCTGCTATAAAACATATAAAAAAAAAAAAACCAATCGAATTTCTTCATAAATGTAGGAAAACATGTATTCTACATATTTTTGTTAAAATAAAAAAAAATCCCAAAAAACGTATATTGATTGGTTTGCGCAAACGTTATAGGGTCTACAAACTATGGTATATATACTGGAATTTTTATTTATTTAAATTTTTTTTCTACTAGTAATGGCGGCGATCAGCAACTTATAGCGGCGCTGTCATAGTATGGCGGCAATCTGACACTTTGTGGGAACCGGTGACACTAATACAGTGATCAGTGCAAAAAAAAAAATATAAAAAAAAACAACTGTTACTGTACTAACGGCACTGACTGGGAAGGGGTTAAACATCAGGGGCGATCAAAGGGCTAAATGTGTGGCTAACCAGTGTATGTGTGTACTGTGAACTGCTTTCATTAAGGGATGTGATGGCTTTTATTCCCTGCTTTGCAGGGAAACAAAAATCAGCACATCCCTGCTGACAGAATAGAGCTCTGTACTGTTTACATCAGGAGTAGGCAGCCTGTGGTCCTCCAGCTGTTGCAGAACTGCAAGTCCCATCATGCCTCTGGGAGTAATTCTACCTGCCAGCCTTGCAATGCTTCATGGAAAATGTAGTACCACAACACCTGGAGGGGGGGGGGTCACAGGTTGCCTATCCCTTGTTTGTTTACATAGACAGAGCTCTGTCCTGTCTTCATCCTTACTGATCAGTGGGTGCCGGAGGTCATCCATTGGCTGACACCTGCTGATCGGCTTGTGATGTGACTAATCACAGCACAGGTGGCCCTGTGGCGCCCCCTACCCGTATGAGCAGAATCACATATCTATACATGATTCTGCGCAGCCGGTTTTCTATCAAAATAACCATTTCATTGAAATCTCCAATCACGTCACTTCCGGTTACTGTAAACCATCAGTAATTGGAGATTTCGATGAATTGCTGTTTTGACACAACACCAGCATCTGTGCATACTGCGGTACACAAAAATTTAGCTTTTTTGATAGAACAGCAGGTAACAAGGAAAAAGTTGTTGTCGCCTCAGAGGCGGCCATTTTGTTGGTTTGTATCAGAGCAAACTATATCTGCTCATAATATCGTGTACCGGAGTGTACATGGTTGCCAGTGTTGTGTCAAAACAGCAAGTCATCAAAAATCTCCAATTACTGATGGCTTATAATAACCGGAAGCGACGTGATTGGAGATCTGGGTGAATTGGCTATTTTGACAGAACGCGGGCCCGCATTGTAGCAATAAAGCTACAGTGCGTGGTTGGCAAGTGGTTAATAAGCATAACTGCAGTGCTTGGTAGACAACACCGGAAGTTCACTGACGAGTGTCACTTCTTGTCTGATATATTGCTTTTTAAAGCAAATCATAAGTCTTGAGAGACAACAGAATCTATCTACAACTCCCCCAAATTGATGTACCATTTCTGGTTTGACTTGCCCTTCTCTCAATCAATGGTAAATGTAAAGTGCATAATATACAGATGAAGAACAGTTTTATGAAAAACATGATTTTTATTTGCATATATCAGAAAATTCATTGTGTATGCATACAACTAAAATGCATTTTTCAAAGCGAGACAAAAAAAAAATAACAGGCTGAGCACAATTTGGCAGTCTAACATAACAACACTTGTACATTCAACTAAGAGAGTAGGTAGTCTTATGTTCAGAGGCAAATTTAATTTCAGAATTCCCCAACACCCTGTTACGTTATCTCCAAAATATTGTCACATGCAAAAATCTACAAATTCGTTTGTACAGTGTCAACCAATCTACAGCCCTGTCTGACTTCTGATTAATTCAGACCCTGGATCAAAGACTTCACAGGGGCTTCAGTGAGGCTTCCAAATAAGAATCACCATCACTTTCTGATCGCGGTTCATCTTTTTTCCAGTTCACTACAATTCAATGTAAGCTATCCAGCACATTGCTTAACAACTCTATAGCCCATGAGCATCACAGATGCAGTCATGATTTGTTTCCAAAACAGATTGTCTTCTAAGAGGCACTTTGAGATGGCACAGGAGGGTCCTTCTCTTCTGGTTCTGGAGGTGGCGGAGGCAGCGGAGGAGCTGGCATAACGTCTTCTTTTTTCTGAGACTCTAAGTATTCATGAACAGCCTTCTCTATCTGTGGCCGAAATATGTAATTGAGTTTAGGGTCTACCACCTGTGAAATAATTCTATCTACTCCAGCTTCCATCATCCCTGTCTGGACAACACTCTGCCTCAGCCCGTTACGCAGTTGGTTCTTGTTCATTCCTGCATTCCACTCTTGCTTGTCTAGGTGAGTAGAAACAAAATTATCTACTTTTTGCCTTAAATTTTGGTAGGCTGGCTTGGTGTCCACATCTGCCAAGCAATCTCTTCGGAATACATCAAAGAGGCCTTGGCTCTTCAGTTGCTCGACAATCAAGGCAATAAGTTGGGGATCTCCTGGAGGCAAAGAGGCTACATTTGTTACTCCTCCCATATTGGAAGAGCCACTTGTTCCACTTCCGCTTTCAGCCATGGATTCCTGCAAACCTTCCAACACCTAGGAGTAAAGAACATCTTTATATGGATAATGCTGCAAATTACATTTTTAATTAAAATATTGCAATTAAAAAAAAAATGACTGCTATAGAAGATTTAAGGTAAAGCAAAACTGCACCACAGCTACAAGTTCTACTCATCCTTAGCTATATTACAGCTACATAGGTTGAAAAAAAAAAACATTTCCATTGAGTTCCACCAATACAAAAATAAATTAACTAAATAAAAACCTGCACCCACAAACTGCTAAACCCAAAGCTGCTTCAGAGGAAAGCAGAACACCCCTAAATAAAGAATGGCATGAAATGCCCCAACAGCCTTCCATATCCCCTAAAGCAGTTGGATACCATCTGGATCAACAATTTATGGTAGCAAAGCACCACGAGAGTTCCAGCCCTTTTCACCCCATTGTTTTGGAACCAAAAGCCATGATTTCCATGTGGACTGAAATGCCCTTTACAGGAAAACTTGACCTCTGAGATGAAATTTCTTATGAATCAAAGGTCTAACTTAGTCTACTGAGATGAAAACCAAAAAGGAAGATGAAGGTCTTACTGATGCTTACCGAAGGGGTGTGATGCAGAAAAGGGGACTTTCCAGGGTAAACCAGAGAGATATTTTTAGGAGAGATCCAATTTAAATATTACTCTGGGAAACTCCTTTAGTGACTTGTCTGTTAAAGCAGAGCTCCACCCAAAAGGGGAAGCTCCGCTTGTTCGCAACCTCCCCCCCATCCACTGCCACATTTGGCACTTGGGGGGGGCAGGTACCTGTTTTTGACAGGTGAGTGGTGATGTTCAAATATGTCTGGCCCCTCCTCCCCCCTCCCTCCACCTTCTGGGACACACAGAGGTCCCACAAGATGGCGGGACTATTCATAAAGTGCAGTGTGACTCGCGCATGCACAGTAGGAAACCAGCTATTAAGCCTTAAGACTTCACTGCTGGTTTCCATTACTGAAGAGGCTGTCGCCTGCACCCGCAGCCAACTGAAGAATGAACTCGGATGCCAAAATCACTGTTTTCTAGACAGGCGAGTGTCCTTATATTAAAAGTGAATTTTTGTAGCTGCTGCCTTTCAAGTTCTGGGGGGAGGGAGGGGAGGACTGGAGATCCTCTTTAGGTTTGACAAAGCCCAATGCCAAAGCAGCACAACATACCTGTTGACAGTGGAGTTCTGGAAATTTCTGTCACTTTAGCGCTTTCCTGAAAGACAGATGAAGAGTAAATTAAAACAAAATGTAAATAAAACTGCTGCAAATATGTCATACAGTTTATAGCCATGTTCTTTATACAACACATTTCAGGGTATGAAGCAGGAGCTAATATGCCCAAATAATTAGGGCTAGTGCCTATTGTTATCAATAGAGACATGTTCACTGGCTTCTTAAAATCCAGGCTAGACTGAATGACTCCTGGATTCTACATTCATTAATTCATATCAGAATACAGTATGCCTGCATAATACACATCTATTAACGTGAACTATATATGAAATCTTTGAAACCAAACCTATGCTCTGAAATGTAAGATCCTGTAACAAAATCAACTACCATAGCAATGATTATTTTTTAAATCCTTCAAGTTTTTTAGGTTGTCTTGATCCATTTGGTTGTTTTTATGCTCTAACACTAGAGGGAACCGTTAAAATTGCCTGAAAACTGCTACGTTTTTGGGCAGCATAAGTCAGCCAATTTAGGCGCCACAAGTGTACAACCCAACCGCACTGCTTACAGGTGGCTGCTGCATAAACATGAATGCTCATAACTTCACTGAAGACAACTAGGGTTCTTTGAAAGAATTAGATCTAGTGGAACACAAATGATCTTCGAATTGATTCCCTTTGTTAAAATAGACCTGAAATAAAAATGTGAAGATATGCTATCTTATAAGGAACACCTAGAGATGTTAAATGCTCCAAAGCAACACCCTGAAAATATGTATTCCTTCCCCTTAAAGATATCAGTGCAGTACCTACAGCAGCCTTATAGCTACTATATATTTGCAGCGTGAGAAGCACAATGCTTCTAACTGCTAGTTTCCCAAGATTTGATGAGATCACCAATATGATGCTCACTATTCTATTTGCTGGAGTGGAAGCTGTCCCTGAGGATATGCAAATAAGCTTCTCCATGCATAGCTTCATTTGTTCTGTAGATCTTTGCTTTCTGAACCTCTTCTGTAGCTGTTTGATTATTCCTCGATCAGGTAACAGAGCACTAAGCCTGGAAGATTGAGGGGTAGCATTCTGTCAGTTTTTCAGGTGGACCTGATAGGACCCCCCTATGGATTGGCAGGTGTAAACTGACTTGCTCTGTCTCTGATTCAATCCAGTCTGCACAAAAAAAATGGAAGGGGTTCTCTTGTGTCTAGACAGAGCGGATCGGATAGCAGTCGGGTGCAAACAGACTCTGCTGGCCACCCACAGAACAGAGCGGGCTCTCTGTCTGCTCTGCAGAAATTGAGCAGATTCATACCGGTCATCAGCCCGCTCTGCTCTGATCAGCAGGGGATCAGCAGACAGATCCCCTGCTGATCTCAGTGGAGTCTGCTCCATGTGAAAGGGGGGAAATACAAGAAAACAGTCGCTTACAATGCTAAGAGGTCTTCTGTAGTAAAAAGTGACAAGTACATCAGTGTTTCAAGACTAGGCAGAAGCTGCCCTCCTCGGATGGGGTAATCCAATAAAGACTAGGAAAACAAAACAAAAGGAAGGCGCACACGCCTAGTGCATTACCAGAAACATTTAATGAATATTAAAAATGTTTAAAAGTTGATACAGAGTGGCAACTCTCAATTAGCCATACAGATACACAAAGTAGTAAGGTGTGGACACAGCAAAGTGTGAAATCTGATGCATTTCAGGGGCTGCTACAGCTTCGCTCTGAGGGAGGGGGTATGCCCCCGAAACGCATCATCTTTCACCCTTTGCTGTGTCCGCACCTTGCTACTTTGTGCATCTGTATGACTCATTGAGAGTTGCCACTCTGTGAGTATCCACTTTTAAACATTTTTAATATTCATTAAATGTCTCTGGTAATGCACTAGGTGCGCGTGCCTTCCTTTTGTGTTGTTTTTGCTTGTGAAAGGGGCTTAACCTGGCTCCATGTCACTGCTTCAGGGCCATCACCAGCTCAAGCACCTTTTCCCTCACTTCTTGCATTCACAGGAAAAACTGAGGTCAGCAGAGCCATAGACTGCTATTGCAGTCAGTAAAAATGATGTGAGGAGGGAGTAGCTTAGTGGTACTATGTGTGTCTATAGACGCACATAGCTCAGCTCAGGACCAAATGGGAATACGCACATATGGGTATCTCCTTACTTGGCTTACTACAAGAGACACCCTGATGAGGGAGGGGTGGACGGCAATGTGCAATATTGTTACACAGAGCAGGTAGGTATAACCTTTTTCCGAATAAAAAAAAAAAAAGGCTGGTCATCAGTCTGGCTGTGTTGTCTATCAAGGCTTTGCAAATCTCAGGACTGATAGAAATACAAATCTTAGGGCAGGTAAGAAAGCCCCCATATATGAATGTATTTATGTTTAATAAATAAAAAAGTGTACATTTGCTGAAAACACAACAGTTAATTACACATTTCTTACCCATCCACAATTTTAAGGGGTTTATCACAAATTATATTGTTTTCTGACAAGAAATGAAAATATATATAAGCTTTTCAAGGAAAGATATTTAAAGAAAATGTAAGGCACACACTAAGGAGAACACACATGCATAATAAAGCTGCATTTTTACGCAAAATGTTGCAGTGCGCAGGCCAGTGGCAGTCCTTGTATTAGGGGCGCCGCCCCCTCATCCATACACCTGGCCCCTAATCTACATGCAGGGTGCTGGACGCATGGACTACAATGGGGGGGCTTGTTTGTTTTTTTAGAAGCACGTGATTAGAGCCTGAAGCTCTAATTGGCTTCAAAAAAGGGTGGGCTCGGAGAACAGAGCACTGCGCCCTGAGCCCAACCAGTTGTGCAACAATAGCAAATTAATATTCGCTATCGTCTTCCTGACTCTCCTCCTGGCCAATCAGGAAGTGGGGCCTGAGACCTGATTGGTCAAGAGGAGAAGTGATTGTATTGGCCGCAGCGCCAAGGGAAGGAGGAGAAAAGCCGCCGATGAGGAAGCCACCGTGAAGCCCGAGACGCAGAGGAGGAGTAGATGCAGGAAGGCGCCGAAGCTGCCCACGACCTAGATGGGTTATGTGTGGGGCCGACCGACCGGGGGTGGGAGGGTTGCGGTGTAAGTGTGGGGTTGACTGATCGACCGAATGGGGGGTGGCCATGTGATGTCTTGCTTGCCCCCCAAAATATACAGCACCAGTCGCCCGAATTAAGTGTCATTTTGAGGTGCTTCAGTAAATTAGAATAAACGTAAATCGTGTGAACGAGCCCTAAACAAGCTGCTACTAATCTAAAAATGTGTTAAGGCGGAATGCCCAGTCCAGAAAAGATGATGGTCCCTTAAGCTGGCCATACACATGCAGAATTTTGTTCAAATTTTTTCGTTTTAACAACATTCATTCTATTTTCCAATCGTTAGTGGGGTCAAACCGACATTCATTTTCAACCACAGTAACAAGAACATTTTTAAACACACCATACTTACCTGCTCTGTGTAATGGTTTTGCGAAGATTAGCCCCATCCTCATCTTCTGGGGACCCCTGCCAGCATGCCTGGCTCCTCCCCCCTTCAAAGTGCCTCCATAAGAAGTTGCACGCTATGGGGACACTCAGGTGGGCTCGATCTCAAGCTGCCTCAGCCCTGCCTCCTGCTCTCACTGGCTGTGATTGACAGCAACAGGAGCCAATAGCTCCTGCCTCCATGACCAGTGAGCCACTGCTATCAGGCACAATGCTGGATCGAGATTTTGCAAACAATGCATTAGGTAAAAACCATGTAAGTTTATAATCACTTTAACAGCGAATGTGCTTTTCCTTTGGGAAAATTCCATTCCTTCAAAATCAAATGTTAAAAGCAAATAAAACTTCATGACATTTGTTCAGTCATCTAGTGTGAAGGGAATTTTCATACGAACGTTTGCTCAAAAATATCTACTAGTGTATGGCCAGCTTTACAGACAGAGCGCTGCAGCCAATCTCTTTGCATTCAGACAATGCCAGAAAGGTGGCATTGACATTTTTCTGTTTAGGGTGTGCTGTGAAAAAACATAGTTTTTCTGTATCTGTACATCTGAAGCGGTTGATGAGGGGAGATATGTTGGAGTAGGAGGGTGGATTTTTTTCCCCCATAATAAAACACTTAAAACTTCTTCCCATGAAACACGATTATTTTATCTAACACGGAAAAAAATGAAAGAACATTCTAAATGGTGTAAATCAGTGGTCTCCAAACTGTGGCACATGGGCTGGATGTGGCCCTTTGCACGCCATGCCATCCACAGACACCAATAATGGGGCACCGTTTCTCCCACAGACTCCAATAACGGGGCAACCATTCCTCCCACAGACACCAATGATGGGGCACCATTCCTTCCACAGACACCAATGACGGGGCACCATTCCTCCCACAGACACCAATTACAGGCCACGATTCCTCCCACAGGCACCAACGGTGGGGAACCCTTCCTCCCACAGGCACCAATGATGGTGCATCATTCCTCCCACAGACACCAATGGTGGGGCACCATTCCTACCCTGAATAACTACAATAAGGCACTATTCCTTCCACTAAAGCCAATGACGGGGCACGGTTTACTCTCATTGGCACCAGGCACCATTAGGATTACAACATGCACTCTGGAAAAATAAAATTCCCCCAAAACACATTTTTTTTCTTTTGGACAGAGAATGGGAAAATTTGAAGCTTCGTCTGGATTTTATAAATCAAAAATTTAAGTTACTATACTGGGATTTATTTACTTTGGAATAAAGCAAATTGATGTTGCAAAGCGAATTTTCACTTAGCATAGCAAATGAGGTGAAGCAAAGTAAAAATTACATTTTCAAAGGATACAAAATCATGAACACTAAAAAAAGTAGTGGCATTCTAGACAAAACTCGTAATCCGTGTTTGGTGGAATAAGTATAGATCAGATAGATTAGAACGTCTGCCAAGTTTTTATTGGAAAGACTACTTCACTTCCTTTCCTGGAGAACACTTTCACTGGGACAAGAGAAGAAGAGAAATTGCCCCAATGGGAACAGAAGCAACCCTTCACTATTTTTTTTTTTAAATCATTGTTTCTATTGCTGTATCTGCTCCTACTGAAGAGACAGGGACCACAGCAATTGAGAATGGAAGTGAAGAAATCCTCCCTAATAGGGCACAGGCTGGAATAAAAACCTTAAAGACTTTTAAACCTTCCCTATTCCATTTATAGCAACAGAAAAACAATTTGGCTAGAGTTCTACTTTAAGCATTACACCTTACTGATGGACCTGTGGCAACCAGTTTTGTCAACAGTGGTTGATCTAGATCAAGTATAGCCGAAAGCTTGAGCAGTATTTTATATAACACCAGTATTCTTTATTGATGTACAGACCTGCAGGAGGAACCACATATAAGAGAACAAGGAAATCACCACTTTCTAAAGCTTTCATTTCTGAAAAGTCTGCAGAGGCAGCTGCTTCTTTTCAATATAGAGCAAACTAGTAAAATGGGAGTGTAGGGAGAATAAAGAATTTACTATCTTCGCAAGGAAATGGGATTTTTGTACTCGCCGTAAAATCCATTTCTCAGAGTTCATCGACGGACACAACGTCTCCTTAATCTTGACCAGTGGGTTATATCGCCTCTGCAGGAGTAGGACTGGGCAGAACATAAAACTTGGCTACGCCCCATGTGCCATCCTCAGTCTCTATATAACCCCCTCCCTGCTCCAGGTACTCAGTTTAGTAGCAAGCAGTATTAGAAGTATTAAAACTCCATAGAGGGGTGGGTGCCGTGTCCGTCAATGAACTCGGGGGAAATGGATTTTACAGTGAATACAAAAATCCCATTTTCTCCTTAGTTAATCGACGGACACAGCGCCTCCCTAATCTTGACCAGTGGGACGTCCCAAAGCAGTGTCAAAACAAAAAGAGGGGTGGGTAAAAAAAACCCAAGGTTAACCACAGGAGCCCTAACCAGGACACAGGAACACCATCTGAAAAAATAAAAATGTTGGACGAAAAACACACCTCAAGGAGGGAACAGCCCCTCTTAAACTTCAGCCTGCAAAACTTTGCAGCCAAAAGAAGCATCCGCAGATGCAAAAATATCAACTTTGTAGAATTTGGTGAAAGTGTGCACCGACGACCAAGTGGCCGCCTTGTACACCTGAGATATTGACGCTTGATGATGGAAAGCCCAAGAAGTACTAAGTGCCCGAGTAGAATGCGTCATGACAGGGAACAGAGGAAACCGACCTTTAATAGAATAGGCCACCGTCTGATCCATCTGGAGATGGTAGCCGAAGATGCGGCCAGCCCTTTCCTTGGTCCTTGTGTAACCACAAAAAGCGAGTCTGACCTCCGAAAAGACTCTGTGGCTGCCAGATACACCCGAATCGTACGAACTACATCCAAGGTATGCAAAGGAAATTTCTTGGGATGAGCCGGCTTGGGGCACAAGGACGGCAGCACAATGTCCTCATTCAAATGGAAGTCCGAGACCACTTTAGGTAGGAACGATGGGGGTAGGGACGAAGAACCACCGCCAACTCCGACACCCTACGGGTAGATGTAATAGCCACCAAGAACCTTCTGGGAGAACGTAGGCAAGGGAATCTCCTGAATATTTTCAAATGGAGGTTTTTGGAGAACTGAGAGTACCAAGTTCAAATCCCATGGTGGCAAAAGAGACCGTACAGGTGGAGCCACATGTCAGACTCCTTGAATGAAAGTATGAACTAAAGAGTGCGTGGCTAGGAGTCACTGAAAGAAGATTGCTAAAGCAGACACCTGGCCCTTGATGGTACTCAAGGCCAACTTTTGCTCAACGCCCCGTTGAAGAAAGGCCAAGATCCGAGCTATAGAAAAGGAGCAAGGATGCATGCCAATCGACTCACACCAAGCAATGTACGTTTTCCACGTACGATGGTATATCTTGCTAGAAGTCGACTTCTTCGCATTCAACATAGTACTGATCCAGACAAACCTCTATCCTTCAGTACCTGGCTTTCAATAGCTAAGCCATTAAAACCAGCGACTGTAAAGCAGGATGAAAGCCTGGCCCTTGGGACAACTGGTCCTCTCTGAGGCGCAGCCCCCAAGGGACGTTTACGGCCACCAGAATGATCAGGAGACCCTGCAGTGGCACTAGGACAACTGCGGCGTCTACCAGAGGCACCCGTGACCTCGCCACGAACCTCGGTATCCTCCTGCGGAGACGAACCTGCTGAAGGAGCTGCATGCAGGTCTGCACCAGCAGAAATGTCTTGCGGGTGGATACCATCTGACCCAGAACCTGTATGCAAGTCGGAAGAGAATGCCGTCTGTGTGACAGCAGCCGTTGAACCACAGCCTGAAGGAAGGATCCCCCTGGTCAGAATGCAAATCAGACCTAGGTAATCCAATTCCCTGGACAGGGAGAGGGGGGACCTTAGGTAGTCCGAACGCCACCTGAACCTTTGCAGGAATTCTATCCGCACAAGGAGATTCAGGCACTAAATAACCTGAAATGGACAAACCTTGCTCCACTTTCTGGGAACCCCCAAAAGAATCATCTTGTGGATCCCCTTGGTGCTCATGAAGGAGGTCCACGAGGCCAGAAGCCAGAGAAGATGTCCCCCCCCACGCCAGTAATGGGTGAGGGAAGACCTTCATGTTAACCACTTAAGGACCGGAAGGATTTCCAGCTTTAGGACCGGAGCCCTTTTTGCAATTTGGCACTGCGTCACTTTAACTGAAAATTGTGCGGTCGTGCGACGTTGTACCCAAACGAAATTTGCGTCCTTTTTTTCCCACAAATAGAGCTTTCTTTTGGTGGTATTTGATCACCGCTGCGTCATTTCTGATCGCCGCTATAAACAAAAGAAGAGCGACAATTTTGCAAAAAAAACCCAAATTTCTTACTTTTTGCTAAAATACAAATCCAAAAAAATATATATATTCTTCCTCATATTTGTGATAAAAAAAAAAAAAAAAAAAAATCGCAATCGGCGTTTATTGATTGGTTTGCGCAAAAGTGGTCGCGTTTACGGATGATGAGAATTCATTTTTGGGGTTTTTATTTTTTTTTATTTTTTACTAGTAATGGCGGTGATCTGCGATTTTTAGCAGTACTGCGATATTTCAGCGGACATGTCGGACCATTTTGACACTTTTTTGGGACCATTTGCATTTATACAGCGATCAGTGCTATAAAAATGCACTGATTACTGTGTAAATGCCAATGGCAGTGAAGGGGTTAACCTGCAGGGGGCGCTCTAAGGGTTAACAATGTTCCCTGGGCGTGTTCTAACTGTGGGGGGACTGCCCTAGCTGGGGAAGGGAAGTGGTCACAGCCTCCAAGTAGAAGAAGGCTTACACGGACCTCCGTTCTTTCACTCCGGGGGGGGCATCGCGGGTGGCCGGCGGAGATCGACTCCGCCGCACCCGCTCCCTGGTGGCCCTCCCCGAACACAGTGAGCTTGCGGGCGCGCCTCCGGCGTTATCGAACCACCTTGCCGCCGTCAGATGCCAATCGGCGGTCGGCAAGTGGTTAAAGGGGTCTTGTCTGCGGGACTGAGGAAGCCCGCTCTAAGCTTACCAGACCAAGATTGCTTGGAACCCCCAGAAGAAGACTTGAAAGATCTGTTTCCCTTGTCTGCAGTCCCAGGGGCCCGAAAGAATTTCTTATGGGCTGAGAAGGAAGGCCCACATTTACGGAGGCCCTTCCCTTTCTTAGACTGTGGCAGGAAGGTACTCTTTCCCCCTGTGACACCCTTAATGAGGTCATCCAGGGTAGCCCCAAACAAGCGATCGCCTTGAAAGGGCAGATCAATGAGCGCTTTCTTAGAGGTTTGGTCTGCGGACCAGTTCTTAAAGCGGAGTTCCACACTGTTTTTTGTTTATTAAAAGTCAGCAGCTACAAAAAGTGTAGCTGCTGACTTTTAATAAACAGTAACTTACCTGTCTCCCGGTCCAGCGACGGCTACTCCCGAAGCCTCGCTCGTCTCCCCGCTCCTCCCAACGGCCCCGCAATTCCTAGTGTAGGCACCCGGCCCGGCTTCACGGCCGGGCACCCACTGCGTATGCGTGAATCCCGCTGCGCATCCCTAGTGGCCAGGCAATCTTCTGGGACCTGTGACGTGTCCCAGAAGATTGCCAGGAGGGAGGGGCCGCCTAGGAGGAGAGGAGGAGTCGCCTAGGCGGCCCAGAGGCGGAAGGTTGAAGAGGGATAGGAAGTCCCTCTGAAACCTGGGGACACACTCCCACCCCCCCCCCCAAAAAAAAATGAAATGCCAAATGTGGCATGTAAGGGGGTGAGGAGTGCTTAAAGCGGAAGTTCTATTTTTGGGTGGAACTCCGCTTTAAGCCACAGCACATGTCTAATCACTACCGCTGAAACAAAGTTTTGACAGCAAGGGAGTCACATCCAAAGATGCATCACATACAAGCTGCAGTCCTTGGACCAACTGGTCTGAAAGATCAACATAAGCAGTGGGAACCTGCTCATTCCCCAGACCTTGGCACAAAAGCTTGGCCCATTCAGTCAGTGTCTGAGACACCAGGCCTGAAGCTAGGATCGGTCGCATTGCCGAACCCGCCATAATGAACATGCTATGCATCACAGACTCCGCTTTCCTATCGGCCGGGTCTTTAAAGGACGGGGATCCTCTACTGGAATCATGGTTGCTTTATTCAACCTGGAAACAGGAGGGTCCACTTTTTTTTATAAGTGATTCCCCAAAGGGGTAACGTACTGCAAAATGTTTGGGGACCACAAATGGTGACTTTGGTTTTTCCCATTCTTTATAGGTAAACCTATCAAAATAAGGCAGATTAGGAAATCCATTTGGTGTACGAGGTGACTTATGCGTACCAAAAGCCATAGACACATCAGTGGCCACACCAGCCGCATCCTCCATTTTTAAAGTCTCACACACCGTAGTAATAAGTGCGTCTACCAGCTCTTTTTCACTCACTGTGGTGACTGTAGGGGATTCATCCTCCCTAACGGATGGGTCAGGGAGCGTGATATTAAGCCCCCCTGGACAGACCATGTCCCCAGTGGCATCAGGCTCAGAATTGGAAGAGACAGACTGACGGTTGCTTCCTCCTGGTCCCTTGCCCACATGCTACTTCCACCCAGGATACAAATGACTCTAGGATCGCCGTCAGCGCAACCATGGGAAGCTGGGGTTCTGAGGGACCTGCCCCCTCCATGAGGGGGTCAGTGGGGGAGATGTGACCCTGAGGCTCCATCAGGAAAAGGGAAGACCCTGCAGTACAAAAGATCTTTTGGCACTACTAAGGGATCCCCCAATGCACAGGGTACCTGTCAGCAGGGAGAGAGATCACAGGAACCTCCAAGGTCTCACCCTACTACCGGAGGAGCGCCGCCATTCAGACCCAGCAACACCATGGACGCCATCCCACTTCATATATCCCGGGCAGGAAGAGGAAGAGCCCCGACATCTCCACAAGGCTTCAGTCCTCCAGCGCCTCAGTAGACCAATGAAAAATGGCCGCTGTGACATCATCAAGCTACACAAACATGGCCACCAGCCAGAGACCAGTGAAACCAATGGAAAATGGCTGCAGTGATGTCAGAAGGGCATGCACCTAGAAGCGCCCACTGCCCCTCTGCACTGAAACCCCCCTATACCACCAGGGCAGGACACACTCAAGCCCCTGACAGAGGGGGGGGGGATGAGGAGGGAGACCCCCCAGGGTCTCTGCCTGTCCTGGGACCCCACTAGTTCATGGGGGGGAAGGGTTGTAGAGTCCACCTCAACTGAGGGACTTTAGGATGGGAGGAGGGAACCTGCAGGTAGGCACAACCCATCCCTGGTGAGTACCAGCGTCCATCTCAAACCACCAAAAAAGAAGGAGCAGGGGTGACTGTATTTACTCCTTCCACGGCTGCGGGTATCGCTCCACAGGTCCCTCGCCTCCAAAGTAGGGGGCTGTCAGCTAAGGGGACGCTGCGTCTCGGACCAAGGCCCAGTCATATGCGACCCTGCGAGACATTTAACTCGCGGGCCAGCCTTCGTCCGTTGAGGCTATATAGCGGCCGACCTAGTGCGTAGCTGGACCGGGAAGACCACTGGATCTAGATTATCCAGCCTGTCACCCAGCCCGGCAGTTGATTGTAGCTCTCGCAGGAGATGCATGGAAGGAAGAAAAAATAAAAAAATTGCTAGGACCCAAAAGATCCCAGCAAGGAGCTAGGTCCTTGCTCCCGACTAGTAAGAAAAAAATGAGTACCCGGAGCAGGGAGGGGGTTATACAGACACTGAGGAAGGCTCATGGGGAGTAGCCAAGTTTTATGTTCTGCCTAGTCCTACTCCTGCAGAGGCTTTATAACCCATTAGTCAAGATTAAGGAGGCGCTGTGTCCGTCTATGAACTACGGAGAAAACATGTTTTAGGCGCTTTCATTTTAGAGAAAGAGTGAGCCTAACACAAACAGCAGCACTCAGATCCCCAATTCTGCATACATAGCTGAAGCTTACCTGCCCCCATACTGCTGCCCATACATTCCTTTTGGCCAGTAAGGCAAACCAAACAGATAATGGCCAATAGGAATGTATAGGAACAGAAAAGAGTGGTGACACTCCAATACTGACACAAAATGTCAGAGTATTGTATCTGATCAGAGCAGCCCAGTGCTTGGGCAAAGTGGGGGCAATGGAAGCTTCTGCGGGTTTATCCAGGAATCACTAGGTGCTGGTTCTATACACCCATCAGCACCGGCATCTATTGTTAAAGTGATAGAGTCACTTGAAATAGCAAGGGGAGCAGAAATCGAAACATATATATAAGTTGGCAGGGTATCTACTCACCTGTATAAGATTTCTGTGACTGCAGCCCTGTGCTCTGGAGTGTGCGATGGGCTCCAGGATTTATGCTGCAATCTGGAATAAAGTGGGGACAAATGACTGCACAGAAGCAGCACCCACAGCTCTGGTGCAGAGAAGTCAATTGCTTGTTTGCAGAAATCTATTCATACACAGGCAGCTCACGAGAAGAGAAGAGAAAAATGCACACAACATCTCTATCCTTGTACTGGTTGAGATTTTCAAAAACAAAGGGATTTAGAATCTCTATAAGCTTACAAATAAATAACTCATTTAAAGTTAAAAAGTGTTGTATGTGTTAGACTTATGTGTTTCAAAGAAACATATTAAAATAAAATACACAGATCTCAAAAGGGTCCTCACCAATAAACAGGGAGACAGTTTCACAGCTGACAAATTAATTATAACCACATAGTCAGATTGCTTCTGGTTTGTACAAACCCAAAGTCAATATGTGCTCATCATGGAAAAAGCTTGAGCTTCTCTTATATTAACCTCATGTATAATGTTGGCACATGCTATACCTTATACATAACGTCTTAATTTACAATTTGAACACTGCAGAGTAATAGGTAGTAGACGGCCAGACTTAAAGTGACTTTAAACTTCTTGTGTGCAGGTCTGCGGGACAGATGCAAGGCCGGATGGTAGCAAGAATGAGCTGTTTGTCCCGAAGAGACCACCTGGCATGGATAGAGACGGTCACTGTGACTCAGGAGGGGATATGTCGTGTCAGTGAGGTGTCATATGTGCTGCTGCACAATGCTGTCAGTGAGAGTCGATTCCATTTGTGTGTCTGCCCATTCTAATTGTTTGCTGATAACTTACTATATCGAAAATAAAATAAGCAATATATTTTTTTGCCTTAATATCTACCTTAAAGTGGATGTAAACCCAAAAAAATGTACCGGTAATTAATAATTCTGCCTGGTAGAGTATAGCATGTCATGTCATCTGTGCCCAGTCTTGCCACAAAGAGTTAATGCAACTGTGAGTAATGACCTTATCTTTTTTCAGGAAAAGAAAGTCAGACTTAGGCTGGGTTCACACCTATGCGAATTCGCAGTTCACTTGAAAATACATTGTTTTCAATGTGTCTGGTTCACATATGTGTGGTGCATTCGCACCCCGCATTGCACAGAAAACGTGTGCCTTTTCTGTGCAGTGCGGTGCGAATTCCCAGCCCGTTGAGTTCAATGGGAGCGCATCTAACACGGAGATGCACTCCGCACTAAACGGGGATATTTCCCCTGCTCGTGGCTCCTCCCCATCTCCCCCCCCCCCCCCCCGCAGCTGCTGCGGGAACGGACAGGAGACGCCTAACGGTGGCTCCGCCCCTTTCCGGCAGCAGACAGGCTGGAATTCGCACCGGACAGGTGTGAATCCAGCCTAACAGGGAAATACAGACGATCAGCCCCCCGTGCTCTGTGAGTGACAAGCAGTTTGCTTATCTCCTTCACATAGCAGAGAAAGTTTAACACTCCCCCCTCAATCTCTCAGTATAGAGGTGGGTGGGAGGCTTGTGACATCACAACTCCACCCACCGAGTTCCAGCAAAGAGAGAAACCCACCGATTTCAGAGTTTTACAGAGCTGCTAGTGCTTACAGGAAGGACATTTGCAAGGTAGGGATAGATGCAGGAGGCTTGCATGTATATATACATTAATACTGTGTCATTAGTTTATACTGGGTGGGTGGTGGGTTTACATCCACTTTAAATCACATTGCTAATTGCATATTGCACTTGTTTGTAGCCTTAATACTGAAATTTGCACATAAAAATTTGAATTTGTAACTTTTGTAAATGCCAGTAAAAACTTGGCTGTACCAGTAATTTTTGAGTGTCGTGTCAGTAAATTTCAATCTGGTAGGTTGCCAACACTGCTCTGGATCGAGATCAGAAGGGGGGCGCCGGAGGTAGTTGCATTCAGAAGGATTTTACCTTAATGCAGAGAATGCATTAAAGCAGAGTTCCACCCAAAAGTGGAACTTCTGCTTTAAAGGAGGGTGACCCCCTTGACATGCCATAATTGGCATGTTTTAATTTTTTTTTTGGTGGGTGGGCGGGGACCCTTTTTTCACAGGTCCATTCCCCTCCTAGAGCCGCGGCTCCGGAACGAAGTTCACCCCCCCCCCCCTCTCGGCGATCTTCTGAGACACGGCACAGGTCCTAGAAGATAAGCCGGCCATTCACAAGGCGCAGCGCAACTCGTGTATGCACAGTGCACACCCGGCTTTGAAGCAAAAGCCGGGTGTCCACACTTGTGATTCCGGCGCCGCTGAGAGAAGGGGGGAGAAGAGCGAGCCCTCGTGCGACCGCATCGCTGGAGTGAGGGACAGGTGAGTGTCTGATTGTTAAATGTCAGCAGCTACACTTCATCCTTTAACCTGTTAACAAGCGCCCTATAGTCAAATGACGGCTACAGGGCGGTTGCTTAACTCTGGGAGGGCGTCCTATGACATCCTCCCATGAAAGCGCGCACCTGGGAACATCTGTGACCGCCAGGTCCAGGGAACCAGCGAATCACGGATATCGGTGAATGGCCGCTCACAGCGGCCTTTTACCACGTGATCGCGCCGTCATCACATGTAAACAAGCCGGCGGAAGTTCTGGATTTTCTCTCCCCTCTCTGCACTGATCGGTGCAGTGTGAGAGGAGAGGGGGGAGAGAGCAGATGCTGCAGCGCTGTGGGCAGGATGTGTAGTGCCCACAGCACTGCTATGTGACGGGCTGCACCCCTACCATCCATCCAGCCTCGCCCAGCCAGGCATCCATGCTCACCCAGCCATCCTCACCCACCTAGCCACCCATTCATCCATGCTCACCCATCCTCACCCAGCCATCCATCCATGCTCACCCACCAATCCGTGCTCAGTCATCCTCATCCGTGCTCAGTCATCCTCATCCATCCCCATCCGTGCTCATCTATCCCCATCCGTGCTCAGTCATCCCCATCCATGCTCCGTCATCCCCATCCATGCTCAGCCATCCCCATCCGTGCTCAGCCATCCCCATCCGTGCTCAGCCATCCCCATCCGTGCTCAGCCATCCCCATCCGTGCTCAGCCATCCCCATCCGTGCTCAGCCATCCCCATCCGTGCTCATCCATCCTTCTCCATGGCTAATTTGTGCCTCATTCATGCTCATCCATACCACATCAGTTCTCTTCTGTGACACATCTATGCCTCTACAGTGTCCATCCTTGCCACTACACTGCCCATCCGTGCCACCACAGTGCTTCACAATAGTGTAAAGGTAGTCAAATTAAATTTTAAATGTATGTCCCTAGAACACCTGACTGTGCTCCTTGCATGTTGGGCCTCTGTATGTGGCCAGGCTGTGTAAAAGTGTCACACATGTGGTATCGCCATACTTGGGAGGAGTAGCAGAATATTTTTTGGGGTGTAATGTTTTCAAAACACTCATTATGCCACCTAGAATATACGTTGGGGTGTTTGCTTTCCAAAATGGGGTCACTTTTTGGGGGTTTCAATTGTCCTGGTGCTCCGGGCCCTTCAAAAGGTGCAAGAGGTAGTCAAGAAATAATAATATAATAATATATAATTTATAATAATTTTGCAAAGAATTGTGGGGAAAAATTACAAAAAAAAGGGGTCATTTGGGGGGGGGGTATTTGTATTTTCCTGGCATGTCAGGGTCTCAAGAAATTATATAGGCCATCAGTACATCAGATGTGATCAATATTCATTGATTGGCACCATAGCTTGTAGACTCTATAACCTTCACAAAGACCAAATAATATACGATACACTAATTTGTTGTTTTTTTTTTTACAAAAGATAAGTAGCAGTATAAAATTCTCAAAATTTTATAACAAACAAAAAAATGCATTTTTTTTTTTTTTACAAAATTTTCGGTCTTTTTTTAATTATAGCGCAAAAAATAAAAAACCCAGCAGTGATTAAATACCACCAAAAGAAAGCTCTATTTGTGTGAAAAAAAGGACAAACATTTCATATGGGTACAGTGTTGCATGACTGAGTAATTGTCATTCAAAATGTGAGAGCACTGAAAGCTGAAAATTGGTCTGGTTGTTAAGGGGGTTTAAGTGCCCAGTGGTCAAGTGGTTAAAACCACTTTAAAGAATGATTTTGTTTTCAAGGTTGCATGCAATGGCACCGATAGATCACATATTTCTATGTCTTCAGGAAGACATCTATAGACCTCTGAGAAGCTTGCACCCCTAGATACCCTGGATAGCTTTATTGCTGAACTGGAGTATATACCCCGCAGATGGTTTTTATCTGCCTGCCTTGATGACCCTTACTAGAGATAGTGGGTCCATTTTTTCTGGTAAGAGTACCCCATCTTTTACCTTAGCACTGGAGGTGGAACACGGTGTCGGGGGGTGGAGATAAAAGAAATCTTTTTATACTTGGATCTATCCCAGAACATCTTGAATAATCTTTTTTCCGTTCTGGGAACACAAACTGTGTGCATGACACAAACTTCACTCATAGTGTCACACAACACTTGCTGCTGAACTTTTCAATCAAATCATTTTCCATAGTTATTTTTGGACTTGTTTTTTATGCACTTTATGAATTGGTTTTTTTTTTGCACTACCATATTATATAAGGGTTATTGATTAATTTTTCACTAAAGTTAATTTATATTGTCTTTTATCAAATTAAGATCTGAGATGCATGCGCTTTATGGACTGATCGTTGCACTGTTATTTATGCAGCATTTTTTATTGTATGAGATTTACTGTGCTATTATCACATGGTTTGTCGCAGCTGATTATTTAGCGTGGTATGAGTCCGGTTAAGCATGTTATCCTATGTGTTCATGCACACAGGCTGTTATCAACTGTTCGGCTGGGGCGTTTTTGACCTGTAGAAAAAACCCAAGACTAGTGGGTTCTGAGAGACGTTTTTCAGCTGTAAAAACGCTCAAACGTTCAAAAACGCGGCTCACCGACATTTTTGATCCGTTGACAAAAAAAATACAAAACGCACAAAAAGACTAGTGCAATAACGCTGAAAAACTCACTACAAAGCTACTGACGTTTCTTAAAGTGTTTAACGTCCTGTGTGCATGAGGCCGAAATGTAACTACGTGGGCTGGTTTCTAGTTCAGCAGTGCAATAAAAACACCATTCTGTGTTCACAGTTTATAGTAAAATAAACCCAGAGGTAGGGATGAGCACAAGAGACATTATCCAGACATATAACAGAGGTGAGTAAGCCATAAAACAAGCAGAATGTTTGCTGAGCAGCATTTGTTGCCAGGTGATGGAGAATTAGATAGCAGTCTTGCCACACTCTACTCTTGGCTGCTATGCATTGATTGTACCTATGATGTAACAAAATCCCTGAACAATAATGAGAAAAAAAAACTAACAAACAGTATAATGTCACCCGTTTACCAGTTCTGGAGCAGAGCAATTGAACCCATCGCTGGGAATAACGTCACTGCCAGTATGCAGTCTATAAGCTAAAGGAAGGGTTTGTGTCAAATGCGGCCTTTTGAGTTCAAACATTGCTCAAACACGAAAAGCAGGTCAAAGGCGAAAAGCAGCGATTGACAAAAAAAAAAAAAAAAGGTTGTGTTTGACCTGCTCTGCCTCCAATCTAAATGCACCTCAACAGACCCTACTGCATCCAAAGAAACTTAAAAGAGAAGTATGGGTATCACCAAGAAAAAAAAAAATACTCATTAGGTGGATGCAGCGGTGCTGCATCTGTTCCCCACCAGCTCTAAGACCGAGAACTGAGCGATTAAAACACCACTGATCGCTCACTTCTCAGTCTTCAGGTTACAGAGAGCTGGTGACTGTCAGTCATAGCTGTCTGCTCTGCCCCTTCAGCGCTTGGGCACTGGAGCGCTGGGCTGTGGGGGAGGAAGGAGCAGCTGGCTTAGGCTCTCAGTGGTTCAATCAGCTGCCAATTCAGGCATATGGGTGGATCCTGACTATATGGGCGAGATCTTTTTAGAGCCTGGACCGGCTCTATGATGTCAGCCGATAGCATGTGAAAATCAGCTTCAGATAATCTCCTCCCATGCCATGCCCCTCCAATGCGTTTCACCCTCTTATGGACTTAAAGCGGAGGTCCGCCAGGCAAAAAAAAAATTAAAAGTCAGCAGCTACACATACAGTAGCTGCTGACTTTTAATAATAGGACACTTACCTGTCCTAGAGTACAGCGATGTCGGCACCCGCTGCCGATCTTCAGATCGGGGGACAGATGCAGCCGCCTCCATTGCGGGTAAGGGAACCTGGCAGTGTAGCATTACAGCTTCACGCCGGGCACCTTACTACGCATGCGGGAGGCTCCGCCGCGCTCTGCTATTGGCCAGGCGGCCAGTAGCAGAGCAAGCAGGGAGGAGGGAGCCGGGCTGCTGACGTCAGTGGCTGCGGCAGCCGGCCAGAGCTCCCGGATGTGTGGAAAAGGACACCTGTCTAAAGACAGGTGTCCTCTTCCCCCCCCGAAAGGTGCCAAATGTGACACCTGGGGGGGGGGGGGGGGGGGAGGAATCCAACCAGCGGAAGTTCCACTTTTGGATGGAACTCCGCTTTAAAGTGCAGTTCCATGGTTTTAAAAGTCATCAGCTACAAAAAGTAGATGAAGGTGAACTTCCTTCTGGTTCTGCTGCACCAGGAGAGGAAGTGGACCTGGGACCCTGTCAAAACAGGGACCCCCCCACCCCAAAAAATTAAATGCCAATTGTGGCATGTCGGGGGGTCACCTTCCCTTACAGTGGAAGTTCCACTTTTGGATGGAACCCCGCTTTAATAATAGTGGTACTGATACAATTAAGCCCATGAGAGGGTGAAACACGCTAGAAGAGCATGGCATGGCATGGCATGGCAGGAGATTATCTGAAGCAGATTCTCACATGAATGGTTACTTGGCTAACAATTTGTGTGTGGCTCTGCTCTCTTTTGTTGGAAGGTGTGCATTATTGAGCTAGACGAGCTAAGCTTGGAGCACCGGCACCTTGTCATAGTTTTGGAGTCACCAGGTGGTATGCACACAGCGGCATAGAGCAGTATGTTTTCATGGGATCATACACAACAATCTGCAATGCATGTGTGTTCGGAAACCTTTGTATCGGGACCAGTAATACCTCACATATCAGCAAGCGCACCGCTACTTTAGAAGAAATTCCAAACAAAAAAAAAAGTACAAATTTCAAAAGGTACTTGTTAGGGACAATTAATCATTTTATTGTCCCTTGTATCATAGTAAAAAACTTCATTTTTGAGTTTCGGTCAACTTAAAATTATTACATTTTTCTTCAATCCCGATAATAAAGACAATATGTAAAAAAAACAGCACACATTCCCTTTAAGATCTCATTCACATGGCCACAGGGGACCATAAAGTGTACAAAGGAGCATACTGTGTGTGCCCAGAATTCACAGATGTTTGGGCATAGCTGCATGCAGCATTCTGTATGACTCAATGACAGGCTGACAGATGCCATGGATCTAAGCATTTACATCCGTACAGAGATGGATGAGTGGCCCAGAAAACAAATGCTCTGTGTCCAGGGCTGCTCACCCATCCCTGTACACACCTAGCCTCTCGGTTGTGCTGGTAAATGCATACGGCCACTGTGTCTAACAACTTGTCATTGATCTGTACAAGCTGCTGCCAGCGACTGCACACAAACACCTGTGGCTCCTGGGTCACAAATCATGCTCCTTGGTACACCATGTCCCCCAAACAGCCATGTTATTGTAAAAGAAAAATTGTACATTCTGTATATACAGTAGTCCGTATTAGAAATTAGCCTACCTATGTAACACCCCTTGTTACCATAAAATTACAATTGTAATATTAATGAGAAACCTACGTAATCATGTGTATAAAAAACTTCAATTGCGCCAAACAGAACAGTGTATTGGAAAGATGTGGAGTGTATCTTTTGGTGTCTATTCCCTACTCAAGGATTTATTATTCATTTGGAACCACTAGGAGGATAGGAGTTGCCAATCTATAAAATTTCTAGAACATTATTGAGGCCTAAGGAGCTAAAGAAAAGGGGATTCCACTGAACACATGAAATGCTTAAAGGGTGACTCCACTTTCATGGGGAAAAAAATAATATAGCGTGTACAATTGCAATACAAGTCATATTGTAAATGAATGTTATTAAAAATAAATTGCCCTTCCTTTTCAATCTGCAGCTGCTGTAATTTTTTGAGAATGCATTGCAATATGTCTGGAGTTGTTCTGTACACAGAATGTGTACTGACCACTTCCCAGAAACATCATTTCCTGCTTGTGTGATTGGCTCACCAATTTTCCCAGAAGTCTGCCTAAGATATAAGTCAGATTTCAGGCATCCCCTGCAACAAAAATATAATTTTTGGAGAGATACTTTTAATAGGAGCATGTCTAAAGGGATGGAGCCCAGCAGATTCCTCATTAGTGCCCAGCAGCTGCACACCTGACAGTGAATTATGAAACCACTCCCATTAGACCCACTCAGTACAGAGGCACAGACAGAGGGATTTCTTCAGAACAACAAAAGGTAGGAATCTGCAACAAAGGTTGTTATAATCCCTGCAATGTACATAGATCACCCAGAGGGGAATTTTTTTTTCTCAAAAGTGAGAGTTATGCTTTAAAGTGTTACTAAACCCAGGACCCTGCATTCACTATATCTGGTCTCCCACAGTACAGAGAAAATGAAAATGCAATAATTTTAGTAAATATAAAATTGCTAAATACCTTTTCTCATCAGCAGTATATAGCAGTCTTGTGACTTCTATCAGTGTTCGGGTGAGTACTGGTTAAAGAGGTTGTAAACCTCCATTTTCAAGCCTATAATAAGGCTTACCTATAGGCATAGTAAATATCTCCTTAATGTGCGCCACTTAGGAGATATCTACTTTGTGCTGCGCCAATGATGTCATCGGCACATGTGCTGTGAAGAAACGGCCCTCTATGCCGTTTCTTCACTAGCGAGTGCCGTGACCAGTGACTCCCGCGGGCATGAGTGAGAGTGACGTCACGTGACTCCGGCCAGTCACAGAGCCAGAATCCGCTGCCCCAGAAGGAAGACGGGTGGAACATGGATGCGGCCTCCAGCAGGGACAGCGCGGGCTTTGCTTGTAGGCAAGTGACAAATAATGTGCTAGTATGCAGTGCATACTAGCACATTATGAATTTACTTTGCAGGGCACAAAAAAGGAAGTAAAATCCATCAGGGTTTACTTACTCTTTAAGGCTTCTAGGAATTTTAATTTTCCTCCGATTGTCCTATGAGGCTGCAGGACCCCTGACCCTCTGTCTTGACAGTGCTGATTGGCCCTGTGCCGATTACATGCACCCTCCCAAAAAAGAACATAAAAACAAATCAAAACACGCTCTAGCTATACACACCAAACTGAGCATGTGCAGAGTGCCCCCAAGGCTCTGTTTTATCAGGAGATGGATTGGGGACAGTAAAAGAAGGGGATAATCAGAGAAGACAGGATCAAACAGCCATTTTACACAATGCAGAGGATTAACCCCTTAGGTTCCACAGTGAGTATAACAAGCATGTTATGCCACACATACAGACTGATTTTACTGTTGTAGGTTTAGTAACACTTTAAAATAGCATTAGATGTAGATATTTTTTTTTCTACCGGCTTCCTCAGCTTCAAAATCCACAATGAGCAAGTAAACAAATTCGGGATCCATTTAGTCCAGCTTAGTAGCCAGTGGATATATGCTATGAAAAGTGACTGTTATTTTCAGCTGAGTGCTATGAAATCTGAAAATTACAGTCCCACAGCTGACAAAGACTCCTATCCTTGTGCAAAGCTTTGTAAATTGAGCTTGCAGCATTACTCCTGAATGCACAGACATTTAGTAGCTCCTCAAGAGTAAAGACCCTGGTGCTTTCCAGCTACTGTATTCACTTGTATATATACTGTGTAAACAAATCACTGCGCCATGGTAAACCATAAAACCTCAAATATATAAAAGATATCCCTGCTGCTAAACCAATATCTGTGATAAAAACCACAATGTGCCAACAATAAGGATTTTGAAAGTGGTAAGTGCCAGATATCAAATATGAAAATGCAGAAGCATTTCATAGCGCTTACCGCTTTGAAAATCTTTATTGTATTGACTTGTTTAGATTTACTTGTGAGCCTCAAGTTCTGAGAATAAGCTGTATATGCATGCATGGGTAAACGCTGATGCACAGGAGCATTGGCATTTACATTAGTATGCCTGTGTGCAGCCATTCACTTTTATTGCCAGCTTTACGTGCCACCTGCTGCTCCCGGGTGCAGGAAAGCACCAGGAATTTTACATTTGAGACCATATACCGTACACCACAGACATTAATGTGAAAGCAGTCACTGTCTTGCTGTGAAGAAGAAAAAAAAAAAAAAAAAAAAAAGAAATCCGACAAGATCCCGATAACACATCATCCTCTGTTCATCTGCTGTATGACATGGTGACAAAAATCAAATAAGTTTAATAAAGGAGATTTTTAAAGCAGCTCAACAGATGACTGCTGTGATCCTCTTATCTCCAACCTGGAGACCCGCTCTAATGAACAGACCTTGATCCACCTGCAAAGCTATAACTCACCATAACAGGATGAGACTTGCAAATGATTAGGTCAAAGGAACCAAAGTACTGCTTCTAAGACCAAAAGGATTTGCAGTCATTAGCAATATGACTATACAAAGCAAATTTTGCACACATTTCTGTATATCATACAGTAAGTCGACAGGAATACCCAGCATGGATAGCTATCAACATATGCTGTCAGATCAGAGATACTGTATATACAGCTTCTCCAGCCTGTTGTCAGCACAACCATTTTAAGGATCAAGTGCAAATACTGCTAATTTTAACTGGCAATTTTCTCCAACAAAGTATATCCCAGGTATGTAAAAAGCTAGAACAAATCGTTAATTGAATTCCTAAAAAAAAAAAAAAAATTAGTTTCCCATTGTGAGCCGTCATCGTGGCTCTGTGAAGAAAGTGAAGCCAGGCTGTACAGTGTATAAAAGTACACCTGTCAGGAGTGCCATAAGTAATTAAAGACCAAGAATTAATTGACAAAATGTACACTTGAAGTGGGGTCCCACCGCACTACAAGGGTTAAATGCTCATTTTTTACTAGAGGCAGAAGAATAAGGAATAAAACTCTTTTTTTCTTGCTCCAGCATGGTCCCTCTGAAATGCAACTGGTCCTGCGGAGCCCCCTCTCAAAGATGATCCCACACAACTGCCTCCTCCATGTACAATGCAGGGTTAATATCACTGCATTGTACATGCTGACACAGAGGGAAATGCCCACAGCCCTGAGTGCCAGGGAAAAGACGGAGCTGGCCAAAGTGGTCTTTGGGTAAGGTAGATAAAGCAATACCGCCTCTTCATTTTCCCCTAGATTTAAAGAGCACCACAGTGGGGTGGGGGGTCCACTGCAAGGGTGCAATTCTTTTTGGAGTAAAAATATTTATGGAACTCCTGACAGGTGTACTTTTATATACAGTCTGGCTTCACCTTCAGCTTTAAGTGTATTATAATTGCAACCAGTAGCACAATTTGTATTGATCTCAGCCCCCTACATAGCAGCTTTTAGAATAGAAATAGTGAAGGCCAGCTCTAAAAGCCAATCAGCCTCTGCTACAGTGTACATGAACCAACAAGGGCACACTGATAGAAGGAGAAAGCGGAGTGATGACTCACCAGTGTGCAGCTGCTTCTTCAATGTACAATGAGCATTAATGAAAAACAGCAGAAACTGGCGCCTAAGATATTGTTGGAAGATCGGAAAATACAAACAAATATGCTGCCAATCAACCTAATGAATCATCAGTGAACCAAACAAAAAATATAATAAATGGCGCTAATCATCGTATTCCCACAATCTGGTCTGAGTAAACCCCTGTGCTCTAATATATCCATTTTAAAATGTATTCACACTAACAATTAATTTGCAATAATCAACACTGTGACATAGCTAAAATACATTACATAATAACACGTGCTAAATTCATCATTATCCTGAAAAGTGTATCAAAACAGCAAAGTGTGTAAAAACAAACTGTTAGGTTCCGTTTACACAGGGGCGATACAACTTAGGCAGGCTTTGCTAAGTGTCTTTCAGCGCAACCTTCAGTGCGGCTTCAAGCAACTTACAGTGTGACTTCATGCCAGGCAACTTTGCCTGTGGCCAATCAGAGAAGGGAGGGAGGGGGTTGGCCTGGATAAATTATTTTCTTTTCGCTGTAAAGTCGCTTCCATATAGATGGGGGGAGGTGACTTCCATTAAATTCTATGGGCACAGGCCGGATAGAAGTCGTCTTGAAGTAGTACAGGAACATTTTCTGAAGTCAGAGCGACTACAGTAGTGTACATTAAGACGGCTCCCATTCACTTCAATGGGATTTTAGATGTCAAGCGACTTGAGGCAACTCAAGTCGGAGCGCAAGTCGCCCGTGTGAACGGGCTCTAAACGAAGCGGTGTGTTATCACAGTGGGAAAGTGCTTGGTGCAACAAAAGTTATTTAAATGTCCTAAATATGTACAAAAAAGTAAGCATAAAAAGTCTTCAATTTAAAAGTCCATTATGTATTGTCAATAAAACGATCTAAAGAAGTGCTCAAAGAGGTGTCTTATTCTTATACACGCCACCCAGTGTGATCCTTCACCATCTGTCCTAAATACACTCACCAGAAACTATAGCTGGTCAAGTTATAAACCAGCAAAAGCGTTCTGAGTTATATCCCAAGCAGACGGACTCTCTCCTCCGCTCCTTTCGGCATGCCTTCTTTTCAATCCATCTCCCAAGTAGAACCACAATGAATGGGATGTTTAGGGAAAAGGCAAAAAGAACTCCATAGCGTGATACCGTTCAACAAATGTATCTATTTAAAAACTGGTACATACACTCACATTTTACAAGTGTCCTGCCGACACTAGGGAACAGCGCGTGTTTCATATATCCATCCGTCGCCTCCGGCCTTACTGTCAATAGCCGCAGTTGCGGCTTCGGTGACCCACGATGTTGTCAGCGTCCTAGCCCCGCTCTACTAGTTTCGTCATCCGATGTCCTCACGGAGCGGGCCTAGGACACCAGCAACATCGTGGTCCTCTGAGATCGCATCTGCGGCTATTGACACTAAAGCCGGAGGCAACTGATCTATATTTTAAACAAGCTTGGCCGCCGGACCCACTGATTAGCTCCCGCTGTGTCCAATCGGCGGTAGCAGCGCCCTCTACACCGTGTGCACAAAATCATGTACAGGTACGGGATTATGCACAGCCGGGCTGCCCTGCTGCAGCAAATATGCTGTGAGCAGTCCCAAAGTGGTTAAAGGTTCTTTTTTTTTTCCTAAATAACAAACATGTCATACTAACCTGCTCTGTGCAGTTTGCCCCCATAGCAAGCAGCTTGCTATGGGGACACTTGAGTAGGCTCACTCCCAAGCTGCTGCCAAGTGTGTCCATTTACGCACAGAGCTCACATTGGCTCACTGGCTGTGATTGACAGTAGTGGTAGCCAAAGGCTACCGCTGATGCCTCACCCAATGAGAGGGGGAGACCATCATGCACATCGCTGGATCAGTATCGTGCTCAGATAAATTTTAGGGGGGCTGGGGGCACACAGGTTTTTTACCTTCATGCATGAAGGTAACAAACCTTAAGCCTTTATAACCACGTTAACATGCATTGCATTAGAGCAGCCCAATCATTTCAATGGGCTGCCTAATACAATCCAACAGACTAGAATGCAGCACACTAGTGTGAATGGAATCTAAAGCTATATGTTGTCTATACCTATAGCAAGGACATTATCCAACTTTGGTCAAAACTGCAGTTTGTTTTTATCTACAGACACCCGTTATCTGTATAGGCAGTTTTGTGGTAAACGTGAACCATGCCTTTAAGCAGAGGTCATGTGAGACACTTCACCCCTGAGTCTTCTGTTTTCTTTCTGCTTGGGTCCTTCTTTGTGTCTCCACAATACGTGGACACTTCACGCTGAATGGCCGCCAACAGAGCTCTGTCAGGAGAGAGAGGAGGCTGACGTTATCACAGGGAGGTGGTAGAGGACTGGTGGTCTCAGGGCACCATTGCATCGCTGGATCTGGCACTGGCAAGGGACTTGAATGGGGAACTTAGGTGAGGTTTGCTAATCTCATTGCGTAAGGGGGAAGAAAAAAAAAAAAAAGTGAGACCGTGTGCCTAGGTTAGAAGGGAAGAGATGGAGAGGCGGTAAAAAGTTAGTTTTATCCCAGTTGGGCACAAAAATTTAAATATGTGACTGTCTGCATTACAAAAATATAAATACTGTAGTTTGATTTCAAAACTGTAGTCCAAATCCTTAATTCCCATCATCTGTTAGATGCACATAAATGGATTTCTACAGCGTACTCACCCCAGCTCTAGTCTGGCCAAGAAACTTGATCTTGGAATGACCAAATTCCTCAAGACTAAATAAGCATTATATTCTGAATACACCAGAGGGGCACCCACTTTTTTTTATACTGACTGGAGTTTAGATTTAACAATCAAACTATGTACCTGAAGAGCATGAATAGTAATCTGAGCTTGTCTGTCAGTTGCAGTGACATTTAGAACCAGGTCACAGGACCTAAAATTAGAAACTAAACGCACAGGTAACGCTAGTTGCTATGTAACAATGTATCTCACGCACCAAGATATGCATGCTTGCCAAAACACAATGGGTTTCTACAACTTAATGACTATACTTTTTCTAAAGCTTTGTAAAATACAATACCGATATAATGTATACAGGCGGTACCCTGGTTAAAAACAAGATGGGGTCTGTAGGTTTGTTCTTGTAAGTTGAATTTGTTCGTAAGTCGGAACAGGTACGTTTTTTAAGTTTAGCTCCAGCCAAAACAATAATTTTTAAGTTTTTTGGATAGCATAGGGAAGGGGTAATACCCCTGTAAGGTTTGTTTTGCTGTCTGTGTTTCTGTTTAGAAGATTTTACCGCACTTTCTGTCCCTATGAAAATTGAAATTTGGAAATTTTGAGTTGTTGTGGAAACAAGGATTGGTGATAAAGCTTCAGTGGAGACACCTTTTTCCCATTATAACTCTTACAGGAGTGAATTCCCTTCCTAGATTTCCTCTCACTTCATGTTGTCTCCCTCCGTTTGTAAGTAGGAGTCGTTTGTAAGTCGGATGTTTGTACCTAGAAAATTTCAACCAAATGATATCGCTCTAGTAGTGTACATAGAATGTGCCAGGCTCCTGATATGCAGACGGCTTTGTGACAATTAAAAGGAGGAAACCAAGGGAATAATAACTTCATACATAATTACAGGCTGATAAGCTTGTGTATATGGCCATTTCGGAGTGCTCTCTGCCACGTGTTTTCGATTTACTTTTGGAAGGATTTTGAATTTGTAAGGGCCGGTTCACACAGGGGCGACTTGCACTCCGACTTGTGCAACCCCAAGTCCCTTGACATCTGAAATCCCATTGAAGTGAATGGGAGCCGTCTTAATGTACACTACTTAAGTCACTCGGACTTCAGAAAAGGTTTCTGTACTACTTCAAGGCGACTTCTATCCAACTTGGGCCAATAGAATTCAATGGAAGTCGCCTCCAAGTCAGATCCCCATCTATATTGAAGCGACTTACAGATAAAAGAAAAGAATTTACAGTTACTCCTCCTGAATTACCCAGGCATCCCCTTGTAAGTCACGCTGAAGTCGCCTTGAAGTCACGTTGCAAGTCGCCTAGCAAAGTCGCCCTAAGTCAGATCGCCCCTGTGTGGATGCAACATAATAGGATCTTTTATTGCAAAGTTGACAAAAACATGCAGCCTCTGCATGTTCTATATTGTTCCAACTGTTTTTATATTCTTATAGAAATCTATGGAAATGCATGGTAACTTCGTCTTAAAGTGGTACCAAAAAAAAAAAAAAAACAGTGGATTTCAAGATCATAGATAGATAGATAGATTACATGTTACGCAGCTATCATTATAGCAACTATAGGGAAAATGGCAACTCATGTTCTTCTTCCTTAATCTCTTTTCCTTCTCCAGCCTGACTGGGCAATGAAAAAAGCAGTAGGACTCTGATAAAGTCATCCTGGTGCTCTGCCTTCCAATAAGCATATTCCATGCTATGCTATGGTGGCCATTAAATAATCAATCTATAGTTGAATAATCAATCTATAGTTGACAACTTATTCAATCAATTAAGATGTGATTGCAAGTTACCGATCATATCTCTGTTTCCACCACATACTGTAATCTCATTAATCTGATCAATCTAAATACAATCATATTGAACAAAGCATGCCAGTTCTACCAATCAGCACAAAACAATCAATCATTTTCTGCCCTTGCCAATCAGATGTGATTGAATCTAATCTGAATAGTGTAAATGGATCAGAAGGTAGATATGGCTATTCGATTATTTGAAGACGTGATCATTTTGATCAAAGATCCAGATTGTTTGAGTAATAAAATTGAAGCATGTGTGGCCACCATTAAGCTTATAAGAGCGTGCAAAGTAATAAAGCCCTGACTGGCCAACAGGGCCATCTCCTTGATCTCCATGAATTATAGGAGGCAGATAACAAGAAAGTTTTGGCAGAAAAAAATTGTGGAATATAAAAAATATAATGTTTTAATTTCAATAAATAAGTTAAGTTGATTTTTTACATTTGGCTGCAATTTCAGTTTAAACAAAAAAAAAAAAAAATCACTATTTCTTCAAAGTAAATAAGAGCTGTTCTCAGAATGACAAGACCATATTATGTTCTTTGCCCATTATTCCTCCATAGCAAGAAAGTATCAGGAATTGGGCTATAAAAAATGCTCACCCGTTGGTAGAGGGTCCTGGCCCTGTTGAGAAAACTCTACCCTGAAGCGACGAATATGTGCTGGCGCAGCAAGGAGGAGGAGGGCATTATCCTCCATATTTCTGGTCCTGTAAAAAGCTAGTCAAGTATTGGTCTCAAGTCAGCTAGACTACCAAACTTTTGACTGATTTCGACTTAGGGATAGACCCAGCCAGGTACTTACTGCACCGCTCTGACCTTTTTAGGAAACAATATGAAAACTCTATGTTGGTCTACCTGTTGAATGCTGCTTGAGCCTGTATAACGCTACTCTGGAAGAAGGAGACCTCCCCCCACCGCTCTTCGCGTGGCCTAATAAAATAACCAAAATTCGCTCAATGGAAAACATCATTGCCTGGATCTGGGGCAAGGAGGAGAAATTCAGCCGTAGGTGGTTCTACTTTACCTACACAAGGGAAAAAAAAACAAGAGTTGATCATGCAATCAGGGGAGTGAGATTTCCCTCTCCCTTCCCCAATTCCCCCCTCCTCCCTTTTGCTCTCTATTGTCAATATGGTCCTATCTGTTTGGTATGTTGAGAGTTAGTTTTTCCATGTTAAAATTTTGTTAAAAAATTCAGACGGGATGCATACTTTCTTTAGCTCTTTATCTATGCCCTGTTCCCAAAGGCAGATTTTACATTCTTTAGAGAGGAAAGATTTTTGTTTGGTTTATTCTGCCATATTGTCTTTGGAATGGCTTATATTGAATTCTGTAACCACATATGAAGCATTTCTACCTTTATCTAAAACGATCTGTATGTAAAATTGTTAAATAAAGAGTGTAAAAAAAAAAAAGAAGGAAAGAGAAATGAAGAGCTGTGCTACTTGCATCTAGCAAGAACTCTGTTAAAATGTATGTCTAGCAAAATCTATTTCCATCCTTACGAAGTATACACCAATGTCTTAAGTTATATTCGGTAAGGTTTCTGTTATACCGTCTTATTTGGTTTGT
>BLSH010162256.1:1242459-1255456 GCA_018402905.1 Glandirana rugosa | reverse complement strand
TGTAAAAAAAAAAAAAAAAAAAAAAAAAAGAAGAAGAAGAAGGAAAGAGAAATGAAGAGCTGTGCTACTTGCGTCTAGCAAGAACTCTACATACTTGAGATGCTGATATACCTGCACACTTCCACAAGAGGAACATGAAGGCTGCTACTAACAACTACTTCTGATGAAAGCTTATTACCTTTGTTACCTTCATTTGAGATGTTTCCTACTGTGAATAAAATATGGGTTTATGAGATTTGCAAATCATTGCATACCATTTTTATGTAGATTAATTTTGGACCTTGGAGAGCACATAAGTAGGTAAATATATAGAAAACAATCACCTAGTGCTAGGAATATTAGGTACAACTGCTCAATGCTGAAATAGGTCTCTTTAAGATGGGTGGTCGGGGTAAAGGGGTGAGCGGGGGGTTAAGAAGGCAACAGAACACCTTCTCACTGCCTGTCAAATGCCTTCAGAAAAGCACTGTGACTGGAAGGAAAGAGACTGAATTCAGCCAAGTAGAGATTTCCGTAGATCCTGGCCTGGAGTGAAGAACAGGTGCACGGCTCCTGGGATTTGCAGCGTGCAGGTGCTGACACAGGAAGAACTTAGCTGGGTGGTGGGAGGGCGTTGAGACATCTCCTAGGCCAGGGGTAGGCAACCTGTGGCACTCCAGCTGTTGTGGTACTGCTTTTCCCATGAGGCATTGCAAGGCTGGCAGTTCCAATTACTCCCAGAGGCATGATGGGACTTGTAGTTCTGCAACAGCTGGAGAGCTGCAGGTTGCCAATCCCTGTCCTAGGCAATTCTCTCTCACCAGAAATGAGCCTCCCTGATCAGCTCCTCAGGCTCTCTCCTACCAGTTGCAGCTCTGCACACATCTGTCAGCTTTCACAGTAAGGAAGCTAATAGACTCAGAGAGGCATGCCATTAGTGAAGGCATTGGGGGCTGGATAGGGACAGCCAAAGGACTGGATGTGGCCCCGGGGTCCCAATTTGCCCAGGTCTGCTCTGGAGTAACCCTGCTTGAAAAAGACTGGTCTAGTGCAAGCTGCCTCAGGTTCGTCATCAAAGCCAAAAGAAAATGTATTATAGGTGGAACTACAGGAGAAGGATAAATGTGTGTCATTCATGTGGCTGCTCATACTATTAGAATCTATAAACATCTCATACAACCAACTTCTGTTCACTCACCAATATGTTCAGACTGATACCTGATGCTGTCTGACTTTAGAAGAGAGAAGTGTGATTCAATCAGTGGAGAGCAGAGTGTCAAGGATTTTACAGCAGATCAGCTAAGAGGCTTTGCCAAGGTAAAAATACATAACCCACTAGAGCTAATGCTGCAGCTATAGGCGACATCAGCACCGCATGCATATAAAATATACAAGATACAGCAGTGAGTTCACCAAGGCCTCACATAATTTACACAGCTGATACTAAGGCCTGACCTACTTTATATATTATATGAGGGGAAAAGAATGTAAGCTAAGATGAGACATTATTAAACATGTAATCATTCCATACATCGTATACTGCATTTTTGCAAAACATATAGCAAATCTATGCCCAAATGGCACATATAAGACCCCCCAACATTGTGATGCTTGTCCCTCCAGGTGTTTAAAAGCACCCAGGCCCAAGAATATAGGCACTCTGCTATTTCTGGCCATAATCATAATGTTCTGGTCACCCTAGAAAAAGACCATGTCTAGTTTTAGGGTATGTGTATGCATATGTACACATTAATGCGCATTTTGGAGAGAATGATTTAGCATGTGCTGCATAGGGGTTCATTATAAAGATGAGTTATCTCTAAACTGACCAAGGGAAAAATTAATGAATCACAGCGTTAAATCACAAAAAAAAAAAAAAAAAAAAAATGCTTAAAAAAATAAAAATTAGACCATCTTTGTGTGAAAAGCTATTTAAAAAGAGTAACCGCTTTTGTTGAAAAAAAATTAAAAAAAATAAATAAAACCACATTCCCCTCTGGGTGATCTCTGCACATTGCAAGGATTTTAACAAACTTTGCTGCAGATTCCTACCTTTTGTTATTCTGAAGAAATAGCTGTTTGTCTGTCTGTGTCCATGTGTAAAGTGAATCAAATGGGAGTGATTCTCTAATTATCAATCAGCTGCTGCACCTGTGGGGCTCTAATGAGGAAAATGCCAGGGTCTGCATCCCTTTGGGGGTATCCCACCAAAAATAAAACATTTTTTTGCAAGGGGTGCCAAAAATTTGACTTGTATCTTAGTGCAAACTTCTGGGAAAAATCTGTAAAATCAATCACACAAACAAGAAATGACATTTTCAGGGGGTGTTCTGTATACCATGCACCTGTGTACAGAACCCCTTCAGTTTGCCATATTGCATTACATTTTTGAGAAAATTACAGCACTGCAGATTGAAAAGAAAAGGTAATTTTTAATAACATTCAATTATAATATGACTTGTGTCACAATTGTTTACACTATAATATATATATTTTTTTAATTTGCTAATTTCTTTTTCCCATGAAAGTAGAGTTACCTTTTAAAATAGCATGTAAAGTGGGTCACTTTGTAGTACAGGGGAATATTATGGATTTTGGGGGCTGAAAGATACTGGTGGGTTATTATAGATGAGCTTGCAAATAAAATATTTAACAAATATTTAGGAAAGAAAAAGATTAAAAAAAAAAAAGTGGTGGTGCGGTGAATAATAGAGAAGTTCCTGAAGACAATCAGTTGTAAATGCAATTGTGAAAGTTCAAATTAAAATACCTTAACCATAGTTCTTAACCATTCATTCACTGTAGCCAGATTATAGAGCACAACCCACAGGACAATAGATGACTATCAGAAGACAGAGTCACTTTGAATGGGCAGCAGGTGGCAGTGTGTGTTTAAGGCCCCTTTCACACTTGTGCGACGGAATTTTACTGCTATTTTACCACGATTTTGGATCAGTACGACTTTGGTCCGACTTTGTTGCAACTTTGGCACAATAAAAACATATTACAATGTCATACAGAAATCGCATCTATATTATTCAGGTGCGATTTGTATGCGACTGAGGGTTTAACATTGAAGTCTACGGACCTCAAGTTGCATCAAAGGTGGGCCAAAGTAATGCAGGGACTACTTTGAAGTCGGCACGACTTCAAAGTCGTACAGTTATGAACGGTACTCATTGGAAATAATGGGGGGGAATGACTTGTCATGCGACTTTGCAGTCCCAAATCACAGGACAAGTCGCATAAGTGTGAAAGGGGCCTAAATCTGAACTCCAGGTATGGATTTTATAGCATCGTTATATTTGTCCAACATTGACCAATATAAGTATGTATGTGCCATACCTATGGGATCCCTGTGGAAGCTGGAAATCACTGTGGTAGTCTCCGCTATTACAGTGAGCACTGCTGTCTTCCAGGTCTTGTAGAGCTACTGCCCTTCTGCATAGGAACCACAAGGAGTCACTCGTTCAGCACGGTAGCCATACACAGAACACCTTGAATTTTGCTGAATGCATACAGGGTGTTTTCTGATTGGACGGGGTACAGAAATGGGGCAATTATGATATGATCTCATGAGAAGGAACGTGAGGAACATGAGGAGCAAGCAAGCATATGTTTATTTTGTGAGTGGCAGTCGCTCGGGATGTGGAAGACAGTGAAGATCACTGTGGTGGAGACTTATACAGTAATTCGCAACTTCCAGAGGGATCCCACAGGTATGGCATATTGATATTTATATTGGTCTAAGCTGGACTAATGTAACTATGCTATAAATTAAATACTTGGAGGTCAGCTTTAAAGTGGTTGTAAACTTTGTTACATCACTCGTACCTACAAGTAAGCCTATAGTAAGGCTTACCTGTAGGTACCGTGAACATCTCCTAAACTGTGCAAGTTTAGGAGACGTTCACATACTTGCACTGCTGCCAACGTCATCGGCGCATGCGCACTGAAGAAACAGCCCGCTGGTGCCGTTTCTTCAAGACCTGTGCCGTGACCACCAGCACCGGCCATTCACATGCGCCGGAGCTGCGAACCCGGAAGTAACTCCGGTGGAAGATGTTGGCTGTGTGCTTGGGAGTCCCGACGGTGATTCAGGGCATCGTTCTAAGGTAAATAGCAAAATCTATCTGCGTAATCCAAAATTAAATAAATAAATCCACCCAAACCAATAAGTGAAAAAACAAATGAATTACACAAAATAAATCATGAGAAGTAGCTGCTATCACTAAAAAGCCCTATGACAAAAGACGGAATGTCGAAATGCATCAGGGCGTGACCACACGGCTTTAATCCGACTGCCAGCCATCCACAGCTCATCCACAGAATGATACAGTTGAGAGGAGAGACGGCGGTAAACTGAGCTAAGATTCTTGGTGATGTACTGTGATTATTGTGATTATCAATGCGCTGTTTTTAATTGTGTGATGTAAGCATATTTTAAAGGCAGGGGGTGAGCTAATAAAAAAAAAGGTTTTACACTATGGGGTATCTCCCTGTCTCGTGTATGCACATATCCACAAGCGGTAGATATTAAGGAAGAACTTTGATCACCTGGAGGGAGGAGGAAGGAAATTCAAAGACGCTATCCAGGCAGACCAGAGGACAACAGGCCACAATGAATATAAGCGATAAAGAACGTATTTCTGGTGAGTACATAACTTAAGAGGGCCAGAGGACACGAGGTGTGTGGGTGAATAAGAATTTTAAAAAAAACTTGGCACAGTATGAAAGATTCTCCACTTTTTTGAAAAAAAAACTGCTGGCAAATAAAGCCCCTTGAGTATGCAGGAGGAGGATAAAAGGGACTTAAAGCGGAGTTCCACCCTTTCCTCGTGTTTATTAAAAGTCAGCAGCTACAAAAAGTGACACTTTCCTGTCTCCCGGTCCAGCGATGGAGCCGTACAGAGCCTCGCTCCTCTCCCCCTCCCCGGCTCCGGCATTGCTACTGTGGGCACCCGGCCGCGAACGCACACTGTGCTGCACTTTGTGATTGGTCCCGAAGTCTTCTAGGACCTGTCCTGTGTCCCAGAAGACTTTGGGAGGGAGGGGGAAGGAGACTTTCCACTTCTGATCGCCTAAGGCGACCGGGACGGAAGTGCCCGAAAAAAATCAGGTATCCTCACCCCCCTCCTCCCCAAAAGCTCAGTTTCAGCATCCGGAGCTGGGGAGGAGGACTTAAAGAGGAAGTTCCACTTTTGGGTGGAACTCTGCTTTAATATTATTAGTTTTTCTTTTCCTCCAGCCAAGCCTTCCAGAGGGGTTCTTTGTGTGGACATTTATGTGGACTCTAATGTTGATGTTTCTCTGAGATGTTTATAAACATTATTGAATAGAAGAGTGCAACAGTATAACTCCAGAGTTAGGATATTTATGGATACAATGGTTATTTGGGGAAAGCAGTGAACGCAGCTAGCAATTGCAGGTGTGCAATAACAATCGACCCCAAATCTCCAATTTCAGTGGTTGGATGGGTCACTGCAAATCCAAAATGGGTTCCTTCATTGAATAGTGTTAAGATGGGTTCTTACCAGAAATGTTGGGTACCAGAGGACCAATCACGCTTGGGTGGACACCTCCACAGTCAGCAATGGTAGGATCCTCCACAGTGGCAATGGCAAACTCCGCTTCACTGAACGGGTCTCTGCTGTGCTCTGGATCAAGCGGGAGTTGGCACCATTGGTCAAAGAGGTACATGCAAAGAGAAAAACCCAGTGCACGTCTTCTGAAGGAACGAAACGCGTTGGTGAGGACCACGTGCCTATCACAGTTGCTTTATGTTTTTACATGCCGGCTTTTATCTGTTCCTGTATCGGTTCTAAATAAATTCAATATTTTTTACTACTACACCGTGTGGAGTGGGTTTTTCTCTTCGCATGTATCTCTTTGACTCAATGGTGCCAAGTCCCGCTTGATCCAGAGCACAGCAGAGGGGTTGTTCTGTGAAGCAGAGTTTTCCAGCGCCACTGTGGAGTATCCTACCATTGCTGACTGTGGAGGTGTCGTATGACCACGTATAACCAACATTTCTGGTAAGAACCCATCTTAACATTATTCAATGAAGGAACCCATTTTGGGTTTGCAGTGCCCCATCCAACCACTGTAATTGAAGATTTGGGGGTCGATTGTTATTGCACTATGTTCTTGGACCTGATTTCACCTAATAATGTGCACCGTTTTAAAGTTTATAATTGCAGTGATCGTCTTTGGACATTTTGGACTTTATGTATATTCAATCATACATACATTTTTTGAACGATTATATCACAAAGTCAAACACTTGAGGTGTATTTATCTATTTCTTTATTTTTGATTTATGTATACACATTTACTATTCATTTATTTATTCTATATTAATTTTAGCAAAACACTTTTTCTTTATTTTTTCATTTGCATTATGGTCTAATGCTGTGTTTGCTGCTGTCGGTCACCATTTGCGCAATAGTTTTCCCATTTTAGCAATTGCAGGTGACTGACTAATTAAATGACAGCCTAGGGGAAGTCTGGTCTAGCTTTCAATTGCCAATATATACTATCACTAAAAAGCATTTTCACCACACTCAAAAAGTAATAATAAACAAACAACAGTGCAGTGCTACAATAGTCTAAAAAGTGATCAATATATAATCAATTAAGACATGAACTTTCTAAATAATTATAGTCTATGAAAAAAGACATGATATAAAAAAATTAAATGATAAATCTGTAACGTGAAAATTTAGATGAGACGATGCACCATTCTAGTGAAAAGAGTCCAAAAAGTGCTTGTGCTCTCCACCACCTGTATACAGTATTACGCTGCTCACCTCACTGTTTGACCCGTGTTTTACCAGAGGATCAAACACAGCAGTTCCCCTCTGGGGATATATAAAAGAGCCGGCGTAATGCTGACACGGTATCCTCTTAACTTATACAAATCCTCCGTCTGGCATTAGGACCCTCCAAATGAGTACCGATCAGCAGGCATATGAAAGAGAATAGCAGACATCTAGTGCTCTTCGTATAAAATCCATTCAATTATATAAAAAGCCAAGTAAACATACTCACAAACATGGCACTGCAAAGTCGTGCTAGCTGAACAAGCATTAAGTAAACAGAGACGGCAGCGGTGTGGCGTTAGCACGCAAGCACCTGCCCCCTAGACGCGTATCGTCAAACGTAGACTTCTTCAATAGGGGAGACAGCTAAGGTAAGTATTTCATAATGAGCTAGTATGCAATACATACTAGCTCATTATGCCTTTGTCTTGCAGCTTTTTTTTTGGGCAGAGGTTTACAACCTTTTTAACTTTCTTAAAAGTATAAAAAAAAAACAAAAAAAAAAAAACAGTATATACATAAAAAGTGGCATGGTATATAATAGAATATAAAATAATATACAATATGCAATTTACAATTTCATGTATTGAGGTAAATTATATCAGACAGCATTACAATGTTGCTGATGTGCACAATATGGGATAAAAACCACACTAAAAAGAAACTGCAGCTGCAAGGAGAATACAGAATAGTGATTTTCTATTGTACAAAAAAAATGTGCAAAACTCCATAAAATCATATATTTTGTGTATTTATCATCCAATTCAAGGGTTCTGCTTAAATTAGTAGTTATATATAAAACAAATAAAGCATACAAAAGAAAACAAGGAATGTGTTAATGTATTCATCAAAACATATTTAGATATAACTAACGCAAGTATCTGAATTTAACTTGGTGCCAGCTTCTTATAATACCTTACACAGTAGAACTTATACTGAGGAGGAGGGGGGTAGCTAGGAGCCAATCAGGTGTGCTGCAGTGCACATGTGCTAACAAGGAATATTCTGACAGGATAGAGAGCAGAAGGAAGAGCTCATTAGTCTGCTGCTCCTCAATTACTGTCCAATTACAGACTACAATATAGATACGTCAAGTCAGGGCTTTGAACATCTCAACAATGGTTGGGAAGAAATACAAATCTTTTGTCATGTAAAACAAATCACATGGTTTTCAACCACTTATTTAGCCCCTTGCCTGTGGTTCAGCTTTAAAAGGCACAATTGCACAAAAAAGCAGCATATGTCCCATATTTTCACTGCATCACAAATAACTAGTCCTGTAAGAAGGAATGGGATTTAGGCTGCTTTCACACTGATCAGTTTATTTTCCGTTTTTGCATTTAAAAAAGCGGAAGAAAAAAGCATGACCATTACGGGCCTATTTTTGACACTTGTTTACAAGTTGAAATCATTTTTTTTGCTACAAAATTACTTAGAACCCCCAAACATTATATATTTTTTCTGACACCCTAGAGAATAAAATGGCGGTCGTTGCAATACTTTATGGCACACCGTGTTCATGCAGAAGTCTTACAAGAGCAATTTTTTTTGAAAAAATACACTTTTTTAAATTAAAAAAAATGAGAAAAACAGTAAAGTGAGCCCAATTTTTTCCTATATTGTTAAAGATAATGTTAAGCTGAGTAAACTCATACCCAACATGTCATGCTTCAAAATTGCGCCCGCTTGTGGAATGGCGACAAACTTTGGCTCTTAAAAATCTCCATAGGCAATGTTTAGCCACTTGACGACCGCTGGATGTCATATGACGTCCTGGACTTTGAGGGGGGATATCTGGATGATGCCTGCAGGTACAGACATCATCCAAATATTAGCGGCAGTTCAGCCGCTTGATTGTTCTTATAGGCAGGGGGAGGGGACAATTCCCTCCTCCCACCGCCCTCCGATGCTTCTCCGGGCGCGTTATACGATCGACAGTCCGGAGAATGAATCAGTCACCACCGGAAGTTGATCAGAGAGCTGACTGGTGACCATCTGGTCAGCAGTCATCTCTACGATCCTCGGAGGCCGGAGAGCGAAGTTATGACGTCACGTCTGGGCCAGCTTTAGTAAACAAAGCCCTGGACGCGGCTGGAAAGGCTGGGATTGTGCTTTTTTTTCCTGATCTCGGTCTTTCCAGCCTAAAGGAGAAATGTGGGGTTTTATTGATCCCACATCTCTCTATATAAAGAGGACCTACAACGTACTATTCCTATTACAAGGGATGTTTACATTCCTTGTAACAGGAATAAAAGTGATCAAAAAAAAAAAAAAAAAAAAAGTAAAGAGACCGAGTAAAAATATTTTTAAAAAAAAGGTAAAAAAAAAAAAAAATTAAATTGCCCCACCCCCGTGTGCTCGTGCACAAAAGTGACCACATACGTAAGCCACGGCCACATATGTAACGGCGTCCAAACCACACGTGAGTTATCGCCACGTGCGTTAGAGTGAGAGCAACAATTCTTGCACTAGACCTCCTCTATAACTCTAAATAGGTAACCTGTAAAAAAAGGTAATGGAATGTCTGTGTAAATTCACTAGTCACCACATACAACCCAGCACTAGAAGGGATAAAAAAGATAATCAAAGATTTACAACCCATTATAACAGAGGATGAAACGCTGAAAGAAATATTGCAACAACCCCCAATATTGGCTTTCAGGCAACCACCCAACCTCAGACAAAAACTAATCAGCAGGAAAGTTCACTCTGATTATGAAGTCACCAATAATGGAAGCAAACCCTGCAATAAAAAATGCTGCAAACTGTGCAAAGAGATCAATAAATCCAAAAGTGTCACACACACAAATGGGACCTTCAATATCATGGGATCATACAGCTGTACCTCTAGTAATGTGGTATACCCCATCCAATACAATAGGTGCAACAAAGGATCTTATGTTGGGGAATCAGGACAGAAATTGCAAACAAGGATGAATTTACACACACATTCCATTAAGAATCATAAAGAAGATGATTTCTGCACACCGGTGGGACATCATTTTTCACAACCGGACCACACTATTGAAAACCTCAATGTTTTAGTTCTTAAAGGGGATTTCAGAACCACGCAGGGAAGGAAAACGTTTGAACTAAGAATGATTCTTCTTTTTAACACAAAAAATAACGGCTTAAACTTGGATATAGGTTTTCTCACTCATTATTCTAAAGTTTTACGACCCCCTCTGTGACTGTCACCCCCCTCCCCTCCCCAGTCTATAACTCTGCCTGTCTTATCTCACTATCTCTATAGCTAGTTTCATTACCATGGCCTTATACATTGATTTGTATTTGTTTGTTTTTCCTCAAGAGTTTGTTTTTTGTTTTTTTCTTCTTTTCTCTTTTTTTAACATTTGGCTAAAACTGTTTTTATTCAGTACTGCTTGGACCTTGAAGAAGGGGAGATACCCCAAAAGCTTGTCCTGAAAAATTGATGTTAGTGCAAATAAAAAAAAAGTATCACAGACAGTACTCAATTTTTTCTGGACTGTAAATGTATTGACAATAAGATTGTATGTAAAATTGTTCCCTGTATGGCCACCAGGGGGTTCAATGAAAGAAAAGCTTGCCATATCTCGCAGTTACTAACATTCAATGGATACAAAGCAAATAAAAGAGAAGTACAGAAAATAAACACATTCAATCAAAGTTAGCAAACTAGTTGAGTAATTAAATAAATAGTATAGTAAATACAAGGCATCAAATGATTGACTAGTGCTTTTTATCTTGAGGACTACCTACAATATACAAAGAAATGAGGCAAGCTCTTACCTATCACCAGGGACAGTGTCCAGCAGTGACAAGGACTGGCAGGTCAGGAGACATTCCACTTTCTATCAGAGTTCCTGGTAGTCAAAGCAACAGCTCAGCCCCCAGCAGGACAGAAGCGTCTTGCTCTCCCTGGTGTCAACAGAAGAAAAAAAGGCAGTTCAGATTACCCTCGGGGACGTGTACAATCAATCCTGATTACAGCCCAACCTATATCCATAAACAGATTTACTGTGTACAGGGAAAGTCAGATCAAGGAAACCTGTCACAAACCTTCCTGTTACCTTCAGGATAAATTCACGTCAAACTGATCAGATCCAAAGTTACAGCAACTGGCATTTTATATAAATATAGACTCAGCCTGTAAATGGCGGGGGTTGGTCGCACCCCATCTCAGCAAAAGAACTCATTTACACTTGCAGTTGGGGGGCCGTAGAAACAGGCAATTGAGCTGTGGTTTTACTGCCCTCCCCGTAAGCCCACCCTAAGATAACACGGTGGCCGGATGAAGTTATGAGTGTCGCTATTTGGACAGCATGGCCAATGCGTGGTCTGGCTAATCTACATACAACTTAACCTCTTGCCGCCCATTTAACACATACGTGCAGCAGCAAAAAAGGGTGGGTTTTAATGGTCACATGCTGCAAATATGCATCCATGGGCTTCAGAGCTTTCAGCGCTAAGAGCACGCTCACTGCACACTCCCAGCACAGTGAATGAACTTTCAAAGACAGTTCTTGGTCCCTACTAATGAACGGAAAAGGCTCCTGATCATCTGACTAGTGCAGGGACTACTTTGAAGTGACACAGATATGAACGGTACTCATTGGAAATCATGGGGTATGACTTGTCATGGAACTTTGCAGTCCCAAGTCGCAGGAAAGTCGCACAAGTGTGAAAGGGGCCTAAATCATACACCCCAAGTATATTATGGTCAAACACTAACATTTTGCATTTACGCGGATTACATGAACACACTGTATGGTATTAATTCATCCATATGGTCACCCTTAAATTAATTTCCTGTATCTAGCTAAGGGTGGCCAATTAATGACAATAATCAGTATGTATGTGTGCCCTAGGGGGGTAATAAGGGCCTCCAGAGCTCAGAGGCAAATGTTACTGCACAGACTTCTCCTGGCTGATGAAGGGGCCCCATCTATGTACACCTAGCACATCAATATTGTGGTTCTTAGTGGAGCACTGACTGATATCTACCTGCATTATCCACCCAACGATCATTATCCATGGCCTCCCTATCTTTTCTTAATCATGATCCTCTAGGGCGGAGGAAGGGATAGAACATCTAATTTTCTATATGTATTCATTTGATGGCCGCATAGCAGGTGGAGCAAAATATTCTCAACAAACAGAAACAGAGCAATACATTTGGGGTTCTAACTCTTCTCTATCCTCCTAAAAAGTGCGTTGACTGATGTCTGTATTTCAGTTTACCTTAAGCTGGCCTGAGACCTGTAGAATTCTGTTCGAAAGATGCCCTTTTTCAGAATGTTCATTTGAATAGCTAAGAGCAAAAGGGGATGATTCAACAATCAGTTTTGACCAGAGCGAGCAAACAATCGAAGAACAAGAATAGAAATGTTTTGTTGAATCGAATGGGTACAGACACATTTTTGGTCATTTACTTTGCTCCTAGGCAAGAAAAATAGTAACTAGTCTTATGCACATGCTAGTTAAAGGTGGAATTACATTTTTTTGCTACAATACATATCCAAAAACAAATGTAAAAAAATTAATTTATTCATCAGTTTAGGCCAATATGTATTCTACATATTTCTTCATTTACCAGGGCTCTGGGCTGTGATTGCATACAGCTGATCAGCAGGTCCCAGCCGTGAATCATTGGCCAGGACTTGCTGAAAAGCTCCCGCTGTGTACAATCACAGCAGGTGTCAGGCGTGCATCCTACACTCAGAAGTAGGCAGCGATGCATCATTAGATTGTGGGCAGGTGGTCACCAAGTGGTTAAAGGGTGACAACACTCTGTCCCTCTGTCCCAACTGGGCTCCTGCATTGTCACCCTGTCACGCAGGCTTCTGATGAAGACAACAAGTGGCCATTTCAACACACTTTTGTTGCAACTATCTGTAAACCGGCCCTCAGAAATAACACACAGCTGTAACTGGAGTACATGTCTATGGAGATGTGGCTGAAAAAGATTAGCAGCAGCCAGTTCCAATAACGTGCGGTGACCTGCGTTTTTCCGCAACCGATTAAAGCAGGTCACTACTAGGGCACAGCTGCATTCTATGTGCCCCATTCACACCACAACACTGGTGTGATGTGTGGTGCAGGACTGAATCTGCACTGGACGGCATGAACTTAAAAGTGGAACTTCCGTTTCAAGGGATGGTGACACCCTGACATGCCACAATTGGCATGTCATTTTTTTTTGGGGGGGGGGGGGG
>BLSH010162256.1:1213867-1225544 GCA_018402905.1 Glandirana rugosa | reverse complement strand
GCCACTCCTAGCAGAGGTGCACCTCTGTGTGCGGCAGGGACATTTCCCCTATACTCGACGAATTTGTCCTCTAGGACTACCTCGTTATGGAACGTCAGCACTATCTACCTTCCTTCGACCGGCCAGCCGACTTAGAACGGATTGGACGAATTTACTTAGCGTGGGTCCTCCCGAATGCCTCCTCGCTATCCCCTTCTCCATTTCTCCTGGCCTCTGAGCCGCCACGGAGCAGGCCGGGGGACTGTGAGCTGGGGGCCTGCGTTTGGGCATAGTCACCCTAATGTCACGGGCGTCCTTTGGGGAGCCTAGGTATGTGTCTCAAGGCGGGCTCTATATATGGGTCCGTGCGGGGTCTAAACAAGATCCGTGCTGGGTCTCCGATGCAAGCGCCACTCTGCGTCCCCGCCGGGACTGGCTCACATCAGGGGTTTGAATGCGGGAAGGTCGGGCGGAACTCTGTGTATGGATCCGAGGGGTTTCCTGCGGGCACTGTAATCCCACTGATACGGGTTTGCGTCCGGGGGTCGAGTGTCAGGGGGCCGGACGAGGCACCGCCGAGTCTCCGGTCCTCTTTACCTCTTCCCCTATCGCTCCTCCGTAAGCCCTCCTGGGTGCGATTCATTTAAGCAGGTTAGGCAAGATTCAGCCGACCGGCCAGCTTCCTTCCATCTATCACGACTGCAAGGTATTGCTCCATCAGGATCTCCTGTTTAAGCAGCTCATATCCCCTTTACAGGGACGGCGTGTGTCTCCACGTGGAGACGATCCTCACCGGGCGGCCATCTTAGTCAGCGGCTCCTCCCCCCCTGGGTCAACACATGTTGATGCTTACACCAGAAAAGAGAAGTTCACTGGAAAAGAGAAGTTCCGCTCTTCCTCCTCCCCATGACCTACCCCTTCCCTTCCACCACCACTTTTGGAGTTTCTTTTTTTTTCTGGGAGTCCATACCTATTTCTGATATTTACCTGCTCCCAATATCCAGACAAGCAGAGCAGAAGTTTGGCCCCCTCCCCGCCCGCAACCTCCTGGGACAGGTCAAATGTCCCAGAACACTGCGCGACCATTCAGAAAATACAGCATTTCGTGCATACTCAGTGGGAGGTCAGCTGTGAAGCAGCAGGAAGTCACAGCCGACTTCCCACAAGGGGACCTGAAGACGGGCAAAGAGCCAGCCTGGGTGATGACAGCTCTGGATCCTTGGGCTGTTAAGTGTCTGTATATTAAAAGTCAGCAGTGGCCACAGTATTTGTAACTGACGTTTAATTTTTTTAGCCACTTGAGCTCCAGAAGGTTTTACCCCCTTCATGATCAGGCCATTTTTTGCTATTCAGCACTGTTCTATTTTGAATGGCAATTTCGCGGCCATGCAACACTGTACGCAAATTAATTTTATATCATTTTTCACACAAATAGAGCTTTCTTTTGGTGGTAAAAAAGACCATTTTTTAAAAAAACAATATTTTTTACTTTCTGCTATAAAACATATCTAATAAATAAATTAATTAATTAATCTAATTCTTCATAAATTTAGGCCAAATTGTATTTTGCGACATGTCTTTGGTAAAAAAAAAAAACCCAATAAGTGTATACTGATTGGTTTGTGGGAAAGTTATAATGTCTACAAACTATGGCATAGATACTGGGATTTTAGTTAATTTATTTTTTTATACTTGTAATGGAGGTTATCAGCGACTTGTAGTGGTACTGAGAGTGCGGTGGGCAATCTGACTCTAACTGACACTGTGTGGGAACTGACTAACTGACACTGACATCACCAGTGACACTAATACAGTGATTAGTGATAATACTATACACTGTCACTGTACTAATAACATTGGCTGAGAAGGGGTTAACATCTTGGGGTAATCAAGGGGTATGCGTGTGCCCAACAAGTGTTAATGTGTGTATCATGTACTGCTATTTACTAAAAATCTACTTGCTCCTTCTCCCTACTTTGCAGCAGGGGCGTGCGGTGAGGTCAGAGGCTGGTGAGGCACTGGCTAGAATCAGAGCCAGATATGCACATGTTACGTATGCCATGAACGTTAGAGCGAGAGCAATAATTCTAGCACTAGACCTCCGCTGTAACTCTAAACATGTAACCTGTAAAAGTTTTTAAAGGGTCGCCTATTGTGTAACATAAAAAGCATTTTATTCCCTAGGATGTCTGCTAAAAAATATATCCAATGTTTGGGTGTTCTGAGTAATTTTATAGCAAAAAATGGTGATTTTTACATGTAGGAGAGAAGTGTCAGAATTGGCCTGGGTGGCAAGTGGTTAATTACCATAAGTAAGTAATATACACATAATTACTATATATTGCTTTAAGTTCATTTACTATATTTTCAAAAACTGTACTCAAGCAGGTGGCTTAACAGACAGATTACTGAAGCTTGAAGTTATAACTTCAAATCAGTAATTTCACAGTAAATAAATAATAAATTATTATGTGATAACATATAGCATAAATATATATTATTTAGCTTGATTAAAAAAGTACCATTTCAGCTGCAGAAGATAACTGTGTGAGAAAAACATGGGATTATGGGTAAATCTTATACCCAAAAAATCATGTTTTTTCCTTGTAGTTAAGAGGGCTGGGCTGGAAGGGAGCATTTGTCTTTTAGACACATGCCCCCTTCTATGACACTGCAGTGAGAGGAGAGTCTTCACTGCAGCATTTTTATTGGACAGCTTGGACCAACAGTACTTTACCATTGATCCAAGGCTCCAAGCTGTCCATTGAGCTCAGTGCCTCTGACAAGAATTCAGAGGCACTGTGAGCTCATCCTCTCAGTCTGCTGCAAACAGAGAGTGTCAGCTTCTATTTAAACTGGCCACTCTGTATGTAGCTTCACAAGGAACCATAGGTGGCAGTGGTGGGGTAGGACTTGAGCTACCTACCACACAAATTTGGGGTCTCTGGGACCCCAGGTCGTCGAGCTACGTCTCTCTTTATTTTTTTTATGTTCATGGCAGGTGAGGCTCTGCCTTACCTGCCTCCCCTGATTGCACGTCACTGCTTTGCAGGGAGAAGAAACAAAGGATTTGTGATTGGACACAGTCAACCAGCAGGTCTCAGCCATGAATCATTGACCGGGACCTGCTGATAAAATCCCACTGTGTCTAATCACAGCAGGAGTTGGCAGGGGCACAAGCCCTGAGGTACACCGCTGTGCCTGCAGGTGCCTCCCGTCCGCAGTACAGTGTCACAGCAGGAGTTGGCAGGGGCACGAGCACAAGCCCTGAGGTACACCGATGTGCCTGCAGGCGCCTCCCGTCCGCAGTACAGTGGCACAGCAGGAGTTGGCAGGGGCACGAGCACAAGCCCTAAGGTACACCGCTGTGCCTGCAGGCTCCTCCCGTCCGCAGTACAGTGTCACAGCAGGAGTTGGCAGGGGCACGAGCACAAGCCCTGAGGTACACCGCTGTGCCTGCAGGCGCCTCCCGTCCGCAGTACAGTGTCACAGCAGGAGTTGGCAGGGGCACGAGCACAAGCCCTGAGGTACTCCGCTGTGCCTGCAGGCGCCTCTCGTCCGCAGTACAGTGTCACAGCAGGAGTTGGCAGGGGCACGAGTGCACGCCCTGAGGTACACCGCTGTGCCTGCAGGCGCCTCTCGTCCACAGTACAGTGTCACAGCAGGAGTTGGCAGGGGCACGAGTGCACGCCCTGAGGTACACCGCTGTGCCTGCAGGCGCCTCTCGTCCACAGTACAGTGTCACAGCAGGAGTTGGCAGGGGCACAGGTGCACGCCCTGAAGTACAGTGTGGTCAGGCTGTCCTGAATCGGCTACACATTTCTTTAAGCAGAAAGGTAATGTCCATAAACATGGCACTTTATCCAAAGCAATATAGTACGCACTTACAAACCACAGAATGCCTGAGGAACATTACATTTAGAGGAGTTATCAAGGTTACGGAGTCACCTTGAGATCCCCAAAGTCCTTGTTGTTTCTCTGGCTGGTGGTGGGGAACAGTTTCAAGATGCTGGTAGAAGAGACCCCCTTTAAGGGGAAATCTACTCTTTCCCTCATCGTCAGGTACCTCTCTCTAATATTGGTCCTACTCTCTTGCCAACAAGCCTGGCTCTATCCTTGACCGACTCCCACACTGGGTATGAGCCAAATGATGCAGAAACTGCTTCTGTGTCAAGATGGTCACCCACATCTCCAAGGATTTCAACATTCAAGAGAAGACGCTGGCCTCTCATAATAGAGGACAAATTAGTCCCCAATGGTTTCCAGGGTGATGATCACTGGGCTAGTAAATGTCTGTATATTAGTCGGCAGCAGCAGCAGCCACAGTATTTGTAGCTACTGACTTTTTAAATTTTTTAACCACTTGAGCTCTGGCAGGTTTTACTCCCTTCGTGATCACGCCATTTTTTGCTATTTAGCACTGCGCTAATTTAACTGGCAATTGCGCAGCCATGAAACACTGTATGCAAATTCATTTTATATCATTTTTTTTCACACAAATAGAGCTTTCTTTTGGTGGTTATTTGATCACCACTGGGTTTTCTATTTTTTATTATATAAGCAAAAAAAGACAGAAAATTTAACAAAAAAAAACACAATATTTTTTACTTTCTGCTATAAAACATATCCAGTAAACAAATAAAAAAATCTAACTTCTTCATAAATTTAGACCAAAATATATTCTGCTACCTTACTTTGGTAAAAACAAAAACCCCAATAAGTGTATATTGATTGGTTTGTGTGAAAGTTATAGCGTCTACAAACTATGGTATAGATACTGGAATTTTTATTTATTTTTTATTCTAGTAATGGCGGTTATCAGCGACTTTTAGTTGGACTGTGATAGTGCGGCGGGTAATCTGACACTAACGGACACTGCGTGGGGACTAACTAAAACTGACATCACCAGTGACACTAATACAGTGATCAGTTATAATAATATACACTGTCACTGTACTAATAACATTGGATGGGAAGGGGTTAATATTTTGGGCTAATCAAGGGGTTAAAGCGGAGGTCCGCCCGTACTAAAAAAATTATAAGTCAGCAGCTACACATACAGTAGCTGCTGACTTTTAATAATAGAACACTTACCTGTCCTGGAATCCAGCGATGTCGGCACCCGCTGCCGATCTTCAGACTGGGGGATGGGTGCAGCCGCGTCCATTGTAGTCGCGGTTGCCGGCCCGAGCTCCCGGATGTGTGGAAAGGGACACCTGTCTAAAGACAGATGTCCTCTTCCCCACCCCCCCCCCCGAAAGGTGCCAAATGTGACACCTGGTGGGGGGGGGGAAATCTAATCGGCGGAAGTTCCAATTTTGGGTGGAACTCCGCTTTAAGTGTGTGCCTAACAAGCATTTTTAATGTGTGCATGATGTGCTGCTTTTTACTAAAAATCTATTTATTCTTTTTCCCTACTTTGCAGTTCCCTCTGTACGCAGCCTTTGTGTTGTTTGTCAGCACAGGGCTCTTGGCTGTGATTGGACACATCCAAGCAGCAGGTCTCAGCCAATGGTTTCCTGCTAAGTATGAAAAATTAGCACAGGTCAGTGGACAACACCGACACCATACTTGCCAACAGTCACGGATTTCCCAGGAAATCCTCGGGATTTAGGCCTTTGTCCTGGTCTTGCCGATTCCCTGGGAAATGTCCAGAGAAATCAGTGTTTTCCCAATTCCCAACCGCCGCTAGAGGTCCGTGGCCTGCACTGGTTCTGTCTCCGTCACCATATTACAGAAGACCAGCTCGTGAGGAAGAACCAAGAGGCGGAGCCCGGGTGGCAATGAAAGCGGCTGCCAATAGAATATCTATTGGCAGCTGCTTTCATTGCCACCCAGGCTTCGCCTCTTGGATCTTCCCTTCGGCCTCCAGTGCTGGTCTTCTGTAAATGGCGCGGATGCCAAATAAATCAGGCAGTGGCGTCGCTACTCCGGGGCGGCCCGTACCCGGGTGAAGAGGGGTAACTGGGGGCACCTGATGTAAGGACTGGGACTCCACTGGGGACACCTGATGTAAGGACTGGGACTCCACTGGGGACACCTGATGTAAGAAGGGACTCCGCTGGGGACACCTGATGTAAGGAGGGACTCCGTTGGGGACACCTGATAGCATCTGGTGGCAAGTGACACACTCAGGGCTTCTACTGATTCTGCTTTATGGTGAGTTGAACTATTTCATTTTATATTACAATGTAATAATAGAAATAATTAGCTTCAATCATCCTGACACCATAACAACTATGGTGCCGGGTTGATTGAAGTGCTAACACCAGGTGTTTGGAGTATCTTTATCTGCTGATTGTTAAACTTTCTCTCTCCTTACCTCCCTATTTCTTTCTTTCTTACTCCATCCCTCATTCATCTCAGACTCCAACCACACCCCATTTGAGCCTTGTGCCCTTTAAGCTACACCCACTATTTCGTTTAAACTATGCCTATTATGCAACACCTGCCTACATGGGCGAAGTGGCATGTTTACATTTAATCTCCTCCCCCCGCTGCCTCCCGGCAGTTTAACAACTTCTAAATGCTGGCGGGCATTCGGGTCATATGACTACTGTGATTGGCTGTCACAGCAGTCACATGATTGGAAAGCTCCCGATAGCAGGTATGCTTTTCGGTTCCCGCCGGTGACTGTGCTGGGAGCATGCAGAGCACGCACTCTCAGTAATGTTTGATGTTTACACAGGGCTGCATATATGGGGCCCCTCCACTTTAAAGGTCATCCACTGAGAGGCCGCATATCTGCATGCGGCTGGCAGGAAGAGGTTAAAAATCCATATGGTCTTTACTGAATGTACACCTGTGGTTGGAGCCGTTTCCACTGGACATTATTGGAGCAGGACGGATCAGCACATGAATTGCACCTCTTTTCATGGGGAATTTATTTTTTTTCTAGAAATTAGAATGGTTCTTTACCTTTTTCCTTATGTTATTGAAAAGAACAGTTAGTATTTATGGGCAGTTGGGTTATCTAACAGGATAATTCCTTTCACGACCTTACTATTAATTTACCATCCAGCATATGGCTTGGATGTGCTGCTACCCATGCTGGGAGCAATCATATAGCTGTAACTGCTTTCTATTGTCCCAGGGGAAGCTACAGATACACATAAATACACATATTATCTTGGCAGCATACAGCGAGGGACTGTAGTGTTTGTATTTAGCATAATTGGTGTCTTGGCAACTTTGTTGTTCTATAAAAACGTCAGAAGATGATGCTTATTCTTTCATTGCCTATCAAGCCCAATAGAGTTTACATTACTGTCTGTATAACTAAAGTGATTGCAAAGCTATTTTTTAAATTTAAACAACAAACATGTTATTCTTACCTGCTCTGTGCAGTTGTATTGCACAGAGAAGCCCCAAACCCCCTCTTCTGGGATCCCCTGCCAGTGCTCTAACCGCACCCTATTCTCAATCCACTTGCTATGGGGTACTAGTGCAGGCTTGATCTCAAGCCAGGCTGTATGCATCTGTTCACACACACAGCGCCATTTGTAAATCCTGAGCAGAAGAAGAGATAGCGAGGGAGGATGGAAAATGTTGGTGCTGACAGCTCGCGGGAATCGGACACCGTTCTGTGACAGGGAGGGAGGAGGAGAGCACCAGGACAGTGTCCCTGTTGAGAGGTAAGACACCCCCTCGGGTCTGTGTAGGGCTGGGAGGGTGCCTGATTGTGGACATGCAGAAGAGTCTGTCCACCATCCTATGCCCCACCTCTGCTCTGTTGATGCTAATGCCTCCCAAAAATGGAGCTCAAGCAGCACCTGCTCCAGTAAGGCTACTTTCACACTGAGGCACTTTACATGCGTTTTTTAGCTAAAAATAACACCTGTAAAGCGCCTCAACAGCCCCCCCCCCCCAATCCACCCCAACGTAAATGCCCTCAGTGCTTTCACACTGGGGCAATGTGCTTGCAGGTTGTTACAAAAAGTCATGCAAGCAGCATCTTTGGGGCGGTGCGGTGAGCGGTGATACACCACTCCTCCACTGCCCCTGCCCTTTAAAAACAATGGGCAGCGCTTTTGAAGCGCCTGCACGCCGCCTCGGAAGTACCGAGCAGCAGTGCTTTTAACCCCTGCCGAGTAGCGGTGTCACAGCGCCGCTATAACAGTCATAAAAGTGCCGCTAAACTAGCGTTTTACCGCTGACGCTGGGGCGGCCTCAGTGTGAAAGTGGCCTAAGGGTTCCTGTCAGCCCCCCTTGGGTTTAACACAGTGAGAGCAGCAGGAGGAGGGCGGAGGAGGAGCAGCAAGGAAGACAACACAGAACTGCAGTCTCCATCACAGCTTCTCATCCTGCAGTCACCAGAGCTCTCCTCTGGGCAGATAGAAGAAATCAGAAGATGGATGTCACCTGGGAGTCCTGACTGTTCTGCCTTCCAATCTGTACCAAGCTGTGCTGTGTCCTGCCCTGCACCTCAGGTATAGTGAAAGTGAAAATCAAATTCCTCAATGGGCTGGGAATATACAGGGACATTTCAGGCACTGATGTAGCGCCCTCCTAGTTTGGGTACTAGAGAGTGTATATAGTTTTGGCTCTCTCTGCTTAACAGGAGAACTGCCAAGTAAATGTATTTGCTGTCTGCTTATCAGGGAGCCTGATTTGAATAAGGTCTGCTCAGTGTGCTCTGGTGCTGTTTTGTGTGGTCTGGAGATGTTTTACATTGTCCAGTAGTATGGGTCCCTATTGGACAGAGGGAGAAAACCTCAGCCAGTAACAGAAGGTGTATTTGGAGGTGGTTCTGACCAGCTAGCAGGGGAGTGGTGCCCCACTGCATCTTGGGTGAACACCTTCATATAAAAGAGAGCACATGGGCTCAAGGTTAGGAGTCCCAGTCCACCCAAGCCTGAGGGGTGAGGCGTATATGTTTAGCTCCTGGCTGCTAGGCCTGAGGGCTTATCCTGGAGGCTGCCGGCTGCTAGGCTTAGTTGAGGTCTATCCGGATGCTGAAGCTGCAACCCACAGTTCTTTGAAAGCTGACAGAAGGAGGATGTCCTTGGATTCGGTCTGATACTGCAGTGGCAAAGTCTCGCTTGGAGGTTGGCAGAAAGGGCTACTGACTGTCCCGGGACATGGTGTGAGTACAGATCTGTGAGAGGAGCCTTGAGACTGTGTTGCTGGAATTTTCCCCTGCCCTCATATCAGCTTAATCGGGTGTGCCAGCTAGAAAGGAGACACTGGAGAGTATCTTGAAGAACAGAGTCCAGCTTCTGTCCTTACTGCTTAACAAGGGACCTGTTCTGCTAAAGTCCGCCTGCCATAAAGTGCCTTTGGTAGTCTGCTACACCAAGTTAGAAAGGAGACACTGGCTAGTGTCTTGAAGAAACAAAGTCCGGCATGTCCTTTGTTGCTTAAAGATGGACTTGTTACACTGGAGTCAGTCTGCTGTGTGAAGCCACTGACTGCCTGCCGTACAGAACCTAGGGAGAATTTGTCCTCAGTTACATTCAGTTACTTGGAGTATCCTATCTCTACCCTTCTCCTATCCAAGTTCAACAATAAAGCATTGAAAATTCATCCCCTAGACTGGTCATTGGAAACGAGCAGGATTGTGTGTGCACCTGGCTGTGTGAAAATACCATAGTGGCTGGCTGCAGATTATTCAGAGGGAGGCTCGGGAACAAATACAAATTTCATTAGCAGCTCCTTCGAGGGTACCGCTACACTTACATAGATCTATTTATACACACACAAATGTCTCACTGCCTGTGATTAGCGTAGTGTATACTTCCTGGCGGGCTCAAGCATGTGGAGCTGCAAGCATGCCCAAGCCCATCCTTATTAATAAGACATAATGTGTATGTGGATTACATCTATGTGCTGTAGCACCTGAAAAGTTCCTGTATATTCTTAACATATTCAAGAATTTGAGCATCAACAGAAAATGATGTGGTGCTATATACAGTCCAACTCCCTATACAGCAATATAAAGTGATGTGGTGCTATATACAGTCAAACTCCATATACAGCATTATAAAGTGATGTGGTGTTATATACAGTCCAACTCCATATACAGCAATATAAAGTGATGTGGTGCTATATACAGTCCAACTCCATATACAGTATTATAAATTGATGTGGTGCTATATACAGTAAGGTGACCAGATTTTTAAAATGAAATCCAGGGACATATTTTTTTTTCTTTATTGGCAAATAGTAAACTATTTTATAATCATAATTTCCTCAAATGATATAAGCAGTGTACTGTATGTGGCATGTGTTTAGGTAAAGATTGTATGATATATGCGTTATTTCTGGAAATCATTTCATACCAACCCCATAGCATTATTATACCAACCCAACCGCATAACATCATTATTTTCTTGTTCATAAAAGGGAAAACCATGCATTCTAAAGCACATTTCAATAGTGTATTATACTCACCAGTGCCCATCAGCGCAGCCTCATCAGTGCCCATCAGTGCAGCCTCGTCAGTGCCCATCAACGCAGCCTCATCAGTGGCCATCAGAGCAGCCTCATGAGTGCCCATCAATGCAGCCTGATCAGTGCCCATCAATGCAGCGTCACCAGTGTCCATCAATGCAGCCTCATGAGTGCCCATCAGCTCAGCCTCACCAGTACCAATCAGATCAGCTTCACCAGTGCCCATCAATGCAGCCTGATCAGTGCCCATCAATGCAGCCTCATTAGTGTCCATCAATGCAGCCTCATCAGTACCCATTAGCTCAGCCTCACCAGTGCCAATCAGCTCAGCTTCACCACTGCCCATCAATGCAGTCTCATCAGTGCCCATTAGCTCAGCCTGATAAATGCCCATCAGCTCAGTCTCATCAGTGCCCATCAGTGTAGCCTCATCAGTGTCCATCAATGCAGCCTCACCACTGCCCATCAGCTCAGCCTCATCAGTGCCCATCAGCTCAACCTCACCAGTGTCCATCAGTGCAACCTCACCAGTGTCCATCAATGCAGTCTCACCAGTGTCCATCAATGCAGTCTCACCAGTGTCCATCACTGCAGCCTCACCAGTGTCCATCAGCTCAGCCTCGCCAGTGCCCATCAGTGCAGCCTCACCAGTGTACATCAATGCAGCCTCACCAGTGTTCATCAATGCAGTCTCACCAGTGCCCATGAATGCAGCCTCTTCAATGCCCATCAGCTAAGCCTGTTCAGTGCCCATAAATGCAGCCTGTTCAGTGCCCATCAGATCAGTCTGATCAGTGCCCATCAATGCAGCCTATTCAGTGCCCATAAATGCAGCCTGTTCAGTGCCCAGCAGTTCAGCCTGTCCAGTACCCAGCAGCTCAGCCTGTTCAGTGCCCAGCAGCTCAGCCTGTTCAGTGCCCATACATGAAGCATGTTCAGTGGCCAACAGCTCAGCCTGTTCAGTGCCCAGCGGCTCAGTCTGTTCAATGGCCAGCAGCTCAGCCTGTTTAGTGCCCGGCAGCTCAGCCTATTTAGTGCCCATCAATGCCACCTGTTTAGTGCCCAGCATCTCAGACTGATCAGTACCCATTAATGCAGCCTGTTCAGTGCCCGGCAGTTCAGACTGTTCAGTGCCCAGCAGCTCAGCCTGTTCAGTGCCCAGCTTCTCAGCCTGTTTGGTGCCCATCTCGAAGACCCGTGACTTGTCCTACGTAACTACCGGTGATTTGTCCGACGTAGCTACCCGGGGTTTGTCCGACTCTTCGACCCGTGACTTGTCCGACTCGACGACCCGTTACTTGTCAGA
>BLSH010162256.1:1191329-1201651 GCA_018402905.1 Glandirana rugosa | reverse complement strand
GTTTACTCATAAAACTGGTGTAGTAGGAGAAATACGTACAACAGAATGAGGTTCGACATATCCGAGCTTTCAGATGATGGTTAATTCGTATAATCCTTTCGAGCCTATACAGCTTGGAGTAAGACAACATGCATAAAGAGGATGATGTGGTCAAAATACTCATTTGCCTAATAATTCTGCACACAGTGTATATATATATAAAACATTTTACATTTTATACTCTGCATATATAGCTAAAGAGAGTGAAAGAGAAAGAAAGAGCGCATCCAGCAGATCAGATGACAGGAGTTAATCGTGTGCCGTGCCAGTAAAGTACACTTTTTTTATCATCATTTCAACTAATTACCTTTGAGTGGTTATCCTACAATTGCCTTTCTCTTCTGACCTGTTAATGCTACAGACCATCTGATCATCTCTGATTATCCCTTGGGTCCAGTGGTAGACAAATATAGAACATAATCCTATTGCACACCATACAGGGTGAGATCATAGGTTTTCAGGGTGTTGTAACAACTACTGGGAATCAGTGAGGAACATGTATATTATTTACTGCATGTATTTCTATAGAACTAACAATCTAGCATATCTTTGGAGTGTGGGAAGAAAACAGAGTACTCACACAGGTACAGAGAGAACATGCAAAATTTGAGCTTTGCAGCAAGCATAGTGACAGACAAAGACGCCAGTAGCACCCTTTTAACTGCAAACGCCCCTGTTTAAGATTGACTGGAAAAGAGCTCTGTTATTTTATGGAATATGACACTGGAGGACATGCAAAGAGGGAAAGTTTTAGATGCTTCTGGAACCTAGAAGGTAAGTATTCGTAAATTTAGAAACATTAAGCCCCCTCCACCTTGCTATGGTAGGTTAAGGTGCTTCACTGCAAGCAGGCGGAAGTGTGGTGTTTCACATGTTAACATGCATTGCACTAAGGCATCCAATTCATTTTCAATAGGTTGCCAAGGCATCACAACACAAAATAAATGATCAAGGACATTTTTTTTCTTTTCAGCACCACAATACAGAGATGGTTCCCATCTGTGCATGTGTTAGGGATCAATTGCAAGGTTTGTTTGATGGACATTTTCAAGGTGTTACTGCAGTGTACCGAAATGAAGCCAGCATAAAAGATGTTTTTAAAATATATGGAGTTTTCCATTTCCATTCCACTTTTATACCAACACCAACAGTAAAGTCGTTAGGAGACCAAAGTACCTCCAAACCAGTTCCTTGGCTTACCACCTGCTTGCCCCCCCCCCCCCCCCCCCCCGAATGGCTAGGTGACACATAGGTCCAACCCTTGCCTGTACCCTACCCTAGGCTTAGAGAGTTCTGAAACCTGCCCCCATTGGGCACTGATGCTTCTGGGGGGGGGGGGTATCCCCCTTCAAGAGCAAAGCATAGGTTAATTTTAAAGGGTTAGCCAACAAAAACTGATACTTGAAATTTCTTGTGTCTCCCATACCAAGCCTGCATATCAGCTTTGGACTTTTGGGGGGCACCTAGTCTTTGCTTTGGATTTTTTACTAAGTAAAAAATAAAGAACAGGCTCAGTTCACTATGCTGTAATGATTATTTGCTGTAAATATTTACTACAGTGGCATCTTGTTGACCATATATAGTCCTATATCTGTTATGCTAATCATTAATGATATTTAATGAAACAGAAATGATCAAAGCATGGTAGCAATTAAAAAAATAGTAATGAAAAACAAATAAAAAGGAATATGTAGTCCTGGGCTAACTCACAAGCAACTCATAGTGGTTAAGGCCACATACACACTAGGTGTTTAGCCCCCGTGTGTCAAATCCTGGCATTTTCATGCTCATAGGTGCAGTGTCCAGCTCCGCTACTAGTCTATGGCAGGCTGAAATGTACATACATTTAAGAATTTAATATGTGGATGAAGTAAAATAACCTTATTCAGGCACCATCCCTATAAAGAGTACACAAAAGCAAATTATTTTCTCTCTCTCAGCCCAAGGGGAGAGAATATAATAAAAGGAACCTAAAGAGGCATTCCGCCTGGGGAAAAAAATTTAAAAGTCAGCAGCTACAAATACTGTAGCTCAGGGGTAGGCAACCTGCAGCCCTCCAGCTGTTGTAGAACTACATTTCCCATGAGGCATTGCAAGACTAACGGGTACAATTACTCCCAGAGGCATGATGGGACTTGTAGTTTTGCAACAGCTGGAGGGCTGCAGGTTGCCTACCCCTGCTGTAGCTGCTGACTTTTAATATATGGACACTTACCTGTCCAGGGAGCCCACGATAACGGCCCCCCAGTCGATTTTCGGATCGACTGCTGGATGCTGCCGCTGCCATTCCTGGTAAGGGAAACCGGCAGTGAAGGGAAACAAGTACTTTGCACTTTCTAATTGGCTCGACAGCAGGGGAAGGAGGAGAGGGGCTGATCTTCCGAGGGACTGCGTTGTGGGGAGGGGTACCTGTCAAAAACAGGTACCCGTTCCCCCCCCCCCTGAAAGGTGCCAAATGTGGCACCAGAGGGAGGGAGGAAGAAGTTCATCAAGAGTTCCACTTTTGGGTGGAACTCCGCTTTAAAGTAGAACTATTCCTCTTGGAAAGACCAAGGAAGGGTTATAACCCCTGTGAATATTTTTTCACTATTTGTGTCCCATTGCAGAGATTTCCCTTCACTTCCTGTCCCATAACCAAACAGGAAGTGAGAGGAAATCCCTACAAATTAAAGAAAATTTCTTGGGAACCCCCAGGTCACCACAACTAGTGTCCCCATTGGATGATTTCCCCTCTATTACTTTTCTGGGGACAACCTAAAAGTTGGGATTTTCTTTTACTTTCACTTTCAATGATAATGGTAAACAGGACAAATAGAGAGGGGGAATCTCCTTAATGGAGGCACAGACAGCAATAAAAACCGAGAAGCATTCTAATCCCTCTGCACTCTATCTAAATCTAAAAAAAAAACGTTTGCCTTTAATTATACTTTAAGTTAAGTGCCATAACCAAAGACAAAATAACAAGGTATTTAAAAAATGGACATCTTTATTTCAAACATCAATAAAAGATATGATACACAGATATGTTTAGAAACATCATGCGTTACAACCACAACCATATTGATAAATCAAAAAAGTTGTAAAACATATTGTATTTTTGATTTATCAATATGGTTGCAATATATTGTATTCTAATTGTATTTTAACATACACATCCTGTGTGCTTCTTTCTGCTGGCATGGATCCTGGTGAAGCAGTATTAGCAAAACGCGTTAATCCTGCATACCTGATTTTGTTACGTCTGGGCAGAAGCAAGCAAAATTTCTTATATTGTAACATTTTTCTTACCTGTCCCATGATACCTGTCCCACATATGACATTTTTAGATATATTTTTGTATCATATCTTTTATTGATGTTTGTAATAAAGATGTAGCTTTTTTTTATTACCCCGTTTTTTGTTTTTGGTTATGGCGCATTTAAAGTCCCCTTTATTCTCTTCTCTCCTCTTGGGGGTGAGTAAATACTTTTGTACATACATTTAAGGCCTGAAACGCAGAAAACCCATGATATGGGCATATGTTTCTAAATGCATGTACCTCTCGATAAGGTAGTGTTATGAACTGCACTTACAGATCACAGAATGCCAGAGGAACCCTTCCCTTGGTGGAGGTACTGTATAAGATTACTGAGTCACCCTGCTATCCCCAATGTCTTTGTGTTTATCTGGCTGCAGGTGGGAGACAGTTCTATGGCTGATAGAGGACACACCCTGTAAGGAAAAACCTTCTCTTTCTCTCCTTATCAGGTACCTCTCCCTATCGTTGCTCCTACTCTCTTCCTATTCAGTGGTGGGCTCTGTTATATTGTCAGAACAGTTATCCCTTACTGTGCTTCCATCTTATTATGTATGCACCAACACGCAGGTCCTCACTGTCCTCTAAGATGGCTTCCGTGCCCCTTGACCCTTGTCATCACTCCTCGGTGGAGTCAGCCTTAAAGTGACAGTGCATATGGAAACCCTTCAAGTCTAACACCTTCCATCCATCCCTAAAAAAAAAACCAACAAAAACGAGAACAGGCACAAAACTAATAACTGTCCAACAACAGTCTTCCAAACACAGGAGATTCACAGGACTTTCCCCGTGACCAGATGTGAGACCAATCTTCCAGGGACAGCTACGGGGATAAAATAGCATCGGATCACTTTTGGTGGCCCTTTCGAAAGCCTTGTAACCAGTCTTGCAGCTGCAACCGGTCAGGAGGGCGACAGTGTCGTTGAGGGCGGGCACCCAGTGACTCCAAGTCGGAGAAAACAGGGCTGACCGGAATGGTACCAGCGGGGCTAAGAAGGGCCCCACTATCTCAGAGGGTGAAGAGACCTCCGGACCAGAGCTCTGTTTGAGTTCAAAGGTTCAGAGTCCCCTAAAACATCAGTTCTGGTGCATCCTGATCTGCTGGGTGCAGACCCTTGGGACACTGGTGGTTCGGCCGGCGTCAGGGATTCGGGCAGCTGAGAATGAGGAAGCAGGCAGACCCTATACATCTTGGATCCCAAAGTCTCTGCAACGATAACAGGCAACGGGTGTTGGAAGCTCTATAAGATCGGACCCATATGTTTTGTTGGGCTGTGAACTGGGGGAGCTCGTCATGTTTGACCATCTTGTCTTGGACCATTTGAGGGCAGAGCATGTCCAAAGCAGTCCATGGCTGCTGACCCATAAGGAGTTTCGCTGGAGTTTTCCCGGTGGTTGCAGCTACTGGGGTACTGTTGTGTACTTGCAGCCACTGTAGTTTTGAAATATCATTTGAAAGTCTGCAAAAACCGTACTGCTTGACCATTTGTAGCTGGGTGGTAAGGTGCGGTCAACTTGTGCTTGATGTTATGTGCAGTCAGGAAAGTCTGAAACTCCTGTGTATGTATAGAAAGGGAAAAGCATCATCTAGTGGGCAGTTTATTAAAATTGTTAGAACTTGCAGTACATATCTGGCCAAAAGCAAAATCTGCTTTGGTGTTCTCGTCTCGCCACCGATGATCGCAAATCACTGGAGGTGGCCACTGGAGGTGCTCACAGCGCTGGAGATGCAAAGACAGTCAGCCCCCAAGCTGACATAACTTCCACCCTATACCCACGGGGTCCCGGAACTTCTCCAGCCCTGTGGGCATCTTAGTGGCTGTGATTTGCTGTCATTGGCTGGACCAGGACACCTATGCAGATTTTGCATTTGATCAGATATGTACTGTGAGTTCTAACATTTTGAATAAACTGCCCACTAGTTGGTGCTTTTCCCTTTCTATACTGTATATACACACACACACAGGAGCAGTGGGGGAAATCACATGCAATTCGGACAGCAATCATACCGCATTCCTGTTCAAATCGCGTGTGATTCTTTGCAGTGCGATTTGCGCCAATTTTTTTTTGTATTTGGTATTGGTGCAACCCTAAAAAAATGGACTGTAAACACATTGCAAAACATGCTGCAAATGCATTACAAAACCATGCAAATGCACATGCAGAACTACACACTGAACGCGAGGATTGTGGTATAAATGAGCCCTCAGTCTGGGCTCTTAGGCTGGATTCACACCTTAGTGCTTAGTGCATTTTTAGTGCTTTTTGCATTCTGCCGATTTGCAACTCCAGTTCATTTAACATGGTTTTCTATGGAACACGTTCTGTAGTGCAAATCTGAAAAATGAAAAAAGCACTAAAAATGCATAGGTGTGAATCCAACCTTAGAGCTTATTCACACTAACCTGTACACCAGCCTTCAGAATATAATGCCAAAATTTACTTTTTCTTTAACTTTTATTTAAGTGCCATTAATTGGCACTTTACTCAAATGTTAGGTGCTGCAGCATGCAGTGATTTGCTGCGCCATGGGGTGTGCTATGTAAAAATGCAGCCATGCTACATTTTTATGCAGTGCACCACAACACACTACATCATGGCAATATGGGGCAAATGGGCACACAGAAAACCGTTGTTTTCCTTGTGTTCCTATGTTGAGTCTGCATTGGTCAATGCAGATCAATGGACATGGGGTGAATGAGCCCTTACTAGAATATTCTCCTTTTCTCCAGCTCTGTCCCCTGTAGGAACTTTCCTCCACCACCAATCCTCTAGCAGGATAAATGATGGCCAGCATCATTCGATTCACCTTTTGCAAGCCCAGGCTGTCATGAACAGATCATGGCAGTGCACAACCATGTTGACCTCTCCTGGGCTCACAGTGGTATACCGCAGAGAATGGTAATGCCATATTTATAGTATTTTACAGGAGTTCTGCTTTAACTGGTTGTATTTTGTGATTTCTGTAGATCTATAAGTCTTCTGGATATTGGTTTTCAATTCAATTCACACTCTTCTTGAGTCAACTCTGTAGTATTATAACCAACATAAATGAACTGTTACCACTGGGGATGGCGGTAGGGTTGTCACCTGTCCGGGATTCACCCGGACAGTTTGAGTTTGGAATCATTTGCCAGGGTTTCAGACCTCTTGAAACCCGGACACATTATTCAGACCGGACTATGGCTTCCCAGCAGGGTTGCTGGCTGCAGTTGTGCAAGCGAAAAGTGTCTGTTACACGCTCTTTCACATTGCCCAAAGCCAGCACTAATATACCCCCCCACACACACACACACAGACGGAAGAGGAGAGCAGGCTTGATCTACTCCTCTTCCTCCGGCCCCTACCCTTCTGTCTGCCCACATTCCAATCCCCAGCGCTGTGCCTCAGAAAAGGAAATGGGGGACCGGTAATTTGAAGTCCAAACAACCTCAGATGCATCTGGATGAGAGGTGCTAGCTGCCAAGGGGTGACTGAGCTCACCATTCATCCCTGTCTGTAACTGAAGTCTGCCCTCTTCTCTCTCCTGCCTCTGAGTGAGTACACTAAGGTAAATCAGGGTTCTCAGAGCACCCCTTACATCAGAGTTCCCCTTCACACCAGAGGCCACGGTGTTCCCCCTTACTTCAGAGTCCTCTCCATACATCAGAGTTCTCAGTGTTCCCCCCTTAAATCAGGACTCCCAGAGCATCCCTTATGTTAGAGTCCCCAGAGTTCTCCCTTACATCAGAGTCTGCTGAGTCTCCCTTTACAGTGTAAGGGAACTCTGCGAGTTCAGATGTAAAAGGGGAACTCTGCTGATTAGGATGTAAAAGGGGAACTCTGTGGATTCAGATGTAAAGGGGCACTCTTGTGATTAACTTCACATGATTAGAAATGTTATTTAATTACAAAATATATGTATAGTTTATACTATGAAAAAAAAATTGTTAAAGTGTTCGGGTTTGACTTGAAAAAAAGGTGGCAACCCTAGATGGTGGGCACACCTCCTCTCTGTCCTCATGCCTTTCCCAGGCTACACACAAATTAAATACAGAAAAGACGATCTGTCACGTCCAAAGATCCGTCCACCAGAGTTCAAAGTCAGCAAGCTTGTTTATTCACAACATTGGCCTATAGATGCAGTGAACAAGAACAGCCCTTAATGCTCTGGGTGCAACGTGCTTCCATCTAAGGCTTCCATACTTTCTGTGTCCTGTTATCATTACACTTATTGGCATGGAGCAGCCACTTCAGTTTTGTTGCACTCTCTGCACTCTATGATGGGATTTGCCAGTCGGTGACCATCAGGAAGTTTATTTCTCCAGTGGTGGAAGCTGCAGCATTAGAGCGAAACAGCTGCTGTTTGGTTTGGATGCAGACTTTCATAGACAAACATAGAACTACAGAAAGTGCCCTTTCGTTTCAGGTTTAGTTTACCCATATTTTATATGGGTGGTGACAATCTTATGCTATGGTTGTCTCTGCTAATTTCCACTTAAACTCACATTAAAGGAAACCTGTCTAGGTAGGAATAGTGGAGCTGCCTTAACTGACATATTGTAGAAGGTGAAAGTCCTGTTGCTGTTGATTTTTATTTATTTTATTATTTATTTATATTTTAAAGAGTGACAAAAAGGCAAAAGTTTTTGTCATTTTGGATAGAGTAAAGGTGGGTATAACGCATGTCAGTTTTTTTTTTTTTTTTGCCATCCCTGTCCTATTGGGGAGATTTGCTTTTACTTTCTATCCCATAGCCAAAACAAGATGTTGAGGGAATCCCAGTGTCACCAGAACTGGTATCCCTAATAGAAGATTTCCCATCTATTCCTATTTTGATGTCAGCCACAAAATTCGAGATTTTCATTCGCTTTCAATGATTTTAGGAAAAATTGAGAGGGTGAAACAGGGGCACAGGCAGCAATAAAAACCGGCAGGTGTTCTAATCCCTCTGCACTCTATAAAAATAAAAATAAAATGTTGCCTTTGATCATAATTTAATCAAGTATGAAACTGACAAGCATGGTGGCCACAACATTTGGTCAATAAAGTAACACAGATAAATAATCACATAACACCAAGTAGGGTCCAGCTAATAGCATGAAGTTTATTAACTGTTAGGGGGGTCGTCCACCAAGAAAATCGGCTAACCGGTAAACAGTAGAACAGCCATACACTAATAACACTTGAACAGGGGAGTAGACTTATTGAGACTGACATATACACTAAATTACCAAAAGTATTGGGACGCCTGCATTTACACACATGTGAACTTTAATGGCATCCCAGTCTTAGTCCATAGGGTTCAATATTGAGTTGGCCCACCCTTTGCAGCTATAACAGCTTCAACTCTTCTGGGAAGGCTGTCCAGTAAGTTTAGGAGTGTCTATGGGAATGTTTGACCATTCTTCCAGAAGCGCATTTGTGAGGTCAGGCACTGATGTTGGACGAGAAGGTCTGACTTGTAGTCTCCGCTCTAATTCATCCCAAAGGTGTTCTGTCAGGTTGAGGTCAGGACTCTGTGCAGGCCATTCAAGTTCCTCCACCCCAAACTCGCTCAACCATGTCTTTATGGACCTGGTTTTGTGCACAGGTCCAAATCATTTGGTGTAGGGGGGATTGTGGTGTTGGGTTGTGTTCAGGGGTTGGGCTTGGCCCCTTAGTTCCAGTGAAGGGAACTCTTAGTGTCGGTTCACACAGAGGTGATCCGACTTCAGGGGCAACTCGAAGCTGCCCCGCACAGAGCAATTTCAGCGCGGCTTGCAAACAACCTCTGTAATAGAAGTCAATGCAAGTTGCTTGAAGTCGCCCCCAAAGTAGTACAGGAACCTTTTTCTAAGTCAGAACGACTTGACTCACTCCTATTAGAATGGTTCCATTACACTGCACAGAGCGCGACTTGTCAGGCCTGACAAGTCAGCCCTGTGTGAACCGGCACTTAAGGCGTCAGCATACCAAGACATTTTGGACAATTTAATGCGTATATAGTGTATGTGTAGCGCTACCCCCATAGATGTTGCTGTTCCCTACAACCCTGTCTGGTGGTTGTGGTGTTCTGCAGATGGGGAGTTTATCGGAATCTGGAAGATCCTGCCCCCCCCCCCAAAAAAAAAAAGTGTAGTGTAAAAAAAGATTAAACATTTGACAGTTTTTGACAAGTCCTTTATTTAAAAAAAAAAAAGTCCCTCTGTGTAGACCCATCATCAGTTAAGCTGCCGCCACTGCCACCGCCGCTGCCACTTCTGACCCTAAAAAAGAACAAATAAAAAAAGTCTGCTCGCGCTGAGGGCTCCCATAGTCTGCCAGCTCCGCCATCTGACAGTTCTTAAATAACTAATGGATGGGGCCACTCAGTGACGTTACCACATGACCCCCGCCCCCTTGTGGCATCATCGACCCAGCATGCCCCCAGCCTCTCCCATTAGTTATTTAACCACTTCAGGTCCGCGCTATTGCCGAAGTACGGCTCCAGCGCGGACCTGAAATGCCCGGAGGACGTCCATGGACGTCCTCCACTGCGCGCGCTCCAGGCGCGCCCCCTGGCGGCAGCGGCGGCGCGCGCCGCACGCTGCGCGAGCGTGCCCGTGGGTCGGGCGGACTCGATGTCCGCCCGAGACCCGCCGATCAGTTTAGGAGCCTCAGAACGGGGAACCGCCGTTGTAAACATGGCGGTTCCCCGTTCTGTGACAGGGGACATAACAGATCTACTGATCCCTGTCACTGGGATCAGTTAGATCTGTCATGTCCCGGCCAGCCCTGCCCCCCCACAGTTAGAACACACCCAGGGAACATGTTTAACCCCTTCACTGCCCCCTGCAGGTTAACCCCTTCACTGCCAATGACATTTACACAGTAATCAGTGGACATTTAAATTCCCGCCTTTACAGCCTGTAAAAAATGTGTAAAAACCCTGGTTACTGTAAATATGTCGCTAGTCTTTAAATTTACAGGTGACTAATGACATATTTACAGTAACCGTCACTTCCCCAATTGGTCGTCCCCCGTCTCT
>BLSH010162256.1:1171585-1183955 GCA_018402905.1 Glandirana rugosa | reverse complement strand
ACAGTATCATTATTTATATGTATGGCAATAGTACCTGCACCTTATTAGAGTGTTGCAATCTTGGTTGAATCCCGGATTGATGCACAGTATATTTATTTCTCACATTATTTTAGTTTAAAGTGGGTGCCTCTAACAAGAGGAAGGGAAAAAAGCGGGAAATACCTCTTAATGGGACAATGCCCCTTCAGGTAAAAGGCCTGGAGTCCCTATCCACTTATTCCAGATCTTTCAAACGTAGAGACCAGTTTTTGAGTGAATGATAGATTTAGCATTAGGGACACAAGGGCTACTGATTGTACCAATATACAGTAAATTGTTAGCAAGCATTTGTATTAAGATTTATTTTTACTAAGGAAACACTGGTGCAAATCCCAAGTAGTAGTAAAGTCATTCCTGCTTAAAGCTTATCTTTAGGTGAGGTGAGAACAGCTTAACAAAGGGGGTTTCTTTCTAAGTTCCCTAGAAGTTGTATTTTTTTCTGGTTCCCTCCCTTTCACCATAGTGTTGGCAATGCATGCTATATGGTCTTTGCTTAGAGAACATATTTACATGACTTAACCACTAGCTGTCAAACGTCCAAATAGAGTATATATATCACTCAGGTGACTATGGGATAGCAATTCAGTGTGGGTGCCCATCCCGGCTTGCCACTGTAAACGTCCAAGACAAATAAAAAGTAGCCACACACCACCACAGGGCTATTTGCAAAATTATTCCTTATTGTCTTCACAGCCAGAAAAGTAATACAGGACAATATGGTGACGAATTTCACACTGATATCTCATGCTTAATCATAACAAAGGAGATAACGGGGATTCGACTATTTAAGTGGACTTAAATAGCCGAGTCCCTGATATCTCCTCTTTTACGATTAAACACAAGATATCAGTGTGAAACAGGCCACATATTGTTCTGTATTGCTTTTCTGTCTGTGAAGACAATAAGGATTCATTTTGCAAATAGCTCCGTGGCGGTGTGCGGCCAGTTTCTCTTTGTCTCTCACTAGCTGCCCAAGCTAGTTCTGACACTTCTCTCATACATGTAAAAATTAGCTTTTTTACTAGATAATTACTTAGTGTCAGGTCACCTGACGGCAGGTGACAGGTGCACACTGCTGGGGTTAGGGGCGCACCGCTAAGGTTGTGGACCCTTAGCTGATTGCTGCAAATGGAGCTCTGGGTGGTTCAGGAAAGCAGGTCCACTTGAGCACAGACACAGATTACACAGGGAGCTAGAGCATGAGTTTCCCCAGGGTGTGGAGTCAATGAGCCAGCAGGTTTTCACCAGAGCCTCTGATGGTGAGGCTGCAACTGACTTCAGGTTGCAGCCCCCCAGGGTCTCCCAGCTCATGCTTACGGCTGGCTACTGGTGGATAGAGAGAAAGCAGCAGTGCAGGACAACAAGGGATAGTCAGTAGGATAGCCAAGGGTCAGGGCAATGAGCAGACAGGGACAGACAGGAGAGAACGCCAAGGTCGGGGTAACAAGCAGACAGGAATAGTCAAAGAACAGGCCAAGGTCGGGGTATCAAGCAGACAGGAATAGTCAAAGAACAAGCCAAGGTCAGTAAACAGAATGAGAAGAAAAGCACACGGCAGGAACCACACACACAGGGCAGCGCTGGCTTGCACTGCATGGTGTTATATAATGTTCCTAAATAGAGGCTGGGGTGGAGCCCTGCTGAAGGAAGATTACTTAAGCACACAGGTGAGGGGTGCACGGTCTCTAAGCTGAACACAAGCAGAGTGGTAAGCAGACAGACAAGACATGAATGTTACTGCAGATTCGTGACACTTAGAACCCCCAAACAGTCAGAGGGGTTATGTCTGACATCACCTGCGGCCATTTTGGAGGAGTGTGTTTGCACACACAGCAGTCTATGATCGCTTGCACTTGGCTTCAAGTGCTCGTTTTGTGAGTGTTTTACTTATACTTTTACTGTGATTAATAAATCCATCCGATGGAGAGCACTAGATTCTTTATTTTTTATTTATGGTGGAGTATGTCCTGTGATAAGAAGTTGGATATCCTCTGATGTGGGTTTGAGCAGCTGGTTGATCCGTCAGGGTCGGATCATTAAGGTGAAAGGCCAATCTAGCCTTTGGTGGATGGGAGCTGTCACACCTGAGCACCTGTGTGTTTTTCATTTATACTCACTTTACAGAGGATTATCTTTCACTCATGGACTTTACTCATGGATGTTTTTCAGACTTCTGTTCAATGAATGATCATGTGCTGTAGATCGGTTGATTATTTTATGTATATCTATCATCAAACTTAATTTTAGTGCTGCAATTTTTGTTATAATTGTTCTAAAAGTGCATTTGTGAGGTTGTAGTCTCCACTCTAATTCATCCCAAATATGTTCTATTGGGTTGAGGTCAGGACTCTGTGCAGGCCAGTCAAGTTCCTCCACCCCAAACTCGCTCATCCATATCTTTATGGACCTTGCTGTGTGCACTGGTGCGCAGTCATGTTAGAACAGGAAGGGGCCATCCCCAAACTGTTCCCACGAAGTTGGTAACATAAAATTGTCCAAAATGTCTTGGTATGCTGACGCCTTAAGAGTTCCCTTCACTAGAACTAAGGGCCAAGCCAACCCCTGAAAAACAACCCCACACCATAATCCCCCCTCCACCAAATGATTTGAACAAGTGCACAAAGCAAAGTTCATAAAGACATGGATGAGCGAGTTTGGGGTGGATGACTTTGACTGGCCTGACCTCAACCCGATAGACCACCTTTGGGATGAATTAGAGCGGAGACTGCGACCCAGGCCTTCTCATCCAACATCAGTGCCTGACCTCACAAATGCGCTTCTAGAAGAATGGTCAAACATTCCCATAGACACACTCCTACAGTGCCTTGAAAAAAATATTCATACCCCTTGAAATTTTCCACATTTTGTCACGTTAAAACCAAAAATGTAAATGTATTTTATTGGGATTTTATGTGATAGATCAATGGAAAGTGGTACATAATTGTGAAGTGGAAGGAAAATGATAAATGTTTTTCAAAAATGTTTTACAAATAAATATCTGAAAAGTGTGGTGTGCATTTGTATTCAGCCCCCTTTACTCTGATATCCCTAACTGAAATCTAGTGGAACCAATTGCCTTCAGAAGTCACCTAATTAGTAAATAGAGTCCACCTGTGTGTAATTTAATCTCAGTATAAATACAGCTGTTCTGTGAAACCCACAGAGGTTTGTTAGGGAACCTTAGTGAACAAACAGCATCATGAAGGCCAAGGAACACACCAGACAGGTCAGGGATACAGTTGTGGAGAAGTTTAACCACTTCAGCCCCGGAAGGATTTCACACTTTAGGACCAGAGCACTTTTTGCGATTTGGCGCTGCGTCGCTTTAACTGACAATTGCGCGGTCGTGCGATGTTGTACCCAAACAAAATTTGTGTCCTTTTTTTCCCACAAATAGAGCTTTCTTTTGGTGGTATTTTCTGCGTCATTTCTGATCGCCGCTATAAACAAAAGAAGAGCGACAATTTTGCAAAAAGACCCACATTTATTACTTTTTGATAAATTACAAATCCAAAAAAAATATATAAAAAAAATTTTTTTTCATCGGTTTTGGCCGATTTATATTCTTCCTCATATTTTTGGTAAAAAAAATCGCAATCGCCGTTTATTGATTGGTTTGCGCAAAAGTTGCCTCGTTTACGGATGATGAGAATTCATTTCTGGGGTTTTTATTTATTTATTTATTTTTTACTAGTAATGGCGGCAAACTGCGATTTTTAGCAGTACTGCGATATTGGGGCGGACATGTCGGACCATTTTGACACTTTTTTGGGACCATTGGCATTTATACAGCGATCAGTGCTATAAAAATGCACTGATTACTGTGTAAATGCCATTGGCAGTGAAGGGGTTAACCTGCAGGGGGCGCTCAAAGGGTTAACTGTGTTCCCTGGGCGTGTTCTAACTGTGTGTGGGCTGCCCTAGCAGGGGAAGGGAAGTGATCACAGCTTCCATGTAGAGGAAGGCTGTGATCACAGCCCTTCCCCCTCTCACAGAACGGAGGTCCGTGTTTACTTACACGGACCTCCGTTCTTTCAGTGCGGGGGAGCCATCGCGGGTAGCCGGCGGCGATCGAGTCCGCCGCACCCGCTCCCTGGCTCCCCCCAAACACAGTGAGCGCGCGGGTGCGCCTTCGGTGGCGCGCGCGCTCACAATGCTAGTTATCGCGGCCGCCGTCCTGTGACAGCGGTTCGCGATAACGAGCCACCTTGCCACCGTCACGCTGCGGCGGGGGCGGTCGGCAAGTGGTTAAAACAGGATTAGGTAATAAAAAAATATCCCAAGCTTTTAACATCTCATGGAGCACTGTTCAATCCATCATCCAAAAATGGAAAGAGTATGGCACAACTGCAAACCTACCAAGACATGGCCGTCCACCTAAACTGACAGGCCAGGCAAGGAGAGCATTAATCAGAGAAGCAGCCAAGAGGCCCATGGAGGAGCTGCAGAGATCCACAGCTCAGGTGGGAGAATCTGTTCACAGGACAGCTATTAGTCGTGCACTCCACAATTATGGTCTTTATGAAAGAGAGGCAAGAAGAAAGCCATTGCTGAAAGAAAGCCATAAGAAGTCCTGTTTGCAGTTTGTGAAAAGCTGTGTGGGGGACACAGCAAACATGTGGAAGAAGGTGCTCTGGTCAGATGAGACCAAAATTGAACTTTTGGCCTAAAAGCAAAACGCTATGTGTGGCAGAAAACTAACGCTGCACATAACCCTGAACACATAATCCCCACCGTGAAACATGGTGGTGGCAGCATCATGTTGTGGGGATGCTTTTTTCAGCAGGGACAGAGAAGCTGGTCAGAGTTAATGGGAAGATGGATGGAGCAAAATACAGGGCAATCTTAGAAGAAAACCTGTTAGCGTCTGCAAAAGACTTGGGACTGGGGCGAAGGTTCACCTTCCAGCAGGACAATGACCCTAAACATACAGCCAGAGCTACAATGGAATTATTTAAATCAAAGCATATTCATGTGTTAGAATGGCCCAGTCAAAGTCCAGACCTAAATCCAATTGGGAATCTGTGGCAAGACTTGAAAATTGCTGTTCTCCATTCAATCTGACAGAGCTTAAACTATTTTGCAAAGAAGAATGGGCAAAAATGTCGCTCTCTAGATGTGCAAAGCTGGTAGAGACATCCCCAAAAAGACTTGCAGCTGTAATTGCAGTGAAAGGTGGTTCTATAAAGTATTAACTCATGTGAGCCTGAATACAAATGCACCCCACACTTTTCACATATTTATTTGTAAAGGATGTTGAAAACCATTTATCATTTTCCTTCCACTTCACAATTATGTGCCACTTTGTGCCGGACATACAATCCCAATGAAATACATTTACTTTTTCAAGGCACTGTAAACCTTGTGGAGAGCCTTCCCAGAAGAGTTGTAGCTGTTATACCGTATCTGCAAAGGGTGGGCCAACTCAATATTGAACCCTACAGACTGAGACTGGGATGCTATTAAAGTTAATTAGCGTTTAAAGTCAAAGGTGTCCCAATAATTTTGGTAATATAGGGTATATGTTATGTGGATGGCAAGAGGTTAAGGAAGAAATGTTGCACACAGTCAGTTACCATTGAGGCAAGATATTTAATGTTTGCCTGGACCTGGCAAGTAACAATATGTAAAAAATGTTACCATCTTTTCCATGTAACAATAAAGTAATTCCTGGCCTTCAATATTTTCAGATCCAAATTTTTCTTTAACATCTTGAGCCGAACTAGCTTAACCTTCTCTTTGATACAAGAAGGGAGGGTGACGTTCATCGTTGTGATAACTCTCCCCATACGAGTCAGATGAGTTTATTTATACTAAATGAGCTTGTGAGAAAGCTGGCAAGGAACCAAGCACATTACTAAAATAATATTGTCAGTCAATGCCGGTGTTCTGCTCTGATTAGACCGCAAGTAACTAAATCTTGATTGCAAGCTATGATAGGTTAACTGCTAGTGAAACGGGGCACGCTCAGATCGCTGGAGACTAATCACTTTGGACTGTGAAATTACACAACTAAATTAAGTTATTCAACCTGCTAAGACCGATGATCATTTTTCGGAAAGATCTTAAGAAAATTGAATTGAACGGAGTCCAGAATACATACCGCATCTCGCGCTATCTGGAAATGTCAAGGATGTTACAATTAACCGTTCACTTATCCTAATTGCAAAGACTGCAGCTCTACAGAGCATCTTGTCAAAAAAAGATAGACATTTTCCTTGTACAGATTAATCCGGGATTAGTTTTGATGTGCTGATAGATGGGACAAAGGAACTATTTCAAACTATTTCAAAATATATAAACAAGTGAACAGGGAATGTTGCGCGGTCTGTTATAGACCACGCACGTTGAGAAGTACAAAGTTGGTCTTAGTTTAAAGGTGAACCGTATCCTTAAAGAAAGCTTAATTATCTTTAAAAAATAAATGTACAATCACTCCTATCACCACCCCTTTTGATGTCCTAGGTCATGTCTTTTAAAACTTGCTTGTGTCATCAAAACAAGAAGACTGGAACAAGACGGCAAACTTTGGTCAAGGATGTTCGATGATCAAATGAAGTTTTTTGCGCTATGTGACTATAACAATTCAGTTCACTTTTCAAGCAATCCACTGCTAATCCATGTTAATCCAATGTTAATGTATAGCTGTAGGAATTAAACATTAAAGTGGGATTAAACTACTTACTTTTCCTGAAGAAAATGCTCTTCCATGCTCCCTTTGGTACTGGTCCTTTGGTTGTATGATCCCAACTAAGGAAAAGATCAGCCAGGCTGAACTTTGATCGTTCTCTTCAACAGAGATCAGAAGACCATATGCCTAGGCTTGTGGCCTGTGGGCAGCACAGTAGGGAACCAGGATATGCATCTTCTCCTGCAATGATGATTATTTCGTTTTTCTTTTAATCTTAATATAGCCATCCAAAAATACTGTAATTGCTCAAACCCATGAAAGAACTACATTTTTTGTAATGTAACAAAAATGAAAATTGAAGGGCCACACAACTGCTAAGAGGTCCAGATACAACTTACTTCCAATAAATGTCAGGGGGGTGATCAAAAAAGTATCCAACATATTTCAGGGGTCCAAAAACAGCCCCTACGTCAGAGCTTGATTGAAAACAATGTGAATAGACTACAAGTGAACTGCACCATTAATGTTATTTCTTCCAGTATGATTACAAGCAAAGGACTTGTCAGCAGCTGGTTTGGCAGTGTAATTTAGCGTTACGTTATGCTACAATCTGAGAAGGCCATGGAGATCATATGGGGTGTAGAAGCCACCTGCCTGGGAACCAGATTATTTACATCAATAGGTTCAGCGTTATATTTCCACTTTCCTTAAAGTGGATGTAAACCCACCACCCACCCAGTATAAACGAATGGCACAGTATTAATATATATATATATATATGCAAGCCTCCTGCATGTATCCCTACCTTGCAAATGTAACTCCTTTCAGCAGTAGCAGCCCCACAAAACTCTGGAATCAGTGGGCAGGTCTCTTTGTTGGAGCTCGGTGGGTGGAGTTGTGATGTCACAAAACTCCCCACCCACCTCTACACTCTCATACTCTCCTATTCCTGAATTTTGAGAAACATCCTTTCAAAGCTCAGGAAAGTCACCACATGACTTCATCATGTCCAATCATGCTGAGGTGTGGAGCAGCCAATCCTGGGAGAGGGAGGACAGATGTGAAGCTCTGTATGCTCATGCATAAGATACGGAACTGTCAGTCACAACATAGGGGAGGAAACAGTCACATATTTCTGCATGTGCCTGTTTTTTTCCTACTAAAAAAAGATAAGAGTATTGCTCAGAGCTGGATTAACTCTTTGTGGCAAGACTGGGCACAGATGACATGACATCTTATACTCTACTATTCAGAATTGTTAATTACATTTTTTTTCCGGGTGTACATCCACTTTAAGTATGATATGCATACCAAGTCAGAGCTCAAAGGCTTTTCATATGGGAGCATACATCTCATGAGATTGGGGAGCAAATCATTGTAACTAAATACAAGGACCTGCTGAAAACAGTATACATGCAGTACTTTGGCTCTGCCGAGTGAACAAGTTACAAAAGCTTTCGGGTATTAATAAACATCCCATACTGCATGAGACAAGTGCCATGGCCTCTAAAAAAATCAGAAACAGCACAATAATTTTTAAGTAATATTGAAAGTCGGGATTATTGTTTGCTTATATATAGGCAATAATGCAATGGTGGTCAGCTTTCTTGATGGGGGGGGGGGGCATCAACATCAGTAAATGGCTACAAATAAAATTAAGTGAATATTCAATCACAACAGGCTATGGTCAAAGACATTGAACATGATACAAAAGATGATCAGTGACTGTGGACATAATTCATAAGATGGTCAGAGACCATGTACAGGATACAATAGATGGTCAGAGACTGCAGACATGCTGCAGGAAACTGTCAGAGACTATGAACATGCAATAGGAATTGTTAGAGACTGGGGAAATGCTTCAGGAGATAGTCATAGACTGGAGACATATTACATGAGACTGTCAGAAATCACTGCCAGAATAGGGCAATAGGAAAACAAAGATTAGCCTCTGCAGGGGCCCGGAAGGTCACACAAAAAGTGCGAAAGGGCTGCAGGTTGGGCACCAGGGCATTATTGGTTAGCCTTGCTAATTAACAGGCAGTGCTTGCCCATCTCTGCTTAAAAAATACATGTGGCCAGAAAGTGCTTACAGTTCTACTTACATTAGGTAGCTGGCACCTCTAAGTATCTTTATGCCATTCATGTTCTCTTGCATTGGCACTATATTATGCAAAAAGTGAAAACATTCCTTAATGGCTGGTTTTGGTCCACTGATTCTTGCCTTAAAGCAGAGTTCCACCCAAAAGTGGAACTTCCGCATTAAGGGAAGGTGACCCCCTGACATGCCACAATTGGTATGTCATTATTTTTTGGGGGGGTGGACCCTGTTTTCACAGGTTCCCAGGTCCACTTCCTCTCCTGGCACCGTGGAGCCGGAAGGAAGTTCACCTCCCCCCCTTCTACCCGGTGATCTTCTGGGACATGTCACAGGTCCCAGAAAATACGCCGGCTATTCACAGCATGCAGCGCGACTCGCGCAGTGCGTGCCCGGCTTTGAGGCCAAAGCCGGTTGCCCACACTTGTGATGTCGGAGCCACACAGAGGATGGGAAGCAAGCAATGAAATGAGGGACACATGAGGAGGAAAGAGGGACAGAGGGACTTTGTTCTAACTCAGGGACAGTTGGGAGCTATTTTACCCCCTTCCTGCCCAGACCAATTTTCAGCATTCAGTACTCTCACACTTTGAATGCCAATTACTCAGTCATGCAACACTGTACCCAAACAAATTTTTTATCGCACAAATAGAGCTTTCTTTTGGTGGTATTTAATCAACTCTGGGTTTTTTTATTTTTTGCGACATAAGTGAAAAAAGAGCGAAAACTTTGAAAAAAAAAACACTTTTTTTTTCGTTTCTATGATAAAATTTTGCAAATAAGTAATTTTTGTTCATAAATTTGGGCCAAAATCTACACTGCCACATATCTTTGGTAAAAATAACCCAAATAAGTGTATATTACTTGGTCTATGTGAAAGTTATAGAGTCTACAAGCAATGGTGCCAATCATCGAAAATTGATCACATCAGATGCACTGAAGGCCTATCCCATTTCTTGAGGCCCTGAAATGTCAGGAAAGTACAAATACCCCCGAAATTACCCCTTTTTTGAAAAGTAGACATTCCAAGGTATTCAGTATGAGGCATGGCGTGCTTTTTGAAGTTGTATTTTTTTCCTACAATTCTTGGGAAAATTAAGAAATTTTTATTATTATTATTATTATTATTATTTTTTACACAAAATTGTCATAACAACAAGTTATCTCTCACACACAGCATATGCATACTTCCAATTACACCCCAAAATACATTCTGCTACTCGCCCCGAGTATGGCGATACCACATATTATAGGAGCAGAAATTTCACATCTAATTTCCTAACGACCTATTACACTTTTGAAGGCCCTGGAGCACCAGGACAATGGAATTACCCATAAAATGACCCCATTTTGGAAAGCAAACACCCCAACATATATTCTATGAGGCATTATGAGTCTTTTGAATGGTTAATTTTTTTTACAAAAGTCTTTGAAAAACATGGACAGAAAATAGCAAAAATTACCCCCCAAAATACATTCTGCTACTCGTTCTGAGTATGGCGATACCATATATGTGAGATTTTTGCACAGCCTGGCCACATACAGAGGTCCAACATTGAAGTAGTACCTTCAGGCACTGTAGGAGCATAAATTACACATTAATTTTATTCCTACCTATCACACTTTTGTAGGTCCTGGAGCACCAGGACAGTGGAATTACCCACAAAATGACCCCATTTTGGAAAGCAAACACCCCAAGGTACTCTGATGGGCTACAGATAGGTACTCGGGTACTCTTATTGGCTGTTGACAGGTATTCAGGTACTCTGATGGTCTGGTGTCAGGTACTCGGGTACTTTCATGGGCTGGTGACAGGTACTCTGATGGACTGGTAACGGGTACTTTGATGAGCTGGTGACAGGTACTCGGGTACTTTGATGAGCTGGTGACAGGTACTCAGGTACTCAGATGGGCTGGTGACAGGTACTCAGGTACTCTGATGGGCAGGTGACAGGCACTCGGGTACTTTTATGAACTGGTGACTGGTACTCGGGCACTTTGTTGAGCTGCTGACAGGTACTCAGCTGGGCTGGTGACAAGTACTCAGGTACTCAGATGGGCTGGTGACAGGTACTCGGATACTCTGATGGGCTAATGGCAGGTACTCTGATGGGCTGGTGGCAGGTACTCGGGTACTCAGATGGGCTGGTGACAGGTACTCAGTACTCTGATGGGCTGGTGACAGGTACTCGGGTACTCTGATGCGCAGGTGACAGGTACTCGGGTACTCTGATGGGCAGGTGAGAGGTACTCGGGTACTCTGATGGGCAGGTGACAAGTACTCTGGTACTCAGATGGGTAGGTGACAGGTACTCAGGTACTTTGATGGGCAGGTGACAGGTACTCTGATGGGCTGGGACAGGTACTTTGATGGGGTGGTGACAGGTCCTCTTTATTGGAAGGGGGGCAATCAGTGTGCTTGGTGCTGACAGTAAGCGGTAACGAGCTGTTACCGCTATCTCCTCCTCACACACGATCGGTGTGTGAAGAGGAGAACCCGGTAACAGCTCGTTACCGCGGATTCCCGTTATTTTGTGACCGGCTGTGATTGCACACAGCCGGTCACGTGGTAAAGAGCCAATATTATTGGCTCTTTACCGTGATCAGGGTTGGGCTTTGTCCGAGGGACAAGCTCGACCCCCGTTCGCCACGCTACATGCCCCCGGGGGCACGCACGAGCAGCGCGCACGCCGCTCTGTCACTGTTGTTGTTAGTGACCGGCTGTGATAGGACACAGCTGGTCACGTGGTAAAGAGCCAATTTTATTGGCTCTTTACCCCCATCACGGAAGGCCGGGGTCCCGAGGGACACAGCCGGTCCCCGATCGCTGCGATTTGGGCCCCTGGGAGCCTGCAAAGTGGCGAAAACAAGTGGACGTCATATGACGTCCACTTAGCATGGGGAGTACACCTTGCCGACGTATAATTACTATACGCCGGTAAGCAAGCGGTTAAATATTAAAAAAAAATCAAAACATAAAAAAATCAAAAATGGAGGTGGATGTGGACCATCTTCAAACTGGGTCTGAAAAGTATTAATTAACGGTAGAAGCCATATCACTGTTCTAAAATCATCTTCAAACTGTGTTAAAAAAGTATAAATAAGCTGGGAGAACCCATATCACTGCTCTGCAAACATCTGGAAACTGTGTGTAACACTTTAACTAGAACTGGGAGAAACCATACTACTGTTCTGCAAACATCTGGAAACTGTGTGTAACACTTTAAATAAAACCGGGAGAAACCATACTACTGTTCTGCAAACATCTGGAAACTGTGTGTAACACTTTAAATAAAACCGGGCGAACCCATATCAATGTTCTGCAAACATCTGGAAACTGTGTGTAACACTTTAAATAAAACCGGGACAAACTGAACTACTGTTCTGCAAACATCGGTTCGCTCAACTCTATTCATGATACAGTTAAAGTTGCTTCCTATTATGTGGGGAACCATGGGGAATTTGAGGATGGGGGTAGAGAGATTGGTGAAAATTTGGCTATCAGGGTTGTTGGGGGCATAGACACTGGTTAATTTTAGTTCCCTGGAGCCGTATTGAACATGAATTGTGGCTACGCGTCCCTGGGAGTCCGTGTCTGAAGG
>BLSH010162256.1:1153961-1166724 GCA_018402905.1 Glandirana rugosa | reverse complement strand
CGGACAGACAAGCATTGAAATTGAAAAACGGAGTTCAAGACAAAATTTACCAAACAGAGTAATTTCCTTCAACTTTTTTTGTCTGAATGAAAGACCTAGTGGTCCACATTTATTTCCTTTTTCCGGATTTTTTAGTTTGATTACGTCGGTGGTGTAAATATCCTAACCATTCAACGTTATATAGATTATAAAGGACAATTCAAATCTATGAGAAAATTGGTGAACTGTTGACCCGTGAATTTGGGGGAAGGATTGGTCTGGTTAAAAGTCGAAAGTCGTGAGAGTGTCAAACTTACTGTTAATGAGTCAGTACGACAATGTTGCATGACTGAGTAATTGTCATTCAAACTGTGAGAGTGCTGAAAGCTGAAAATTGGTCTGGTTAGGAAGGGGGTTTAAGTGCCCAGTTGTCAAGTGGTTAAAAGAGTATCTAAACTTAACAGGAAATATTAGATATATTGCAACTTACCAATCCTATAAATGTGGTGGCTGCATTAGTTTGATTTTTTAGGCCTTTTTCCTTTATTTACACCTGGTGATCCAGAAAGTAAGTCTGTTTTTTTCAACTTCCTTTAATGAGACAAACCATTTAAAACAGAACTTGAGGCAAAAAGTTAAAGTTACGAACAGACAGGCTTTTTTTTTTTGCAGAAGAGACATGCAGTGTCTCCTTTGCAATAAAATACACTTTCCTGCCTATTCGCAATCCCCTTTAGGCCTATTGCACATGATACTCCTGTTTGAGTATCTACTTTTTCAGACTTCTTTTGTATGTATTTACGAGCATTTTAATGTATATGCATTCGTGCATTTTCGCGCATGTGTGCAAAACCTTATTCTCATGTTCTCCTTCTGCACAATATGTAAATAGCATCTGCGTGCATTTGCATGCATGATGCATAAATTACTGACCAAAAAAGCTGTTTTTCTATTTTTTTACTGCAGAATGCATGACGCTTGTTTATGTTCCTAGGTGCATAGGCACATTACAATGAATGGGCTGTATTTTAGTTCAGTAAAAAAAAAAAAATGTACTGAACTTTTCCAAGCTGCAGTGTGCAAGAGGCCTTAGGATGTACACTGAGCTATGCATGATGGGATAGAGAGCATGCCGGGAGGACTTCACTCCTGTGAATGCGTGGGAGTGATGTCATTCCATGCTGGCTAATCAGCCGCAGAGAAGATGCTGGCATCAGCGAGGGACCTTGCGGGCATCGAACAATTGGGGCATGTATGAGTATCTGAGCCTTTAGTACGGCTTCTACACTGACAGGTGTGCTTACAATGATCAGCTTATTCATTTATGTAAAGCCTTTACGCTGACTCTTTACCTTCTTGAGACCTCTATGCCTGGCCTGAATACAGCAGAGAAAATCACTGTGTACAATCTTTTGTCAGATAGCTGAACTCAGCAAACACTTGAAATCAACAAAAGTCTTTACTGTATGCAGAATGCTTTGGCAATACAATAAGATGTGGTAGACTTGATATAGAAGAGTTTAAGTCAAAAATGAGTATTGGCATTCCTAGCTCCAATGTGTCTTGAGTTGAAAGGAAGAAGGATTAAAGAAGTCCAAACAAAGGAATAGGAAAGGACCAAGAAGGGCACAGGAATACAGTAAATACCATGCAATACAAAAAATGGTCACAAGGTGGCAGTCTAGTAAAAACAACTAACCACAGAACAACATAAGCTACAAATGTAGATGCAACTGCATTTCCCACATACTGAAAGGCAGCACAACCTTCATCCCAAAAGGAAAAAAACAGTAACAGCTTTATTATAGTGTACACATTTAAACTTGCTAACAGTCCTTACTAAGGATCTTCAGCCTGTTTGAAAAAAAATAAAAATAAAAGTCAGCAGCTACAAATACTGTAGCTGCTGACTTTTAAAGGGTAACATATAACAAGTCATATTGTAATTGAATGTTATTAAAAATTACCTTTCCTTTTCAATCTGCAGCCACTGTAATTTCCTGAGAATGCATTGCAATATGGCTACCTGAAGTTGTTCTGTACGCAGAGTGTGTACTGACCACTCCCCAGAAACATCATTTCCTGCTGGTGTGATTGGCTCACCAATTTTCCCAGAAGTCTGCCTAAGATACAGTTGAGATTTCAGGCATCCCCTGCAAAAAAAATGTCATTTTTGGAGAGATACTTTCAATAGGAACACGTCTAAAGGGATGCAGGCCCAGCAGATTTCCTCATTAGTGCCCTGCATAACAGAGGCACAGAGGAACAAACAGTAATTTCTTCAGAATAAAAGATAGATAGGAATCTTCAACAAAGGTTATTATAATCCTTGCAATGTACATAGATCACCCAGAGGGCGAACTTCAATTGCCTAGGAGATCAGGCTGGAATTGGGAGCAGGTACCTACCAAAACTAGGTACCCTCTCCCCAAATATAAAAGTCCAAAAGTGTTAGAGGAGAGGGGGAGGAGGACATACAACGGAACTTTACTTTTGGGGTGAAATTTCAGCCAAAACTGCCAGCAAAATTGTTCGGGATGCAAAGAAAAACCCACAAATAACTTCAGGACTCTCTGAAAACATGTGGTGTGACTGTTTCAAGATGCACAATAAGGAGGCACTTGAAGAAAGATGGGTTGCATGGTCGAGTCACCAGAAGAAAGCCATTACTATGCAAATGCCACAAAGTATCCCGCTTACAATACACCAAACAGCACAGAGACAAGCCTCAAACCTTCTGGCACAAACTCATTTGGAGTGATGAGACCAAAATTGAGCTTTTTGACCACAACCATAAACTGTACATTTGGAGAGGAGTCAACAAGGCCTGGGAAACACGGAGGTACATCGCTGATGTTTTGGGGATGTGTGAGCTACAAAGGCACAGGAAATTTGGTCAAAATTTATGGCAAGATGAATGCAGTATGTTATCAAAAAATACTGTCGGAACATTTGCATTCATCAGCCAGGAAGCTGCACATGGGACGTACTTGGTCATTCCAAAATGATAATGATCCAAAACACAAGGCCAAGCTGACCTGTCATTGGCTACAGCAGAATAAAGTGAAGATTCTGGAGTGGCCATCTCAGTCTCCTGACCTCAATATCATTGAGCCATTCTGGGGAGATCTCAAACGTGCAGTTCATGCAAGACAGCCCAAGAATTTCCAGGAACTGGAGGATTTTTACCAAGAGGAATGGGCAGCTTTACTATCTGAGAAGATAAAGAGCCTCATCCACAAATACCATGAAGGACTTCAAGCTGTCTTGATGTTAAAGGGGGAAATACACGATATTAAGAACTGGGGTATGTAAACTTTTGATCAGGGCCATTTGGGTAGTTTCTGTTGTCATTATGATATAAAAAGAGTAAACACAGTTAATTGATAATAAATGGCTTCAGCCAAACACTAACCATGAGTGAAAGAAATGTTTTTGTGTTCTCATTCATATTCCCTGAAAAATGGCCATGAAAACATAAATTCTGCCACGGTATGAAAACTTATGAGCACAACTGTATATCTCTTATTAAATCAGGAAATGTATCTCAGAATTTTCCTATAATGTATGTCAGCGTTTTAGGGAACATCCCAGAGATAGCATGTAGGAATTCTAGATGTAGCACCCTTATAGTCAGGCTGCTAGGTAAATTTCATTTTGGTTCCTGACTGTGTGCCAGGATCCAGTGAGTAGAGCTTCTTCTGTGAAATGTTACTTCGTGGTCCCCAGCTGTTAACCATGGACTGTTCCAGTCTGCCTTATCTGTATTCATACTACTTCATGGTCCCCAGCCGTGAACCATGGACTGGTCAAGTCTGCCTTATCTGTACTCATACTACTTCATGGTCCCCAGCCGTGAACCATGGACTGGTCAAGTCTGCCTTATCTGTACTCATACTACTTCATGGTCCCCAGCCGTGAACCATGGACTGGTCCAGTCTGCCTTATCTGTACTCATACTACTTCATGGTCCCCAGCCGTGAACCATGGACTGGTCCAGTCTGCCTTATCTGAACTCATACTACTTCATGGTCCCCAGCCGTGAACCATGGACTGGTCAAGTCTGCCTTATATGTACTCATACTACTTCATGGTCCCCAGCCGTGAACCATGGACTGGTCCGGTCTGCCTTATCTGTACTCATACTACTTCATGGTCCCCAGCCGTGAACCATGGACTGGTCCAGTCTGCCTTATCTGTACTCATACTACTTCATGGTCCCCAGCCGTGAAGGATGGACTGGTCCGGTCTGCCTTATCTGTACTCATACTACTTCATGGTCCCCAGCCGTGAACGATGGACTGGTCCGGTCTGCCTTATCTGTACTCATACTACTTCATGGTCCCTAGCCGTGATCCGTGAATTGCTCCAGTCTGCCTAATCTGTACTCATACTACTTCATGGTCTCCAACCGTGAATCGAAAGACTGTTCGAGTCTTGCTGCATCTGATTTACCGGATATCTCAGGGTCTCCAGCTGTGAGTGAAACAAAACTGTGCTGCTGCTGCTGTTTAGAGAGTTGTCCTCTGACAATTGTGTCCCAGCGTATTGGAGTATAGCGCACCAACCCAGATCCCCTACCCAGTTCCTTTAAGCAATAAAATAAAAATCTCATCTTAGATAATATGTATCAATTCTGAAATATGGGAATCTGGAGGCTGGACGTGTTTGGATGCTGTTAGGAGCGGTACTCACATATGGGGTTGTATGCATACAGGGATGTATGTTCTGCACATTCTTTGTTCGAAGCATTTACCTCTGAACACATACGGTCTTGTATGCGAAACCCCCACATATATCAGCCTGTCATTGATTTTGACAGGCTGCTGGCAGCGGGCTGCACATTGCACCTGTGCCTCCGGGGTTCTCAAAAACCACCTGTTTTTTACATTGTATGGGCCAAACTGCCTGTATGCATGAGACCTAAAACTCATCACATCAAAAAGCTAGCTGTGTATATTGGCTATAAACGCAGAGTAAATTATCCAGTAAAATTAAAGTCACTTTTCATTAGCAGATTGTGTGAAACAATAAACTTTGAGTCACTGCCACTTTCCTATCAAATTTTAATACATGCTAATTACTCTTTTTCATGCCGGTACATCTAATGAATAAATTATAATCACAACCTCTTTTCTAACATAAATGGTAGTTCAGGATAACGACACTAATGACTGTTTTGTTTTCTTTATTATGAACATAATGACCAGAAATGTGCAATATATTTCATACAGAAAAACCCACAAGCAACTGTATTATCTCAAAGCTATGCGCTTGCAAATAATAACGAGCATTAATAAAATGCACCAGGGAACATATTATCGGAATTAAGGAACCACCTGTGCTACAAATGTAATGGAATTTGTAAACTAAAAATACATGTTTTAGAATGTTAGATAGAGTTTAGCTTTGACCAATTACATAGTTAAAGGGGAGTTTTTAGGGCAGAGAATGGGTCAGTCATATATAGGATATTATACAGGGTTCAGTAATATGTAGAAAGGTGTATACAGGTCCGTAGTGTGTGGGGCAGTGTACAGAGGTCAGTAGTATGTAGAGCAGTGTACAGAGGTCAGTATGTATGTAGGGCAGTGTACAGAGGTCAGTAGTATGTAGAGCAGTGTACAGAGGTCAGTATGTATGTAGGGCAGTGTACAGAGGTCAGTAGTATGTAGGGCAGCATACAGAGGTCAGTAGCAGGTAGGGCAGGGTACAGAGGTCAGTAGGATGCAGGGCAGTGTACAGAGGTCAGTAGTATGTAGGGCAGTGTACAGAGGTCAGTATGTATGTAGGGCAGTGTACAGAGGTCAGTAGGATGTACGGCAGTGTACAGAGGTCAGTAGTATGTAGGGCAGTGTACAGAGGTCAGTAGTATGTAGGGCAGTGTACAAAGGTCAGTAGTATGTAGGGCAGTGTACAGAGGTCAGTAGTATGTAGGGCGGTGTACAGAGGTCAGTAGTATGTAGGGCAATATACTGAGGTCAGTAGTATGTAGAGCAGTGTACAGAGGTCAGTAGTATGTAGGGCAGTGTATAGAGGTCAGTAGTATGTAGGGCAATGTACAGAGGTCAGTAGTATGTAGGGCAGTGTACAGTGGTCAGTAGTATGTAGGGCAGTGTATAGACGTCGGTAGTATGTAGGGCAGTGTACAGAGGTCAGTAGTATGTAGGGCAGTGTACTGAGGTCAGTAGTTACGTGCTCAGATAAGGGTCTGGTATGGTTTTTGGGGGGGGGCACGCCATTTTTTTGGCGTGGGGGTTCCCCTTAAAATCCATACCAGACCACAGGGTCTGGTACCTCTTGGGAGGAACCCCACGCAATTTTTTTTTTTCATTTTGGCAGGGGTTCCCCTTCAAGATCCTCAGCACACAAGTCGCACTGCAAGTCGCATCATCATGACTTCTGCTGCGACTTCTATTCAAATCAATGGGCTCCCATAGGGAACCATTGATTTTGAATAGAGACAGAGAAACGCGGCTTAAAGCTAGCGTGGAAAAAGGCACATTGACGCCAATGCAAATGGTGATAACTTCGCATTTTTAACGCTGCTTTTTTCCTGGCGTCAGTACTAGCTTTACAGCTCGTTTTTCATAATGCCCGTGTCTGTGAGGCCTAAAGGTTATGTGTGTTTTGTTTAAAATAAAAAATATGTTATACTTACCTGATCTGTGTAGTGGCATTGCACAGAGAGGTTCCTTACCTCCAAGCCAGCACTTTCCAATTCTTCTCAATACGAGTACCTTCCGACAAGCCGTGTGCTGAGGTGTCACCCGTGTGGGCAGACTCCTGAGTCGGGATGTGTGCGTCCATAGCACTCACAGTGCAGTTTGGCCACCCCCCCCCACTCCCTCCTCACAGGATATGACTGACAGGAGCAGGAGTCAATGGCTCCCACTGCTCTGAGTCTCCTGTGAGACGAGAAAGGGGGAGCAGCTCTGCCACAGATGGGACAGCGCAGGATTGGTGGAGTCGGTTAGTGTTTAGGGATGGCAGGCACAGCAAGCAGTGGTACGTTTTTTACCCTAATGCACTGAATGCATTAAAGTGATATTAAACTCTTTTTTTATCTTGTTTAAATACAACAAACATGTTATACTTACCTGCTCTGTGTAATGGTTTAGCACAGAGTAGCTCAGATCCTCCTCTTCTCGGGTCCCTCGCTGGCACTCCTGGTCCCTCCCTCCTGTCGAGTGCCCCCACAACAAACAGCTCACTATGGAGGCACCCAAGCTGAGCTGCAGCTCCCTGTATCCATTCAGACACAGAGCTGCAGCTCGGCCCCGCCCCCCTCTCTCTTGGATCGAGAGGGGGCTCAGGTAAGTATTAGGGGTTTTTTTTATCTCAATGCATATAATACATTAAGATAAAAAAAAAAAAAACCTTCAGCCTTTAGAACCACTTAAAGGTAAAAAGTGTTTTGCTTTAGAACCACTTTAAGTAGTTGCAAAAACATGTTTTAAGGATTTACAGCAAGCATGTCAGAGAAAATAAAAGAAAAATCCCCAACCTACCACAACCCTGTCTAAGGTACTAAAGTCTAGGTATTGACAAGTCACAGGTGACCAATCACCAGGATGGAGAGCTCGCCTTTCAGTTCTCCATTATGGACAATGCTAGGTTCTGCTTTGAGGGAACAGAGTGGTGGTAAAAGTAAGCATAAGCACCTTAGGGTACCTAGGACAGCGTATATTTTAAACCATGGAAATAATTGGAGACCTTTGTAAGCACCCCTGAGAGTGTTTCAATTTGCATAACCCCAGTAACTACTAATTATTATGCCCCTGAACCAACTGTGCATCCAAAGCCTTTGGTTTATAGCAGTGTCCATTAGGGGAGCCCAGGCGCTGCCCCCCGTCCATGTGTCCGGCCCCTAATCTACATGCAGGGAGCTGGATGCATGAATTCCACTGGGAGGGGGATGGTGTTTTTTTTTTTGAAGCACATGATTATAGCCAGAGGGTGGGCTCAGGGCGCAGAGGGTGTTCCCGATGTTCCCCGCCTTCATGTCTGTCTCCCCGAGGGCGGCCTCGTGTCCCACCGAGGGGGTGGGGGGGAGCTGGTTTATAGAATGTTTACAGCCTAAAAAGAGACATTTATTTCAGACTGCATACAGCTATTTCTTCCTCATAGGCATGCGCACATAGGGTGGCAGGTGTGCCTGGGCACACCCTAATCACCCTGGACTGTGCAGGTTACCTTTGCTGCCTGGCTGCAGAGAAAGGGACTGGGGAATCTCTGTCCTCAGTCCCTTTCTCTGTCTCAAAGTGAGACATCAGGGGTCTGTTTAGACCCCTGATATTTAATCAAAGGCCCCCAGAAGGGCTCCTAAATAAGATTGTAAAAAAATAATAAAATATAATGTAAAAAAAAATAATAAAAAAACTAAATTGTAAAAACATAAATAAAATAAAAATAAACTACCGACACTGATTTCTGCCCTTCTGACATATATACACACACACTCATGTTTGTTTGCGCTTTGTGGTGCACACCCTAATGCAATAGGCTGCGCACACCTATGTTCTTCCTTGTTGATCTTCATCAGTGCAGCACATGGAAACCAAGTTGCTATGGAATATCGCTTGGGGATCGACAAGGATATATAACCAGGCAAGTTATAATAAGGTAGACCAACAGGAACCAGAAATCCCTTAACTTAACTACTGCAAAGTACAGCAAAACCTTCTTAAGACAGAAAGTATCTGCATACGTCGCTTTAATCACATATACAAAAAATAAATTAAAATTTACAGTAGGACTGAATATTCAGGTTCTCACATAAGCCCACTTTAATTATAAAGCACATCACAGTGATAATTTTTTTGTAACAATATCTGCTTATTAGGTTTTTTTTTTTTCCAATATATATAACATACAATCAGGGGGTCAGTTGTAAATTACCATAGATATGAAAAAAAAAAAAAACTTACATTTTTAAATATTTCTATCACATTCCAACAATTAAACACTTATTTTTCAACTTAAGCCTAAGCCATGTTATTTCTTTCATAAATTACTTTACAGTTTTCTTTATCATATCTTTTTTACATTTTTAGGCCTGGGTAAGTTACCATCCGCATATTTGCCTTCTATACTTTTTCATATCATTTCTTGTAATATTATTTCATGCCTATGGTTCCCTCCCTGCACATTTATACATAGGCCCGCCCAGGTCTGGGACTCTAATCCTACCGCCCTATCAACATTCAATCTCACAAACATAAGAAAAGACAGTGATCCTGAGATTCAATATTCATCCCATCTATCCCACATCTCCCTAAAGCGTTCTCGAGAACCAGTCTCAATGCTAATTGTTTCCTCAAGTAGTCGCATCTTGCCCATCTGACATACCCGTTCTGCCATTGTGGGGGTAGTTTCCCTTCTCCAGGAGCGAGCAATGATTGTTCTTGTTGCTGTTAGCATATGTCGCAGGACATCTCTTTTAATGGTCTTTAACCGCTTCAGATCCGCGCCATAGCCGATTGGCGGCTACATCACGGATCTGCTTTGCCGGGAGGCCGTCAATAGACGACCTCCCCTTATGCTCGTGCTTGATGTCCGCCGGAGACCCGCAATCTCCTCACAGAGGGCCGGAATGGGGAACCGCTGTTGTAAACACAACGGTTCCCTGCTCTGTGAGGGGGGCATGACAGATCTACTGATCCCTGTCCCTGTTAGCCCCCCCCCCCACAGTTAGAACACACACTGGGAACACATTTAACCCCTTCACTGCCCCCTTAGTGTTAACCCCTTCCCTGCCAATGACATTTATACAGTAATCAGTGTCTATTTTTAGATCTGATCGATGTATAAATGTCATTAGTCCCAAAAAAGTGTAAAAAATGTCCGACATGTCCGCTGCAATATCGCAGTCCCGATAAAAATCGCGGATCGCTGCCATTACTAGTAAAAAATAAATAAATAATAAAAAGCCATAAACCAATGTCCATAGTTTGTAGGCGCTATAACTTGTGCGCAACCCAATCAATATACACCGATTGCAATTTTTTTTACCAAAAATATGTAGAAGAATATATATCGGTCTAAACTGATGAATACATTTTTTTTTATATTTTTTATTTTTTGGATATTTATTATAGCAAAAAGTAAAAAATATTGTTCTTTTTTCAAAATCGTCGCTCTTTGTTTGTTTATAGCGCGAAAAATAAATACTGCAGAGGTGATCAAATACCACCAAAAGAAAGCTCTATTTGTGAGAAAAAAAGGACGTAAATTTTGTTTGGGTACAATGTCGCATGACCGTGCAATTGTCATTCAAATAGTGACAGTGCTGAAAACTGAAAATTGGTCTGGGCAGGAGGGGGCTTTAAGTGCCCAGTAAGGAAGTGGCTAAAGAACCAGGAATTATTGATAATATGGAAATGAGTATAGCTGATTGTGGAGTGGAGTTAGAGATTTCTCTGTATATCCCGAATATGTCTGTCCAGAGTTGGCAGACCTCTGGGCAGTAATACCACATATGGGACATAGTTTCTTCAGCCCTTTTACATCTCCAACATATTCCTGAAATGCTTTCTTTAAAGTGGATGTAAACCCGAAAAAAAAAATGTAATTAATAATTCTGCCTGGTAGAGTATAGCATGTTATGCCATCTGTGCCTAGTCTTGCTACAAAGAGTTAATCCAACTGTGAGTAATGAGCTTATCTTTTCTCAGGAAGAGAAGTCTGACTAACAGGGAAATACACAGTCGATCCGCCCCTTGCTCTGTGAGTGACAAGCAATTTAATTATCTCCTTCACACAGCAGAGAAAGTTTTACACTCCCCCCTCCCTCCCTCCTCAATGTCTCAGTATAGAGGTGGGTGGGGAGGCGTGTGACATCACAACTCCACCCACCAAACACCAGCAAACACAGACACCCTCTGATTTCAGAATTTTACAGAGCTGCTAGTGCTTACAGGAAGGACATTTGCAAGGTAGGGATAGATGCAGGAGGCTTGCATGTATGTATACTTTAATACTGTGTCATTCATTTATACTGGGTGTGTGGTGGGTTTACATCCACTTTAATTTTATCCTGATATTTGGCTGCAGGAGATAATTCATGTGTCAGGAGCAAGGACTTTTCCCATTGTGGTGTAGATATTGTTCTCCCGATCTCTTCTTCCCATTTATCTAAATATGTTACTGTTCTATCTAGGTCTTTGGGGAGTAGATTCCTATATATTTTCGATAACACATGGGCCGGTTTGTGTGTTTGTAACATGAGTTTCTCGAATTCTGTAGGTGATCTTTCTAGTTCAGCACTTTGTTCTATAGAATGAATATATTCTTGCAATTGTTGGTATTGTATCCATTTATTTGCGAGCTCTCTTGTTAATGTGCTCATTGGAGGAACCTCGCCGTCCACCAAGATCTGGGCCAGTCTTACATCATCCCGTCTTTGCCATTCCAAAAAAGTTATAGCCCCTACTGCTGGTTGAAAATCCGGGTTGGAGAACAAAGGTGTCATAGGCCCGATCTGGGTAGATAGGGTTCCTTTCTTAATAAGTGAATCCCATACCTTCAGCGTGAAAAGAACCAGGGATGGCGTATTTCTTTCTTTCGGGCGACTTGTTGATTTAATCCATGGTACAGATTTAAATTTCATGCCCAATATATCTTCTTCTAATCCAACCCATTGTTTACTCTCCATATTTTGAAACCAGTCTACTATCCTAGTTGCATGTATAGCTTGTATGTATTTCATAAAGTTCGGGAGGGCTGAGCCTTCTTTTAATTTAGGTCTGACTAGTATATCTCGTTTAATTCGGGAAGGTTTATGTTCCCAGACAAATTCCCCCACCCCCATCCACACAGTGATCATTTTTAACCCTATTAAAAAAACTATTCAGGTTTGTTCTTAAAGCGGAGTTCCATCCAAAAGAGGAAGCTCTGCTTATCTGCCCCCCCCCCGGTGCCATGTTTGGCACCTTTCGGGGGGGAACTGGTACCTGATTTTGACAGGTCCCTGTCCCCACTTCCAAGAGATCTCGCTGAGGTGAGATCCCTAGGACGTTCGGGGCCCTTGTCCTCCTTCCCCCATCTCCGGGCCAAGCGAGCTTCGCGCATGCGCAGTAGGGTACTGGCTGTGAAGCCGCAAGGCTTCACTGCCGCTTTCCCTCACAGTCAATGGCGGCGGCAGCACCCAAGAGCCGATGGAAACATCGGCTGGGGCAGGGTCGGCCCTACCATGGGTCCCAGTGGGTCCATTGGACCCAGGCAGCACTTTGAGAGGGGCAGCAAATTGACCCACTGCCGCTTCTTCCTCTCTTCTTTTAACCCAGCAAATTGACTACCAAGATTTTTTTCCAGCAGGTTTGTGTGTCATGATGACAACTGCCCTCCGGGCTGCTTTGCCTACCCCTATACTACCTTAGCCCATCCCTATACTGCCCTAGCCTGTCTATATATTACCCTAGCCTGTCTATATAATACCCTAGACTGTTCATATATTACCCTAGCCTGTCTGTATACTACCCTAGACTGTCCATATACTGTCCTAGCCCGTCCCATGGAATCGAACATAATGGGATGTCATATAATATTGCATATAGACAAGGTGCTGTTGCATATAAACCTGACTTCCTGATAAATTCAATTTTAGTTTTAATTATTATGATATAAAATAATGGATGTGGAGGCTTTTTGGTGTGCATTTTTGGGGGGGGGGGCAGTATTTCATTCTTGGACCCAGGCATCACAATGTCTTCAGGGCCGTAGATAATTTTTTGTCCTGGGGGGGGGTTCAGCAGTAGGTACCAAGTGGTGAAGCGGGGGGGGG
>BLSH010162256.1:1118012-1138657 GCA_018402905.1 Glandirana rugosa | reverse complement strand
CATGTTAAAGGAAATCCAGGGAAAGTGTGTAAACCTGACAAACAGGTAAAAAGTAAGTAAGCAACTACCTACCTTTTACCTGTAGTTACATAGAGATACTTTTTTGCCTACATTTACCTATTAGTAGGTAAATATAGTCAAATGTAGGCGAAGACAGTTGTAGACAAAAAAACCTTGTATAGTTTCAGGATAAAAAGAAGGCAATTTTTTTTTGCCCAGCCTGATTTTTGTCTACATTTACCTGCTTGCCAGGCAAAAACGTACTTTTATACCGAGACCCTGAGTTCACCAATTCCTGAGAAAGTTTACTTCAGTTCGTCATCCATTTTTCATCCATTTTTTACATCCACGAGTTTAGAGTCCTTAACCACTTGAGTCCCAGAGCCATATTTTCATGCAAAAACGGACCGTTCGTCCATTTACATCTGTTTTTAGTCCGACCCGTTTTTTTTTAACGGAAGAAAAATAGGACTTTGATATGTTCCAAAAAAACAGATGTTGACAGAAGCGGATGTAAACTGATATAAATGGATGATTATCCATTTACATCCGTTTTTTCATAGAGATACATTGATGTCCATTTTCCATCCATCAACGAATGAATGAAAAATGGACAAACAGTCCAAATGTGTGAAAGGGACCTAAAGGAAATTGTACAATCAGATTATATAGTGTATGGTCAGTTTAATAGCATTGAAACACCTGCTGGTTGTTTACATTAGAGGGCTGGAAGCCTGCCATGGTCTTATAGAAAAAAGCCTGTGTTATGAACTTTGAAAATAAATTTATTGACAATGCTTATAGATACAGAGATGAGTGCCTTTACTGTATGCTTAGAATCTGTAAGCATGTGCATGATCTGGTCACAGGTTCACTTTAAGGCCCCTTTCACACTTATACGATTTGTACTGCGACTTGGGACTGTAAAGTCACATGATAAGTTGTACCCCATAATTTCCAATGAGTACCATTCATATCTTTGCGACTTCAAGTCACAGCGACTTAAAAGTAGTCCCTGCACTACTTTAGTCCAACTTTGATGCGATTTGAGGTCCATAGACCTCAAGATTACACAGGCATTGCTTCAATTCGTGTCAAAGTCGGGGCAAAAATTGTGGCAAAGTGTGAAAGGGGTCTTAACAGGATCAGTGAATTTGCAGAACTCCAGATTTAATTAAACTGCAAATATATGGAAGAACTCAATTTCTTCTATTAAAACAGAGTCGTGCTAACATATAAACAAATTAAATAATTGGTTAAATCACATGTAAACAATTGCCCACACAAAAAGATAAAAGTCCAAATGTGCAGCGATTATTGAAGTCCAACGTGCACCTCATCAGTGGCAAAATAGATGTGTGGAAATTTCCAAATTCTCCAACACCAGCAAAGGTTAATCGCCTTGTGACACCACCACCATTTAGAGGGAATACACGCTTACCAGATGCAATGTGACCAACCAATTAAAGGAGAGTCATAAGCACTTTCAGTAGGGTACACTCAATAGCTCAATAGCTGTTCCTCAGGTTCTTCCACTAATGGTTGGTGATGGTTGGCGATGGCTCATTCTCAGTTGGGTATCACCCCATAAAGCAATCCATACAATATAGAAGAAAGAAAAGTGCTCCAATAATGTAAAAACCTTAATATAGCCTTATTGATAAATAAAATCACACTTACAATGTTGTACAATTCCCACTGGCCAGACAGCAGCACCTGCACTTCCGGGAATTCGCAATGATGTCAAATCCATTTCTTGCATTGTTGTTACAGCCTTTCACAGGAGATGAGGTGAACTCTGCATAATGGAGTCACGAATGAAAAATATTTTCAGAATAGTATACATTTTTCTCAAATCTATCCAAAGCTAAAAAAAAAGTTCCTGGCTTGTGTTGAGATTTAACCTCTTGCTGACCACCTAACACATATATTCGGCGGCAGTGGGGTGGACCTTCACACCCATGCATCACACATATGCATTCGTGGATGACCAAGGTTTCTAAGCTGAAATTGAGAGCCAGCAGGTTGAACTCCCGACATGTGACAGCCAATCACAATTATTGCATGATTGGAAAGTCCTCATGCCTTTTGGTGTTTAGTTAAACCCAGTCAAAGGGCCAACGGGAGGGGATAGGAAGGGGTCAAACTAGTTCTGTTGTACAACTGCTAGATGTAGCCACAGCATAAGTAGAAAAGTTCATCCCTTGTCAGAATGAGAAAGACCTTTGAATGAGAAAGACCTTTGCTCTTTGTGTGGACGCAGTGGTCTCTCTGCAGAAGTCTAATATGCCCCTTACTGAGTCAGAGCTAAAGCTCTGCTTCCAACTTTAGTCATTTGGGCACTTCCAATCTTGGGGCAACAGCTTGGAAAAGACCATTTTCTGATCCAGCATGATTGTACCTCTGTTGATGAGTTTGGCGTGGTAGAAATCGAAATGTCCCTGGCATCAACCCTATTAAACACCTTTTGGGATGAATTAACAAACCAACTATGAGACAGGTCTACTTGTTCAAAATCAGTACCTGAGATCACAAATGATCCTTTGGCTGAATGGCCACAAATTCCAACAGACACTCCAAAAGCCTTCCCAGAAGAGTGGAGACTAACTTCAAAGAGGGGCCAGCTCCATATAAATGTCCATGGTTTTGGAATGGAATGTCCAACATGCCCATTTAAGTGTGATAACCATAGAGTGTAGGTAGATGGATAGATAGAGATATAGATAAGTAGACAGACAAATAGGCGCATAGAGGTTTTTATTCCCCATTTTCATACATGTATGTGCACTCATAAAGTGTATTTGTATGTACCCTACCAGGCTTAAATTGGAACTAAACTCTCCTAATTAACATTAAAGTGCTTGTAAAGTCAGAAGGTTTTTATTTTTATGCATTCTATGCATTAAGATAAAAAACCTTCTGTGTGCAGCAGACCCCCCCTCCAAATACTTACCTGAGCTCATGTTGATGCAGCAATGTTGCAGGAGAGATTCAGCTACCTGGGACTCTCCCTCCTGGTTCCTGCTGCTGTCAATCAAAGTGAGTGAGCCAATGAGAAGAGAGGGGGGAGGGCAGGGTCGGGTCTGAATAGACACACAGAGCTGCGGCTCAGCTCGGATGCCCCCATAGCAAGCTTCTTGCTGTGGGGGCACTTAGCAGGAGGGAGTGTCCAGAAACACCGGTGAGGGACCAGAGAAGAGGAGGATCGGGGCTGCTTTGTGCAAAACCACTACACAGAGCAGGTAAATATAACATGTTTGTTATTTTTTATGAAAAAAATAGACTTTAGTATCCCTTTAACTATTTTAATCCTGATGCTTCTAGCATTAGTAAATAGATAGGAAGGAATAATACATTTACTTCTTTTAAATTTTTGTTTTACGTTTTTTTCAGTTGCTTCTTGTTTTCTGGCCTAGGTCATACATCCCAGGAGCCTTCATGGACATTTTTTTTTCTTTCATCTATAGGAGGGGAGGAGGGGCATTCTCAGCTAAGCACACCCTTCTGCCAGCATGCCCAATATAAGGGCAGATAGATTCCAGGAAGTAAATGCTACATCTGCCCTTACCCAGGATGCTAGAGATGCAAGAGGGTGTTTTTCAAAGTGATTTCTCAACAAAAAAAAACATGGAGACATGGAGGGTTTGGTTTGCCTTGAATGTTAAAAATGAATTAAATTGCGTTTTTTAGCTTGTGGTGCTCAGAAACAGTTTGGTTCAACTTTAAGACTTTCATCAAGATTTTCATCACACAGCTTTCTTTAAACTCCTTTAATGCAAGCTTTATTTTCTATTTGCTTTTCAAAATGTGCAATCCACATTTTTCTTTGTTTATTTATTTAGTAATTATAGCTATTATACTCCAGTTGCAAAGTTTTTAGCTTTGATAAATGCAGTTATTTTTTTTTTTTTTAATTCATGACCATGTACGCTTCATAAAGGGAATCTGTCAAAGAGCAAAAAAAAAAAAATAAGCCACACAGACAGTAAATCACGGAATGCATTAAAAGACCTTTCCACTAACAGCCTGTGTCCAGATTGATATTATAATGAGACACATTTGATTTAATAAAATACGCTGTATAAAAAAAAAAAAAAACCCGAAGAAATACTTTGCTGTAGCAAATAAAGAGGATTAACCACTGTCACACATGGAGCATATAAACGTATTTCATACCACCGCCGTCCGATGTATACACACTGCGGTACAAAATGTTTTACATAGTCTGTACAGCTCAATCCTCTGAGCTTCCCTAAACATTCATTTTCCATTCCTACATATGTTGCTGTCACATTTTCCAAACACCTTGCACCTCCAGGCAGAGGGTTTCCTGCATTTCACATGCTCTCAGAAAGTGAACACAGGCCTATGTTTCTGGAGCGACCATGGAGAGACCAGAGCAGGGGGATAGAGCGTGAAGATTTTGAGCAAAAGTCAACAAGAAACACACAAATGGGGCTCGGGATTGCAGAAGATGGTCGACAAACCGGCTAACTTCCCTTTCCAGATGCCCTGCAGTGCTTGAGGATGGCCAAGAATAGAACCAAGGTCAGTATGAATTACATCCAGATGCAGGTCAGGTACACAGAGGAAAAACAGGCTAGGATAATCGGCCTTTCGCAGTTACCTGCTAGGCTTATAGCTCAGGGGCACAACTGGCAAAAGCTTCATCAGGCTGTTTGCAGAGACCCATTACTGCTTAGTGTTCTTTTTCTTTTGTGTTTTATTCTAAATGAAAAAAAAAATAACATTTGGCTTTATATCTTTATATATACATGGAGACACTTCAAAATAAATAAATGAATTCATTATAAATAATTACATCTATCAAACTAATGCATTAATCAAAAATAAAACAACACCTTCTCAAATTATACAAGGACAATTCCAGTTCAACCTGAAATTTGCCACTAATTATAATTGTAATTATAAATAAACGATGCCTACAAACTGTAATATAAAGCGATGATTATAAATTGATCACTGTGTTTTTTACTCTGTTCAGGCAGAAAAAAATATACCCAGTTAAAAAAAGAAATGTTAATTTTGTCACTTATTTAATTTTTTAATATAGTTTTGTGTGTATAGGTGATGTAAAGAAATAATTCATTTAAATGTTAGATATTTAGAGCAAAGGAGTATCACAAAAATGGCATGAGCTTAATTAGCTGCTATTAATAAAATATATAAACTATAGGAACCATTCTAATAGTATAAAACATATTTTATAGCAGTATTTTACGTGCCAGACATTTTTAATATAAAACAAGTGCCTCATAATGTACATGACTCAACTGCAATCTATCATAGTTAAAAAGCAAAAGGTTCCTTGTTAATGCCTAAAAATTGGATGTTATTCTTTTTTTAATCTCTATAATTTATTTTATAGGAAAATTCAGGTATACCCCTTTTTAGTTTAATTTCTATAGCAACATTTCAGTCTTTTAAAAACAGCGGAAAGGAACATTTACAATTGTTCTACACTCAAAGCAAATATTAAAAATGTAAACGTCAAATAAAATGTTAGTAGATTTCACATATAATTTTTACCATATAACTAAAATCTTATATTTGAATATACTGCATTATTTACAATTATACCCTTACCTTTAAAATTAAATGGGACACATATAAATCAATTTAATTTTACTATATTTAATGAATAATAAAGTAGATATTGTCTGAGCTTCAGTTAGGTTTTCATTCAAACATTGCTAATGAACTTGTCTGGCGTCTCACTACTAAAATTCTATTAAAAATTCTATAGAATGTTACCAGTAACAGTATAATTATTTATAGTTTATTATTACTGGCTGCCAGTGACTTAAGTATGTAGACTTTTGTAGATGCCTAAAAAGCCTAGATCTGGAGTGGCAGGGTACTTCTCATATTGCAGCCAGGCGTCATAATTATCCTCTCTTATTTTTTCTTAGTTTTATTTAATCACTTTAATTTCTCAAAATTAAAGGGTTAGTCTATCAGAAATCAATAACTGATATCTCAATATCAATGTCTTCAGTAGAGTTGCAGGCAAGTTTAATAATTCAGAATCGTTAAAACTGGTCTCTTACTGTGCCCTACTAACAGAAATAATCCTGGATCTCTCCCAGTGTCATCAGTTGCTTCCTCACTCTGCCTTATGAACAACCCACCCTTGGCCATGGACGTACAGTATGTTACTGAGGGTGAAACAGCACCCAGTCAGACCTGAAGCGATGCCCATTGTAGGAGACCTGCTATGTATTTCTGGGCTAAAACTGTTTCTTTTAGGCACAGTAAAGGGAGCCAAGAGAAGTAAAGTTATTTCTTAATAAAATTGAAATTGTAGCACCACACCACTGCTAAGAAGTCCAGATACAACTTTGTTTCATTAAATATCGTGTACAATTAAAAAATCAGCCAACATGTTTCAGGGGTCCAAAAGTGCCCCTTCATCGTGGCTTGATTAACAACAATGTGAACAACCCAAAAGTGAACTGGACCTACAATGGTATATTTTCCAGTGTGAATTACAAACACAGGCCTTGCCAGCAAATTGTTTGGCAGCCAAGCATGCTGCTGACAAGGCCTGTGCTTGTAATTCACACTGGAAAAATACCATTGCAGGTCAATTTCATTTCTTGTTTGTTCACATTGTTGTCAATCAAGCCCAGATGAAGGGGGCACTGTTGGACCCCCAAAACACATTGGATATTTTTTGCATTGACTTTTATTGAAATAAAATTGTATCTGGACGCCTTAGCAGTGGTGTGGCACGTCATTCTCAATTTTTGTACATTACACTACAAGCCAATGAGACTGTGCAGATCCTCTGGGGTGTAGAAGCTGCCTGAACCAGGAACCAAATCATTTACACCAGCATAATTACCTTATGATAACCAACAATATAACCCTATGTATCCAACCCTATTTTTCCAGTTAATTTTTCACTGTAGGTACACTGTAAGCGTCATCCAGTGGTGGAGGGCATTCATCACTAAAAACACATGTTTGATACACTCCAGTGTCTCTGGGATCCAGGCTATTTACTCATAAAAGGACCATATGACAAACTAAAAACCTTGTTCTATGCTTTCTCAGAGGGCATCACCTGAAACAAAACGTGCATTCTGTTTCCTGGGAGGAAAGGCCCTCTACCCACTCATTGCTTACCTCTCTCAGGGACTCCAAGGCTAAGAGCTGACTCAGATCTGCTCATCTTCCAAGGCCACGATGGAGGGGCCTCATTGTCCAATACACATATCACATTCATTGCAGCAGCAGGTGCTGGGATATCACCCCAGAAATACAGGAAGCCAGTGGGTAAGGCACCCATAATTGAAATACTTTTTTGTGAGTTTATCCCAAAGTTTATTGAACTGCTACCACTATCCAAACATATTGCCACTATACCAAAGTCAGAAACAGTGCAACATTTTTGAAATCCTAAAACAATTCCTCTTGCCTCTTTAAGCTCATGCTACATAATTCTGTGCATGCCATTGGCTATTTAGTCTTTAATATATGTGAGGGAGGCTGCACAGTGAGCAGACAGGGAGGCGGTGCTGGAATATGGGGACAACCAAGCCTACATTTTGCTCAGATTTAAGGGTACTTTGAAGGAGATGTTGGTGATTTATGTTGCAGGACAACTTGGTTAGTTTGGTAGTATATTGTGATATACAGTATTTACTGGTTTTAATTGAAAAAAAAGTTTATTTCTTGTTTATTTATATTTAATTAGCTTAGTGCTATGTATTTATCTAGAAAATAAATTGAATATTTATATTAACAGGCACAGGAAAACAAATAATTTGTTTGCTTAAATAATTAGCGGTACATTACATTAAGGTATAGCTTTTTTTGGAATGTTCCCCTTGCCTCCTCAGCATTCTGTTTGCCAAGGTTACCCCTTAAATGGTCAAAGAGTTGTACAAGCTAATCCTCTTATTTTACTATAATACTACACTTTGATCATGCTTGCTCTAACCTTGTGTCTTCATAATATGCTTGTAATATTTGCTTTACCTTGTAGTCAATAAAAAAAGTTTATTAAGAAAAATAAAAATAATTTCGTAGAGTGATGCGATTTTCATGGCCTTGCAATCACTAAAATTCTGTATGCATGACAAATTCTGTATGACAATGCAAATACTAGTGCAAGTATTTGATGCTCATGAAATAGGTGCACATGTCATTCAGACCATCCAACACATTTGAAGACGGGGAATTTTTTCTTATTTTACCAATATAAATATTAATTAATTTTTTTTTCAATTTATTCTCTTTATTGGGTGACGTAAAGTCAGAGGTGACTTTGACCAGTACCAATGCCATTACAGATCAGTGGGAACGCAGTTCCGGCACCTATCCCACTGAATGTATGTAATGTCAAGGTGTGCTGGAGTTCTGTTGGTCATGATGTATTTTTGCTGGAGGTGATCTATTTTTTGCAGGTGGGTATATTGTTGCTGGGAAGGTCTTTTGTTGCTGGTAGGGGATCTTATGTTGCTGGTGGTATATTTTAGCTTGGAGATCTAATGTTGCTGGCTGCAGGGGATCTATTTTACTGTTTTTCTTGTTATCATTAACACATTCCATACATATTGCTTAGCACCAAAAACAATACTTGGTTCTGTATTCACTAAAAAGGTAGTACTGGAAGGTGGGTAGGTGGTGGAACCAAGGAACGGTGCTCGGAGGTGGGTAGGGGGCAGAAACAAGGGGTGACTTTGAAAGGGGGAGTTCCTGCACCTATTATCTGAGCAAAAAAGCCCTGCATATAATACTTAGTAGCTATTAGCAAGCAATGATCAGTAAGGCAGAGCAGGCAAGGCAGAGCTGGAATCATAGAGACTACTGCAGCTCACAGAAAATTGTATAGCAGGAAAATAGATTATTCTCTGTGTCCCCTTTGGAAAGATTTTCCCCCAGCTCCTGTCGAGGTGATGGGTGTCAGACAAAATAGCATGTGAGGTGAAATGTGCGCTATGGGGACAGAAATAACATAAACTGGAAAAAAAAAAACAACTCTTCCCCATTCTATTCAAAACTAAAAAAAAATTTTGCCTGAAGCTGGGCTTTAATATATGACAATAAATGTACATGAAAATAAGAATAAACAGTAGGGTGTTATTTCTTATAAACTATGAACTCAAAGCATTGTACAGTACATTGAAAAATACAATGGGAACTGGCTTCTTCTTAATGATTTGCACTTGTGTTCAGCTGGACTTGTGACTCATGCATGTCTGTAAGTCAGCATAGTCAAGTTGGTGACCTGACTATTCATGGTTATTGATAAGAAAATTCCTCATCACCCCTCTTCCATCTTGCCACTGGACAATGAAGGGGAAGCAGCATTGATCATGCCATCCTTTTGCTTTCTCCTCTTGTCAGCATGTTCAGGCTGTGCACTGTACTGTTCTGATTAGTTCTGATTGGTTCTGAGTATTGTCCCTCGCGATGTGAAAGCTTATGTCCAGGGGGTTACAGGAGGCTGGTATTAGGAGAGATTCAAGTATGTATGATAGCTCTATAAAAACAATACTGTACATTTGATGATTTTTTGGGTACTTAAGTTAATTATTCTTTTTTTTTTTATCTGCCCAGAGCTAAAATACAATTAGTTTTAGTTTTGGATAGAGTAGGAAATGGTTACAAAACCTGTTAGGTGTTTTTGCCATCTGTGTCCTGTTGGTAAGATTTGGAATTTTCCCTAAAGCCTCACACACGCGATGCGAAGTTCGTACGACCGGATGTCCAAAATCATATGTCGGCTGTTATGTCTCGAATACTGACTTTCACTAAGCGATCATACGACCAAGCCTAAGGTGGTGATGTGTTACGAATGTATAAAGAGGAAGTTCAGGTGCATGTGATTTGTGAATTAGGAACGTAGGTTTACATGAACGGACACTTCCGGGCATTCCTGACTTCTGAGCATGAGTGTTTTGCACGTACAACTTGTTGGACCAACTTCCTTGTACACACGGTACAACAGTTGTACGACCGCTTGTTGCACAACCAGAGTTTTCTAGCCTGCTCATCCAACTTCTGTTGTACGACCGTCGCATGTCGGCTGTTCTGATCACGCGTACTAACGGTCGGATGATCGTACAACATGCTGTTGTACGACTGTTTTCGTATGACCGTCGCACCATGTGTATGAGGCTTTACTGTCATTTTTGATGAAAATGGTCACTGGGAGACAGCACTAAAAACCTGACAGTGGATAAGTAGATCTAATCCTTCACCACTCTATCCAAATATATATATATATTTATATGTATATATATATTGTATTTTGTTTTCAAAATGAGCATCCAAAAATGAAAAGCAACATAGGATGATAGCTGATCATATTGATACATGAATTTGTGTTTCACCTGGAGTTCTTCTTAATGTTTACCAAAAAGTAAGTCAACAAAAGACTTACAAAATGATTTGTGCCCTCCAGATTCCAGTCTCCTGGGAAGGGTCGTATCTGGCTTTCATCTGTAAGCATTTAGAAACATTGCTCCTTTATCTATAATTTGACCATTCACTGTGCTGTGAGCCACTAATTTCATATGCCTGAAGAACAGAGACTTCCATAGATAGATATTAAGTCCTCAAATCATTAGGAGTCCTGGGTTAATTACCAATGACATTTCTGGCAGATGATGTTTTGCGGTAAGAGCTGTATGCACTAGGCTGCTGAAAGCTTTAACAATCAGGAGCTGAGTGCTAGAAGGGTCTGCATTCTGCAAATTATCCCTTATTGCTCACCGACTTTCAGGATTAACAGTGCTCACATCAGTAGTCAGGGGTTTGCAGTTTTGTAATACCCTTTATCATACCAGTTTTACATAACCTCCCTTTTTACTTAAACAGCATTTTTTTTATACCTTTCTTCTTTGAAGCCTGAAAATATCTTTTAAGTATAACATATTTTTATTTTCTGCGGAATAGTTTAATCCTGTAAATTTTTTCTTTCTGTCTGTGTCCCATTTGAGTGATTTCTCTTTATTCCTGTCTCACAGATGTAGCACCCTCTAGTGTGTGCTAGAAGTTAGTGTAGGTAAAATATTATTTGGCTCAGGGCTAAGCCTGAGCCATGGAATCTGGGTCAGGCTTCATTAACGTTCAGGGCTGGGTGACTCATTGTGGCAGCTTTCTGGTGCCTCCCCTTGGTCTAGAAAGTTGGAGAATCTTGTAGAACTAGAGGGAAGGGGTTAGGAGGAGCTACCATACATATTTATGAGACCTCAGCCAATCCCCAGTAACGGGCTTGCAGGGAGCAGAGAATACCTCATAAATACACATGGGCCATGCCAGCAGGGGCAGCCAGGTGGAAGATGGAGATACAGTGTGGAGGAGGCTGTCGGAGGCCCTGAGGGATGCCCCCTAGTCTGGGGGGTGTGTCCTGCCTTGGACCGGGGCTCAGGTGCTGGAAGGATCCTGCTAAAAAACCGAGGAGGAAAGGAGGAAGTCTTCCTGGAGGCATGGGAGCAAGAGAGATCAGAGTGTGTAGTGCACCACTGTGTGGACTAACAAAGGGGGAGACTGCCAAATGTAGCCAGTCTCTCTTGATGACAGCACTGTGCTTAAATCTTTAGTCCTTTCCCTGGGAGAGTCAGCTGGGTGGGCTGGTAGAAAGTCAGTCGGGTGAACTGGTGGGGAAAGGCAGCCAGGAGGGTTGTTAAATGGGGCAGCTGTAGCCAGGTGGGTTGGCAGTGCCTGAAGAAGTGGTGCTGGGATCAGTGGCCACAGAAAAGAAGGTACATGCGGTTTCACTATATCTGAGCTACACTCAAAGAGGCTGAGAGTTCCTGCCTGTAATGGGCTGTTGCTAAATCTGACTAGGAGCCTGTCAGATCATCTCAAGAGTGAGGGATCCCTTTCACCTGCAACTCCTAGGGGGGTAGTGCTACACAAATGTAATAGGAAGTAAAAAACAAATCTCCCTCCCACCAGGATCTTGACGTGTGATGACATTCTGCTGAGGTAGCATTATAGTTATCTTCAACTCCGTCTCTTTATTTCATAACTCCTTAGATCCCAACCCACCCCCTATACATTGTCTCCTTTTGAGAGTCTTTGTAGACCCTGACCCCACTATCCAGGTCTTGTTTCATTAATTTATTCCTCAATCATATCTTCTAGAAAATCCTTGGTGCGATCTAACCATCTTCACTGGGTAAGCGAAATAGGGGTGAGGCTGGATTTGGAGGACTGGCAGATCATGACCATGACATTATCTAGGAGCTCCAAGAATGTACTTATTTTGAAAAATGCTTACAAAATCTTGTATAGATTATACGCTGGCCTGGCTGGCTCTCTTTGTCCCCTCCTATTCGCCAACTTGCTTCTGAGGATGCTCACAGGTGGAAATGATGACACACATTTGGTGGTCCTATCCTAAGGTGCGCAGACTTTGGGTCCGGGTCTATGCCTTTCTTTACACTCTGTTTTATACTGATGTCAAGAGATAACCATATGAAGCTCTTCTATTTCAACCGAGGGACTACTTTACCCTGAAAGGCAATTGGCGTCTTTACAATGACCAAATTAATTACATTGAGAGCCTGAAAAACCCCAATTCTTAGTTTTGAGGCGGTCAAACATCACATGAATGCTACAATGGTCACTGAGAAGTTGACAGCCATACTGTTACAAATGTGTAAAAAAGGGGGAAACTGCACTGAAAACTTCTAAATATTATGAAGCAGCTAACACAATACCTTAATACATGGTATGCATAGAATAAGTAAATAAATGTGCAGCACTTATAAAAATTGTACAGTCCCTATACCAAGTGGTGTGCCTAATATAAATTGCACCATATAATAAAACAACAGTTAAACATATAAATGCACAAAAATCATAAACAATAAAAAAGTCCTGAAGTAAGTGTCCAAAAAGTAAGTTGTCTTCTCAGTTCATAGCAGAAAAAGAAAGAGAGGTGTGTATATCCCAAAAGCCTGAAGGTCATTTAACGATAGGACCACCACACAGACCACCACGGTGTATAAAGTTGGTGGCTTACCAGACAAAGATGATCCTTACTGAAGAGAGGTCAAATCACACTATTATTATGATGTTTTTAAGCATCTCCAGCTTCCTTTTGAGATCTACACCACCGATTACACCTCTGGGTATACACACAGATTAGTGTGCAATGAAGCTCAGTGCCAACATAAAGCCATGAAACAAGAAACACTCTCCATAGTGCAAATCAGTCAGGTAAAACAGATTTAATAAAAGCAAATGCACTTACAAACAGAGATGTAGTTCAAACAATTTGTGACACATGGAAAGTCAATTCACCCACAACCAAGATGACTGCGGTTGGTTCGCGTATGTGCAGTGGCGTATGTTCCAGGCCTGTACTGGCCATCGGGAGTTTCCCAGTGGGCCGATGGGTCAGTGGGCTGGTTTGAGTGACAGCGGAGCAGAGGTGAGCGGGCAGGGACTCCCATACCATTGTCCAGCAATAAAGTAATCCCCTGCTGTGCAGCTGTTTAAAAAGAAAACCTCTCAGGGCCCCTGTGTTCAGCAGTCGACCGGGGGACAGAGGGCGCATTTTTTTTTCACTTTCGGCTTTAAGCGGTTTAAACCTCCACAAGGTGCACTATACAGGTGAAGGCGAGTACTATATAAGTACACTGGCGCTCCCAGGAGCAATGCGGCAGATTAATCCGCCTAAAACCGAAAGTAGTGAAATAGGACGCTCTGTCCCCCAGCCCCTGCTGAACACAGGGGCCTGGAGAAGTTTTTTGCTGGACAAAGATATGTGAGTCCCCGCCTGCTCACCTCGCCCCCAGATTCCCAGCTCCAGTCTCCAGAGAAACCACCTAGGTAGAAGAACTGCCCAGACCAGGTACTGGGGTCTGGGGGGACTAACAATAATGGCCACTGATCAGGCTGCGTTAATGGGCACTCGCGTGGCTGCGGTGATGGGCACTGATCAGGCTGCATTAATGGGCACTGGTGAGGCTGCATTAAAGGCCCCCTGGTGTGGCTATATTAATGGGCACTGGTGAAGCTGCATTAATGGGCACTGGTGAGGCTGCATTAATGGGCACTGGTGTGGCTGCGCTGATGGGCAATGATCAGGCTGCATTAATGGGCACTGATGAGGCTGCGCTGATGGGCACTGATCAGGCTGCATTAATGGGCACTGGTGAGGCTGCAATAATGGGCACTGGTGTGGCTGCATTAATGGGCACTGGTGAGGCTGCATTAATGGGCACTGGTGAGGCTGCATTAATGGGCACTGGTGTGGCTGCGCTGATGGGCACTGATCAGGCTGCATTAATGGGAACTGGTGTGGCTGCACTGATGAGCACTGATTAGGCTGCATTAATAGGCACTGGTGAGGCTGCATTAATGGGCACTGGTGTGGCTGCGCTGATGAGCACTGATCAGGGTGCGCTGATGGGCACTGGTGTGGCTGCATTAATGGGCACTGGTGTGGCTGCGCTGATGGGCACTGATCAGGCTGCATTAATGGGAACTGGTGTGACTGCACTGATGGGCACTGATAAGGCTGCATTAATGGGCACTGGTCAGGCTGCATTAATGGGCGCTGGTGTGGCTGAATTAATGGGCACTGATCAGGCTGCATTAATGGGCACTTGTGTGGCTGCATTATTGGGCACTGGTGTGGCTTTATTAAAGCGGTTGTCTACCCAAAAAAAAAAAAAAAAACAATAACCTGTAAGCCAAAGGCATAATGAGCTGGTATGCATGGCATACTAGCTCATTATGAAATACTCACCTTAGAACAAAGCTTCCGCAGGGCTGCCCGGCCCCTGCAGCGGGAGTGAACATCTTCGCTGTGTGGATTCTTCCGGGTTGGCGGCTTCGGCGCTATCAGTGGTTGGAGCTGTGAGACGTCACTCCCGCGCATGCGTGGGAGCCTGTCTTTCCAGCAGACTTTCCGGCAGGGTCCAGCGCTATGCTCTGTTGTGATGTCAGTGGCTGCATTGCAAGTGGAATATCTCCTAAACCATACAGGTTTAGGAGATATTAATTTTACCTACAGGTAAGCCTTATTATAGGCTTACCTATAGGTAAAAATCACTTTTTTGGCTAGACAACCGCTTTAATGGGCAATGGTGTAGCTGCATTAATGGGCACTGGTCAGGCTGCATTGATGGGCACTGGTGTGGCTGCGCTGATGGGCACTGATCAGGCTGCATTAATGGGCACTGGTGTGACTGCATTAATGGGCACTGGTGTGGCTGCGCTTATGGGCACTGATCAGGCTGCATTAATGAGCAATGGTCAGGCTGCATTGATGGGCACTGGTGTGGCTGCGCTGATGGGCACTGACCAGGCTGCATTAATGGGCACTGGTGTGGCTGCATTGATGGGCACTGGTGTGGCTGTGCTGATGGGCACTGATCAGGCTGCATTAATGGGCACTGGTGTGGCTATGCCCTGTCCTATGCCCAATAGTGGAATTTTTTTGCTTATTTTTTTTTTGCGCAGTTGTGTATAGTTTATATACTGTTTTTGTGCGTGTTTGCAAAATTAAAGTGGGCCGGTCTGGATGAAGTCCAGGGCCAAATTTTGGTCCCAGTTCAGCCCTGGTTTGAGCTCATTTTGCACATACCTAATTTTTTTATGTGACTGCCTAAGTGTTGGCTCTGTTTTTATGATCATATAACAAAAAAAAACCTTTGTGAAAAAAAAATCTCCTCAAAGTGAAAGAAGGGAACATTTCAAAGGCAATAGCCATTAGCACAAGAGTGAATTTCCCCAGTGGGGACACAGACAGGGGTTTTAATCCTTCCACCCACTAGAAGCAATACATTTAGCATCAAATGGAAAAGTGCCTTTTATTTTATAATTATTTTTATTGGTTATTAAGGGAAAACCATAAACACCCATGTAAAGCTGTAACATCTGTCAGAAAAAACAATCAGGGTAAAGTTGAGCACACACTTACATTGGTAAACATTCAGGACCTATGAGAAAACGCTAATGGGTCCTTTAGGCGCCAATAGTCACAAATATGTTGCCTAATCCACTGCTTGAAAAAGTAGATCCAGAAAAGGAAAAAGGGAAGGGAATGCATCCCTCACTAACTCAGGCCCAAGGATTAAGTATAAAACTATTGTAGCACTACTCCTGTAGGGGTCGCTAATGTCCTGCGTTCCCACTGCTGCACAGCCAGTCGCACAGCACTTCCTTCATGCACTCCAACGCAGAAATCAGTCCTTGGCTTGTTTTGATGTTTTATTAGGGGTTGATAACTTGGATGAGGTAGCAAATTATGGGGTGTCCACTTGAAAAATGTCCAGCACTATGAACCTCCTAATTTTCAAAATTCCTCTTCCTCTTTCCTCCTGCACAAACTTGGTTTACTACTGCACCTGCTGATCACTCCTGTGGGACCTAGCTGGATTTTTGCTAGCTCAGCAAAGGCCAATTATAGGCAGGAACGCTCAGTCCCTTAACAAAGAAGTACAATATGAGTGAACAGCATGATACTCCTCCTACTAGTTCCCTGTGGCCATTGAAAATGCTAGCCCATCTGGCTGCCGCCAGCCATGCCTGGCTGATGTTCCTCCCAGTCCTCCTAACTCACTTTCTGCCCCAGTCCTGCCCGACTGGCACACTTCCATGGAGGTTCCTCAGGGCAAGGATGAAGACTAAGCCCACTGCTGTCCTCAAAGAGCACTGTTACAACTGACAGTCTCTCCCCTTGTGTTGTCCCCAGGGCTGTAGATAAGGGGGGGGTTGGGGTGTTCAAACCCCCCCCCCCCAGAGCATCCTGCCAAAAATAAAAAGAGTCTCTGCCCTGTCGTCTCTCATGGCTCCAGCACCGCAACAACAAACAGCGGAGCACAGCAGTCAGTATTGCGGGCGAAGTGGATGCAGCAGGTCAGGTGTAAGGCACACTGTCACAGGCACTTACGTCACGCTGTTATGACCAGGCTGTGCTGGGTTCCCGGCGGACAGATCATAGACACAGTGGGAGTGGGCGGCGTCTGTAGTCTTGCCCACCGTGCCCGACTGTCTCTACACTCTGTACTTCTCGCCTTGGACTTCGGAGGAAAATGGAGCAGAGAACATGCAAGGTAGCAGTACTCTTTCTTTTTTGGCTTGCTTGCTGATCATCACAGACCACTTACCACCACTGCTGTGCTGCCATTGAGGTAAATGAGTCTGTAGCAACTGGCAAAATTATTCACTAATCTCCCAAGGTTTGGGTTACCATTTTCCACTGCTTGGTTGGTACTGACAGTCCAGCCTGGCTGTGTCAACTATATTGTGGTGCTGACTGCAGAGCCAAAGGGCTGAGGGTTTGCCAGGCACAACAACATTGCTGCCAGAGTCAGCCTAGACTGTTTGCTGCCCTTAGTGCCCTGCCCCTTTTTTAATTGTGTTGAAAAGGCAATAATAATCACTGGTTCACACTAGGATGTGGTGCAGAAAACCTGCAATGCATCTCCCTCACAAGGCTGTCTTTAATGTGGGGCAAAAGGGTCAGCTGCCCTGGGCCCAGCCCCAGTCATTGTTGTGGGGCACAAAGCAGCCGTCCCTTGCATGTGCGCTGCCCGTAAATAAGATGGCGGCCAAATACTACTGGGGTGGAGTTGGACTACAGCTGTGCGGCTTGGTTCCTGGCTTGGTGCTCCGTCATCTCTTCCAATCCCCAACCAACCACTGCCTGACCTGCCATCACGTGACCTCCACATCCTCGTGACCAGCCAATCACTCCACCCTCTAACAACCAGACCTGGGATCAGAGGGGAGGAGAGGTATAGTCCATGCTGAAAGTCTGGAACTTGTCCTCATTGTTGGTGTCACACAGTAAGTAAATGACATGTGTGGTGTGTGGGGACACTGACAGCACCTGTTATGGTGATCAGGAAGGACCATTGTGAGTGTTCAGCAGACAATGTACAGGGATAGGAGATAACACAGTACATTGATGGTCTCTGACCATCTCCTGTAGTACAACTGCAGTCTCTGACCATCTCCTCCAGTATGTCTGCAGTCTCTGACCATCTCCTGTAGTACGCCTGCAGTCTCTGACCATCTCTTGTATGCCTGAAGTCTTTGACCATCTTCTGCAGTACGTCTGCAGTATGTGACCATCTCATGTACACCTGCAGTCTCTGACCATCTCCTGTAGTACGTCTGCAGTCTCTGACCATCTCCTGTAGTACACCTACAGTCTCTGACCCTCTTCTGTACTATGTCTGCAGTCTAGCTACCATAACCCTGGTATTTTTAAAAACAGCTGGCAGTCTGTTTTCTGATAAAATTGGTCTCTGCGGCAGATTCACTGTGAGATCACTTTTATTGGCGGTGGGAGAGGTCGTCTCTGCCGCTGACCAGAGCCGTTGGTAGTGGTGGAGATGATCCAATCCATTCCCCTCAGGGGCATGAAGTCGAGTGAGGGAACATCACTTCTGCCCAATGGTCTTAAAGGGAAAAACATTTTTTATTTAAAAAAAATACATTTTTTATTGCATTTAAGTGTAAATGTAAGATCTGAGGCATTTTTGACCCCAGATCTCACATTAACCACTTGCCGACCAGCCGCCGGTCGGTTCTCCTGTGCAAATCGCTGTAGCTGTATGTTGGTCCCTGCACAGAAGTTAGCAGGCGCTCTCACGCCCGCTGCATGCTGCATGAGTGTGCCCCGTGGGTCGGGTGGACTCGATGTCCGCCGGTGACCCACAATCTCCTTCTACAGAATGGGGATCTGCCAATGTAAACAAGGAAGATCCCCATTCTGTCAGGGGACATGACAGAAATCTACTGTTCCCAGTGATCGGGAACAGTGAGATCTGTCATGTCCCTGCCAGCCCAGCCCCCACACAGTTAGAACACGCTGAGGGAACACAGTTAACCCCTTGATCGCCCCCTAGAGTTTAACACCTTCCCTACCAGGGACATTTATACAGTAATCAGTGGCTATTTTTAGCTCTGATCGCTGTATAAATGTCATTGGTGACAAAAAGTGTCCGATCTGTCCGCCAAAATGTCACAGTCCGGATAAAAATTGCAGCTCGCCACCATTACTAGTAAAAAAAAAATTAAATAAATAATAAATGCCATAAATCTATTCCCATAGTTTGTAGACATGATAACTTTTGCGCAACCTAATTAATATACTCCTAAACTGATGAATACATTTGTTTTTTTATAATTTTTTTTGGGATATATATTATAGCAAAAAGTAAAAAAAAAATTTTTTTTCAAAATTGTCACTCTTTGTTTATTTATAGCATAAATAATAAAAACCGCAGAGGTGATCAAATACCACCAAAAGAAAGCTCTATTTGTGGGGAAAAAAGGATGTCAATTTTGTTTGGGTACAAAGTCACACGCCCGCACAATTATACATTAAAGTGACGCAGTGCCATATCGCAAAAAATGGCCTGGTCATTAAGGGAGCAAATCCTTCCAGGGCTGAAGTGGTTAAAGAGGTCATGTCATGCTTTTTTTTTATTACAAGGGATGTTTACATTCCTTGTAATAGGGATAAAAGAGATCCAATTTTTTTTTTTTTTTAAAGGGACAGTGTAAAAATAAAAAGTAAAATAAATATAACAATTTAAAGCGCCCCGTCCCTCTAAGCTCATGCGCAGAAGTGAACGTATACGTAAATCACGCTCGCATATGTAAACGGTGTTCAAACCACACATGTGATCGCTGGGATCGTTAGAGCGAAAGCAATAATTCTGGCAAAAGACCTCCTCTTTAACTCTAAACTGGTAACCTGTAGACATTTTTAAACGTCGCTGATGGAGATTTTTAAGTGTCAAAGTTTGTCGCCATTCCACGAGCGGGTGCAATTTTGAAGCATAATATGTTGGGTATCAATTTACTCGGTGTAACATTATCTTTCACAGTATACAAAAAAATAGGCTAACTTTACTGTTTTCTTATTTTCTAAAACAAGTGTATGTTTTCCCCAAAAAATTGGGTTTGTAAGACCGCTGCGCAAATACAGTGTGTCATAAAGTATTGCAACGACAGCCATTTCATTCTCTAGGGTGTCTGAAAAATAAATATTTAATGTTTGGGGGTTCTAAGTAATTTTCTAGAAAAAAAACTGATTATAACTTGTAAACACCAAGTGTAAAAAATAGGCCCGGTCCTTAACCACTTGCCGACCGCCAACCGCAGGTTGACGGCGACAAGGTGGTTCGTTATCGCAAATCGCCGCCATACGACGGCGGCTGCGATAACGCGCACTGTGAGCGCGCGCGCACCGCCGGAGGCTCACTGTGTTCGGGGAGGTCCAGGGAGCGGGTGCGGCAGCTTCGATTGCCGCCGGCCACCCGCGATGCCCCCCCCCGGAGTGAAGGAACGGAGGTCCGTGTATGTAAACACGGACCTCCGTTCTGTGAAGGGGGAAGGGCTGTGATCACAGCCTTCCTGTATATGGAGGCTGTGACCACTTCCCTTCCCCAGCTAGGGCAGTCCCCCCACAGTTAGAACACGCCCAGGGAACATAGTTAACCCTTAGAGCGCCCCCTGCAGGTTAACCCCTTCACTGCCAATGGCATTTACACAGTAATCAGTGCATTTTTATAGCACTGATCGCTGTATAAATGCCAATGGTCCTATTGCTTGGTGGAACAGCGGCAGTTGGACGCCAACCGCCAGCCGTTCACCAATTCCTGGCCCGGATAAAAAATGTGAACCAC
>BLSH010162256.1:1101504-1117164 GCA_018402905.1 Glandirana rugosa | reverse complement strand
AATGTGACTGTTAGTCGTAATGACCATGTAACGTCCCCTGTATTGGCATAGAGAAGAGAAGTCGGACGTACAAGTCGACGAGGCTCGGCGCGAAGGCCGAGGCCTGGGCGGGGGGAGGTTGTCGTGTCACTGTTCGGTTAGTGACCGTCAGTGACACGTGACGTCGGTTGTTCGGATACATACACCCGACAAGTAGCGTGTATGTATCTCGAAAGTCTGGTCTGCGACTGAGTTCATATTCGGCTCCCCCCGTAAAAAGTCGTGTTTTTTACACGACTTTTTGAGCCAAATATGAGTTCATGTATGCCATCAACGACTGAAAATTGGTGAAAAGAAAGCTCTATTTGTGGGAAAAAAAGGACGCAAATTTAGTTTGGGTACAACGTCGCACGACCGCGCAATTGTCAGTTAAAGCGACGCAGCGCCGAATCGCAAAAAGTGTTCTGGTCCTAAAGCTGCAAAACCTTCTGGGGCTGAAGTGGTTAAAAGTCAGCAACTACCGTATGTACTTGAGTATAAACCGAGTTTTTCAGCACATTTTTTGTGCTGAAAAATGCCCCCCTCGGCTTATACTTGAGTCAGCGTCTGGTCTGAAAGCTCTATGTATGTGCGATGAACAGCCCACATACATAGGCTTGTTGGCTGCAGTGCACAGTGACTGCCAGTGATTGGCTTGTCACTGTGCTGTTGGAGGGGGGCGGGTCCGGAGCCGGAAGCGCGGCTCGGAGCAGCTGAACATGCAGGCTGAAGAGAAGAGATACGGTTATGTCCCCTGCAATGTACCAGTAATGCTGATTGTCAGTGTAATGTATTGTAATGTCCCCTGTAATGTAATGGAGATTGTCAGTGTAATGTAATGTAATGTCCCCTGCAATGTACCAGTAATGCTGATTGTCAGTGTAATGTAATGTAATGTCCCCTGCAATGTACCAGTAATGCCGATTGTCAGTCTAATGTATTGTAATGTCCCCTGTAATGTAATGGAGATTGTCAGTGTAATGTAATGGCCCCTGTAATGTAATGGCGATTGTCTGTGTAATGGTTCTGGCTACAATACCTGTGTTCTGGCTATATCGTACCTGTGTTCTGGCTACAATGCCTGTGTTCTAGCTACAATATCTGTGTAATGGCCACAATACCTGTGTACTGGCTGCATACTGTGTTACTGGCTGCAATATACCCCACCTATGATGCTGAGCTAAATACTCCTGACACAATATGTGGAATACAGGGGATGGAGTGTGCATTTCCCACCCTAGGCTTGTACTCGAGTCAATAAGCTTTTCCAGTTTTTTATTTTTAAAATTAGGTGCCTCGGCTTATATTCGGGTCAGCTTATACTCGAGTATATACGGTACACGTTTTGTAGCTGCTGACTTTTAATAAACATAAGGAAAGGGTGAAACTTTGCTTTAAGTGGTTAGAAATGAATCAGGTAAATTTTCCCACACTGCCATTTCTAGTAGCACACACTACAGGGTGCTACACTATAAATACCTCAAGGTGAGAAATTTCAAGGAAGGGATAAGTACCCTTTAAACAAAGGTCAGCAGCAGTCTCAGGCACAGGGTCATTACTAGGGATGCAGTTTGAATTGGTCTCAAACTTAGTGTGAAATGAATACCTAGAATTTGCATTCAGGCCAAATACCAAACTATTGGCTAATAAGCTTGTAAGTTCCTGCTAGAAATAAGAGACAACTCATAATTCACTGCTTAGTGCTTGCCCCTTTTCAGATGAGTCACAAGAGCCAATAATCTTAAGGAATAAACCACCAGTCTCCTTACTTTTAATAAATATAGGCTCACAGAAGCCATATTGTTAGTATGTATTCATCTGACCATATGACATTCTCCCAATCCTCTTCTGGATCATCCAAATGCTCTCTAGCAAACTTGAGATGGGCCCGGACATGTGCTGGCTTAAGCAGTGGGACATATCTGGCACTGCAGGATTTGAGTCCCTGGTGGCGTAGTGTGTTACTGATGGTAGCCTTTGTTACTTTGGTCCCAGCTCTCTGCAAGTCATTCCCTAGGTCCCCCCGTGTGGTTCTGGGATTTTTGCTTACCGTTCTTGTGATCATTTTGACCCCATGGGGTGAGATCTTGCATGGAGCCCCAGATTGAGGGAGATTATCAGTGGTCTTGTATGTCTTCCATTTTCTAATAATTCCTCCCACAGTTGATTTCTTCACACCAAGCTGCTTACCTATTGCAGATTCAGCCTTCCCAGCCCGGTGCAGGTCTACAATTTTGTTTCTGGTGTCCTTTGGCAGCTCTTTGGTCTTGGCCATAGTGGAGTTTGGACTCTGACTGTTTGAGGTTGTGGACAGGTGTCTTTTATACTGATAACGAGTTCAAAAAGGTGCCATTAATACAGGTAACGAGTGCAGGACAGAGGAGCCTCTTAAAGAAGAAGTTACAGGTCTGTGAGAGACAGAAATCTTGCTTTTTTGTAGGTGACCAAATACTTATTTTCCACCATAATTTGCAAATAAATTCTTTAAAAATTTCCTCATTCTGTCTCTCATATTTGAAGTGTACCTATGATGAAAATTACAGGCCTCTCTCATCTTTTTTAAGTGGGAGAACTTGCACAATTGGTGGCTGACTAAATACTTTTTTGCCCCACTGTATATTATAAATAATTGTGAGTTTGCACTGGAATGTGCGCACACATGTTCTCATTTGTGAAAGATATTAACTATGCCAGGCCACAAAGGCAATAGATATGGAAAATAGCAGGATTGGGATATCCTCCACAATGGAACCATGTGAAAGCACAAAAAGAGAAAAAGACACAAGCACCACCAACTAAGTGTAGCAGATTTATTAATCAAATAAAATTAAAAAGCAAGTATACACTCACAATGTGCATATTGCCAAATGGGCATATAATCTAAACCAGCAGGTGGCAGCCATTACACAGCCACGTCTAGTATCTGTTGCAGACAGCCGGTAGTCCTGGGACAGCAAACAAGCTGTAAATCACACAGAAACCTCAGGACGGAAGCCAAGCATCAGGAGGCCATGATGACATCACAGGGGACATGGCAACACATTTCAGGGCAGTGCTAACTCTTTATCAAGCTTGATAAGGAGTATCACTGCCCCAAAATGCGTTGCCATGCCCTCTTCATCAAGCTTGATAAAGAGGTAGCGCCACTCTGAAATGCATTACCATGCCCCCTGTGATATCATCATGCCCCCCCCCCCCCGATGCCTGGCTTTAGGCCTAAGGTTTCTCTGCAGTTTACAGCTTGTTTGCTGACACAGGACTAGAGGCTGCCTGCAAAATATTCATCTGTAAAGAGGTTGTCACCTGCTGTTTTAGATTATATGCTATTTTGGAAATACACACTTTGGGGGCAATTTATTAAAACTGGAGAGTGTAAAATCTGGTGCAGCTGTGCATGGTAGCCAGTCAGCTTCTAACTTCAGTTTGCTCAATTAACCTCCCTGGCGGTATGATTATGTCAGATTTTTGCACCTCAAAGCGGTACATTTTATCGCATAGAAATTTGGCGTTTTACATTGTAGGCCTGTAATTCTTAGGAATAATTCACTTAAATCTGTCCAAACAAGAGTCTAGTAGGCATTCCGGGTATGATAAAGTTTGAAACAACAAAATCATAAATTATAATATAATAAATTACTATATATAATTATTTAAAATAATAATATAATAATAACATAATACATTTACTCGATGATGTAATCAAATCAAAACACTGAAATTTGCTCAGTTGCAGAATTGTCGCTGTCGTCACTTTCAGTGTCTGATGATAAATTTTCCCACAAATCAGTATCACTCAATTCTGCATGTGATTCTCATTTACTATCGTTGTTTTCTAGCTGGTCAAAAACCGCTTTTGATGTAAAGGGGCGCATTTTGGATGCCATGGACATTCTCAAGTATCCAGGCAGAAAGAATGACATATATAATATAAAAGTGCATGCAGGGCACTAGACAAAGCACTAGGGACAAAAGGGTTGTGAAATTCAAATGATTTGATACATTAATGTAATTTTATAGATTACAGTGTACTGTATGTGTTATGTGTTTCTCACTTTTTTAATTTGCTGCCAGGCTCCGCCCCCATGCGATGCACCGCTGGATGACACAGCAGGAGGACAGGATCCTGGGGACAAGGTAAGTAACTTTTCCAGGATGCTGTGATGTGATCCTGACTGTGGCTCAGGGTTACTGCTTTTGGTAATGAAAATTAACCTAGAGCCACACTCAGGATAACCGTCAGGGAGGTTAAGCAAAAAAAAATACAAAAACTGGAAGCTGATTGGTTTCTCTGCAGAGCCGCACCAGATTTTGCACTCTCCAGTTTTAGTAAGTCGACCCCATTGTGAGTGCATATTTGCTTATTATTTTTATTTGATTGATAAATCTGCTACACTTGGTGGCTCATGTGTGTCCCTCTCTCTCTCTTTCTTTTTGTGCTTTCAGGAAAATAAGCACCACTTGCAGGAGCTTACTTAGCATATCTGATGGTCTGACCTTTTGTCTACAGTCTGACCTAAAATATAGTGCCAGGCTGCCTGCGAATGAGCACTTACATCTCATTTACCTAAATGTGATGTCCAAATCTACAGGACATTATGGCGCCCGTGCAGACACTAGATTTTTACCAGCTTGACTGTGCCACTGTCACAGGCAGGAAGAGTAAGGTAAGTGAGCACCTATGGGAAATGGTAGCATTAAAGCCTATTGTAGTTAGGGGGCTATGCAGTAGGTGTGACAATAGTGATTTATTTGAAAGAATCTTTGCAAGCTGTGTGGAGAGAAAAGGGAAGCCATACTGAACACAGTGACAACCTATTTTTTCCCAGAAAGTCGGTAACAAAAATGGTCCAATTTAAATGTTGTGTGTGCTAGGTGACCAGGAGAGGTGATAAAGACCAGCTAAGAAAGAATGCAGGGATTTCATAAACCTCTACTAGAGGGTCTTCAAAAACGTATTATAAGACCTGTCATAAGTGGCTCTATGGTAAACCATCTAGTGAGTAATATACTTCTGTTAGTCTGAGTTTAGACCTAGCACTGGACTTTCATACATCTCAAGGTCTCAACATTATTCCATATCCCATATGTCTGAATCAAATAGAGTTATCTACATAAAAAGTAGTTACACTAATGTATAATGTATAAGAAGATACTAATCAGTTAGTCACAAAATATATTGCACATAGTATGTAGCGCTTACCCCCACAGTAGCCGGTGGTGATGATGGGTTCTCTGTTCTGCCATGACTCTTTAAGCTGTTCGATCCCCCACTGACACACCTGGTTGTAAGTTGGGGACTGCTCACACCTGACTTAAGTATTAGTATGCTACCACTCTATAATAATACACAGAAAAACGGCCACAAGCAACTTGGTGGTAAATCAAATAAGTATATTATGGCAAAGCAAGGTGGACAGGGCATGAATCAGTAAACTGACTGCTAGACATGTTTGAACAGACCAAACTTAATAGGATAAACACCAACCTATAGTATGGCAATTACCTAAACTGTAATTAAGCTAAATCAAAAATAACTAACAAAAAAGGTGCAGTGACTTGCTACATACACCCCTAATAGTGAGTGGGGGTATGCGTTCTATAAAGAGGGGTACCTTTGGTGATGGTGCAAAAGTACTTAGTGCCTAGATAACAGTATTAAGCCAGCTACCATTTGGGCCCATCAGTAAGGTGATGTACATTATACAGTCTCTTTAATGATGCACACAATGGATGGCTGATGGGCTGCTAGTAAGGAGCAGTCTCTATTGGCATTACCTGTGGGCACTAAGTGGTTAAGCGTGGTTGTTCTGCTCACCACCTCTGGTATGCAATGGGTCCAGGCCAGTAGGCTTGGTGGTCTGTTGTCCCAGAAAGCTCAGTCCACCCAATCAGGCCCTCACAATCACAGTAAGGTCCTTAGTGGCTCTGTCTCTGGTCTCTACACAGGCTGACCGGCAACACTCTCCGGTTCCCCACACCGTGCTGCTGTGGCACCAGTCTTTGTAGTCTGTATTTTACCCTCCCTGTTTCCCAAAACAGCTGAAAATATAATCTAAACTCCCAATACACACTGTGGGAGCAGTTTTGTCTTTGCCAATCAATCTATCTTTGTGTTATAGTGAGGAGATCCATACACACATAGTTGGAATATGCAAACTCTATGAGGATAGGAAATCTACTAGTATTCAAACCCACAACCCAGAGCTGCTCAGAGAGAGGACTAACCACTTAGCCACCATAAATGATGCTTTCTTCTCCAGATTGCTGGTGTTGGGGGATTTTACTATAGAATTAATTTATAATTAAACATTAGGTGTGTACACCCCAGTAAAAGTGAATCAGTTAAAGGTGGATAACTTTTTTAAAACTGTAGTTCATGCTCTATTTTTATTCAGGGACATAAGAATAACATAGGAAATTCATTTTATTGGGGCTACTCAGGAACAGAGTGCTTATTCAAAATATTAGCTAAGCTCACCTGAAAATAACCTTAGTTAAAAGTACAGCTAGCTTGGCTTCATAGTCATTTATTTTGGCAATAGAATAATGGAAGCCATTTCCTGAAATGTCAATCATTCCATTCAGGTCAAGTTGAGAGATGTCCACAAGTGCTCCAGATTGACATTGTTCTTGGCTAGACTTGTAATGTGCAGTTCTTTAGTGAAATTAGATTTAAAAAGTAATTGTTGCTATTGCAAAGATGATTTTAAACCTGCCATGTACAGTCCTCTAACTGAGAGCCATGTTTGGCGAAGGATCGGATCGTCACACCACTGTAAGGTACGGATCTGGCATGAGTCCACCTATGTTTCAACTAAAGCATGGATAAAGTTAGAACGAACAGTTTTGCAATCTTAGCATTAGCAAGAAGGGATCTTGTCCTTAAGAAAGTACTAGGTTTGGTGGGAGACACAAGGGAATGTTCATACTACTGGATAGACATTAAAAACACTGATTGATCCAGATATGTATTCATTACATATCATTAAGGGTCTTTTAAATGCAGTTTAAGCTTTAAGCTTAAGTACTTTAAAGTGACCATGTCACCACAGGATAACTTGTAAACTAGGCACTGTAAAACAAGATCATGTTTACTTACCTTTCTGGTGGCCTGTTCATTCCAATTCTGGTGCAATACTGCTCCCTGACTGCTGAAGGTATTCCTCTCTTCTGGGTGTCTGAATACCTCTCTCCACACCTTGTATTTCCTTTCACCAGCTTGTATGTCACTATAGGACATATGAACCTGTGAAAGGAACCACAGTATGTGACGAGGATATTCAACACACTTGACAGCGTGGAATAACTACAGTGGCTGAGAAGCCACAGAGCGGTGAAGTTTGAAGATACATCAGAAAATGCACTTCCTTTACAGGCTAAGCTTAGTTCACAATTGCCCCTGAGGTGTCAAGATGAAGCATATGTATTTTGGGTAGAGTAGAGAGGACTTAAAACCCCTGTCATTCTGTTTTTTTTCTTTAGAAATATTTCTCTACAAATCTAGAATCTTCTCCAATTAAACAATTGTCACTGGAATAGGTGTCCATATTGGAAGACTTATCCTCACTTTCAGTGCAGTAAAGGTAACAGTTCTAACTCATCTGCACTCTACACTCAATCTATACATTTTAGTGCATATCAAAGGCTTGCCAGACATAACCCTTCACGTCAGATCCCAATCCATCCAATCTGGTTTTGGTAAAGGGTCAGTTCACCCAAAAGGGATATATTACTTATTGGCATAGCCTAGTGGCCTGATGTTCAGACTCAACCCTGACTTCTTTTATGTCTTAAACACAGCAATGGCCTTGTTGTTCCTTTCCACCTGGCAATTTTGGTGTTGCTTTGAATGCTCCTACTCACCTTGTTCTATTCTCTATTATATAAAAAAACAGCAGGAAAAATGATCTCATTCCACCATAGATAAAAGCAGCTCTCAGGTGGCTTAAAGAGGAGCTTCAGTATCCCCCCAAAATATTAAAAGTCAGCAACTACAAAAAGTGTAGCTGCTGACCTTTAATATAAGGATACTTACTGTTCAGGGATCCAGCACTGTCCTCACCTGAGCTGATTCTGCAATGAGCTTCATATCCAGGTGCTGGCATCTTAAAGTGATTGTAAAGACTCGTTTTATTTTTATTTTAAATAACAAACATGTTATTCTCCTCCTATTCTCCTCCTCTTCTTGGGTCCCTCTTCTGCTCTCCTGCCCCCTCCCTCTGGTGAGTGTCCCCTCAGCCAGCAGCTTTCTACAGAGTCAGAGCTCTGTGTATCCATTCGGACAGGGAGCCCCGACCTGGCCCCACCCCCTCTCTCCCCTGATTGGCTGACTGATTTTGAATGACAGCTGTGGGAGCCAATGGCATCGCTGCTGTGTCTCAGACAATCAGGAGGAGTGCCTTGTGGACATCGCTGCACAGAGAAGGGGCTCGTGTAAGTAATTAGGGGGGTGCTGGGGAGGCTGCTACACACAGGAGGCTTTTTATCTTAATGCATAGAATGGAGAGTGGGTATGAATAAAATGCCCACATCATGGGATTGTGTCTGTCGGGGAATATTTAAAAAAAAAAATAAAAATTTTTTGACACTGGCCCTTTAAATAACGTCTGGGGGTTATGTCACAGGTAGTGAAACACGGCTTTTCAGGAGGGCTTTTTAGGTGCATAGCGGGCAGGAAACATGTGAGTGGGGGGTTATATAAGGGACCCCACTGGCTCTCCTATTTCAGTCACCTCTGACTAGCCTGGCGAGCTCCATAGATGCTGTTATATTGAGCTCACCTGTCACTTTAAGGCTGTTCCCCCCTCACTGACTGCGCACAGAGTGGAGCCTGAAGTGTCGGCACCCGCACTCTCAGGTGAAGAGGAGAGTCGGCGCTCATCCCCTCGCAGGCTGCATCAGAGCCTCCCGCCTGAGCGTCTGGAATTATCGCAGATGACGCAGCAACAAGAGGAAGCCCGCCCTCGGGAGAAGGAGGCGGGTGTTACAGTGGGGCAAAAAAGTATTTAGTCAGCCACCAATTGTGCAAGTTCCCTTAAAAAAGATGAGAGAGGCCTGTAATTTTCATCAAAGGAACACTTCAACTATGAGAGACAGAATGAGAAAAAAAAAATTCAGAAAATCACATTGTCTGATTTTTAAAGAAGTTATTTGCAAATTATGGTAGAAAATAAGTATTTAGTCACCTACAAAAAAAACAAGATTTCTGGCTCTCACAGACCTGTAACTTCTTCTTTAAGAGGCTCCTCTGTCCTCCACTCGTTACCTGTATTAATGGCACCTGTTTGAACTCGTTATCAGTATAAAAGACACCTGTCCACAACCTCAAACAGTCAGACTCCAAACTCCACTATGGCCAAGACAAAAGAGCTGCCAAAGGACACCAGAAACAAAATTGTAGACCTGCACCAGGCCGGGAAGATTGAATCTACAAACCACTGATAATCTTCGTCGATCTGGGGCTCCACGCAAGATCTCACCCCGTGGGGTCAAAATGATCACAAGAACGGTGAGCAAAAATCCCAGAACCACACGGGGGGACCTAGTGAATGACCTGCAGAGAGCTGAGACCAAAGTAACAAAGGCTACCATCAGTAACACACTACACCGCCAGGGATTCAAATCTTACAGTGCCAGACGTGTCCCCCTGCTTAAGCCAGTCTGAAGTTTGCTAGAGAGCATTTGGATGATCATGAAGAGGATTGGGAGAATGTCATATGGTCAGATGAAACCAAAATAGAACTTTTTGGTAAAAACTCAACTTGTCGTATTTGGAGGAGAAATAATGCTGAGTTGCATCCAAAGAACATCATACCTACTGTGAAGCATGGGGGTGGAAACATCATGCTTTGGGGCTGTTTTTCTGCAAAGGGACCAGGACGACTGATCCGAGTAAAGGAAAGAATGAATGGGGCCATGTATCGTCAGATTTTGAGTAAAAAACTCCTTCAATCAGCAAGGGCATTGAAGATGAAACATGGCTGGGTCTTTCAGCATGACAATGATCCCAAACACACCGCCCGGGCAACGAAGGAGTGGCTTCATAATAAGCATTTCAAGGTCCTGGAGTGGCCTGGACAGTCTCCAGATCTCAACCCCATAGAACATCTTTGGAGGGAGTTGAAAATCCGTGTTTCCCAGCGACAGCCCCAAAACATCACTGCTCTAGAGGAGATCTGCATGGAGGAATGGGCCAAACTACCAGCAACAGTGTGTAAAAACCTTGTGGAGACTTACAGAAAACGTTTGACCTCTGTCATTGCCAACAAAGGGTATATAATAAAGTATTGAGATGAACTTTTGCTATTGACCAAATACTTATTTTCCAACATAATTTGCAAATAAATTCTTTAAAAATCAGACAATGTGAATTTCTGGATTTTTTTCTCATTCTGTCTCTCATAGTTGAAGTGTGCCTATGATGAAAATTACAGACCTCTCTCATCTTTTTAAGTGGGAGAACTTGCACAATTGGTGGCTGACTAAATACTTTTTTGCCCCACTGTATATGTGCGGCTCGTCGGAGCAGTTAGCACACTAAGAAGAGGAGGGCTCCTTCCATATCTCCTGTCATATCTCTTCACAGCATTTATTAATTTCTAATTTAATTTCTTCCCTTTCAAAGTTTACAGAAGCTTTAGGTATTTCAAGGTCGTCAGCAGTTCCAGCTAATTCTCTGGCTACTGTATGGTCAGGTAATATGGCTAATTTATCAGTACCTGTGGTTTACCCTGTAAGTGATGTCAATAATGTTAATTCTACAATGCATTCAAATGTTTCTATTCTGAATGTTCCTGAGACATGTTATAAGGAGGTTATGCCTTGTGGGACGTCTCCTTTGGGTTTCCATTTACAGTTGTCTATTAAAGAAAAAATCTGGAGAGGAGATTTTATTGATTTAATGTCTCTTCTTCCCAATTATAAAGAATTTTCAGTTAGAAATGACAAAAAATCTGAAGAGAATGTGGAGGATAATAGACGGCAGATGGTGCCCAGATCATTTCATAACTGGTTATGGGCCTTCTGGATATTTGCAGTAGTTATGGGTGAAAAATTCCCGGATAAATGTAGTGGTTTGTTCCAGCATTTGGAACATATCCTGGAGGCATATAAAAATGTTGGTGGTATGGGTTGGTACAGTTATGACGAATCATTCCGCCAAAAGTTATCTGTTTATCCAAGCCTTAAATGGGGCATGAAGGATGTAGGTTTGTGGTTAAACCTCATCCTTCCTCAGAAACCGATCTCTCCTAAACAGGTCAATAATTTGAATTTGAATCCTGTGGTATATAAGAAAGGTGTGTGTTATGCCTTTAATGAATCACAATGCAAATGGGCAACTTCATGCAGTTATAGGCATGAATGCTCCTTTTGTTTTGCCACTCACCCAGTGTCAAAATGTTTTAAAAGGGCCTCTCACATACAATCTTCAAGAGATTCCTCAAAAAGCTTACACTCCAGTGAAAGTGGAAAGAATGGTTCATTGGCTCCGCCTTTATCCAGACAAGAAGAAGGCACAAATTTTAATTTATGGTTTCACAGTAGGGTTCCAGTTGCCTTCTTTTTCTGGTGTACAATGTCAGTTAGTGGATAATTTGAAATCTGTCAGTGCCCATAGTGATCTGGTTAGAAAAAAATGAGTTAAGGAGATTTTGGTGGGTAGGATTGTGGGCCCTTTTTTGGTTCCACCATTTAGGAATATTTTGATTTCTCCTCTTGGCTTGGTGCCAAAGAAGGAGCCCAATTCCGACCAACTCATTCATCATTTATCCTTTCCCAAAGGAAGTTCTTTGAATAATGAAATTGATCATTCTCAGGTTTCTGTAACTTATTTGACTTTTGATGATGCGATAGAGCTCATAAAAAAGTTTGGGCGCGGTGCCTTGTTAGCCAAAGTGGATATTCAATCCGTTTTCAGGCTTCTTCCTATTTCGCCAAATTCTTTTAGCGCATTGGGTTTTCGTTTTGAGGGTCTCTTGTTTGCCACTTTTTTACAATGGGTGTTGGAATATGAGTCAGGTTTCAAAGGCATCCTTCATTACTTAGATGATTTTTTTGTTTATAGGTCCGACCGAGTCCAATGTATGTCTTCTTTTATTAAACCTATTTTTTGCTATCTCAAAATTTTTAGGTGTTCCTATAGCGGTTGAGAAAACCATTTTCCCAACTCCAGTGATCGAGTTTTTAGGTATTCAGATCGACACCATATTACTTCAGTTTCAATTACCGTTAGTGAAGATTGCAAGAATTCAATCTTTGATAGCATTTCTTTTGCATAGGAAGAAGGTGCTATTGAAAGAATTGATGTCTTTCCTAGGATTACTGGCTTTCTCGTCTCGGATAATACCAGTCAGTAGGATATTTTCTAGAAGGATGTCTATGTCAGGTTTCAAATCTCCTTATTCCCACATTCGTATTAATTCTGAAATTAAGGATGATCTGCTAGTGTGGTCATAGTTCCTGACAGACTACAATGGTAGATCATTCTTTCAAAAGGATTTTGTGTTCTCCACTGATCTTGAGTTGTATACAGATGCTGCTGGTTCGTGCGGCTTTGCAGCAGTCTGGTGCGCTCACTGGTGCTGTGGAGCATGGCACCTCCTTTATGGGTTTCGAACAAATTAATGAAGAATTTGGTTCTTTTGGAACTCTTTCCCATAGTAGTGGCTTTTGAACAATTTTTTGCAAATAGAGGAATCATCATTAATTCTGATAACAAGGGTGTTTTGTTTGCAGTGAATTGTCTTTCTTCTAGATCAGTTCCTGTGATCAAACTTCTTTGTTACTTTGTTTTGCTATGTTTTTGCTAAGTTCATACCAGGTAGAAATAACGTGGTTGCTGATGCATTATCTCGATTTCAGATTGCGCGTTTCAGACAACTTCTCCCCGAAGTGGACCTAATTGGCCATGTTTGCCCAAGCCATCTATGGGACTTGATCTAAATCATGTTATGTATGCAATACAGCACTCCATTGCACCAAAAACATGGACCGAATATTCGGTTGCATGGAAAAAGTAGCTGTTATTTAATGATGATATGGGTTTTTCTGCTTGTTCTCATACAGAACAATCCGTATTAGCATTCCTTTGTTCACTTGAATATATCGTTTTATCATATTAATAAAACGTTAGTTGGAATTTCCTTCTTCTTAAAATTACAAGGTTTGCCTGCATGCAACAGTTTCTTTTCTGTGCGCCGGGCCTTAAAAGGTTACAAGAAATCTCATCTCTTTCCAGATATGCGCAGACCTATTACTTTGGAGATTTCAACACGGATCTGCTTAGCTACATCTTCTATTTGCCGTTCAGAATACGAGGCGTTATTGTTTCAGGCAGCTTTTAGCATTAGCTTCTTCGCAGCTCTACGTGTTTCTGAATTGGTCCCTAATAATAAGTATTCGTCATCCAATTTATTTCATAATGATGTTTTACTGTCCCAGGATAAAGTGAGCATATTTATTCGTAGGTCTAAAACCGATCAATCAAGTAGAGGTCGTTGGTTGGTCTTACACGCATGTGGCGATTCCAACATTTGTCCTTATTTAGTTGTAAAAAAATATACTTCGGTTAGACCTCCTTGTCAAGGTAATTTCTTGATTCATTTAGATGCTACTCCTTAGACTAGATTTAAATTTTCTGCCATATTTAAACATTGCTTGCATAATTTAGGATTGTATCATCAAAAATTTTCCACTCACTCATTTCAGATTGGAGCCGCCACAGAAGCCGCTAGATTAGGATTAGATGAAGCAATTATTATGAAATTAGGGAGATGGGAATTGAAAAGATTCAATTTATATGTGCGTCCTAATTTATCTCTTTAATTGTATAGGTTCTACGTTTTGTATATGGATCATTGGTCATTCCTTTATTCATTGGGCCCACCAAAGGGCATGCAAGAGATGTTATACTTCCAATCTGGGTTTTCCGGTTAATAAATTTCAAGTCCATTTGAAAGGCATTCGCGGGCTTCAATGGAATAATCTTTTTTCTCATGTTTCTAAGTTGACTCAATTTTGGCAATGTCCTCATATTTTGATTGTTCATTTAGCAGGGAATGACTTAGGTAAATGTAAGACTTTAGAGCTCTTATTTATGATTAAACGAGATTTGCATCATATAAGTCTTTCCTTTCCTGGTTGTAGGGTAGTTTTTTCAGAAATAGTCTCGCATCTTTTCTGGTTGTCCTCTAAAGAAGGTAAGCCCCTTGAAAAGATTAGGAGGAGGATTAAACATGCGATTGAGAAATGTATGCCTTTGTTGGGCAGTTTTTCATATCGCCATTCTGAATTGGTGGGTGGTTTTCCGGGCCTATACAGACGGGATGGTATTCATCTGTCTGATATAGGGTTGGACATTTTTAATGTCGGGTTGCAGAATTATATTGATAGGGCCGCGGTGTTGGGGTAGGCCTCTTTTGTTTTCCACAAAATGGCTGGTGGGGGACTTTTGTTTGAATGGATTATTTATGATATGTGCTCGAGTCCTATGACTGAGCGGTTATGTATATATACAGGGTGGGCCATTTATATGGATACACCTTAATAAAATGGGAATGGTTGGTGATATTAACTTCCTGTTTGTGGCACATTAGTATATGTGAGGGGGAAAACTTTTCAAGATGGGTGGTGACCATGGTGGCCATTTTGAAGTCGGCCATTTTGAATCCAACTTTTGTTTTTTCAATAGGAAGAGGGTCATGTGACACATCAAACTTATTGGGAATTTCACAAGAAAAACAACGGTGTGCTTGGTTTTAACGTAACTTTCTTCTTTCATGAGTTATTTACAAGTTTCTTTTTTTTTTTTTTTTTTTTTTTTTTTTTTTTTTTGACAAGTAGATCCTTACGAGCCTGGACTGTGGGTATTACACCACCACGTGGTAGAACAACCTTGATACTACAGCCACTATCCCTTAACGACCGGTAGTTCAACCGACACCTCCTTACCGTCATGAAGGACCTTCCTCGCCGAGTGGGCCATAACCAAAAATGACTGGTATTTTTTTGGTATACGACACTTCTATGCTCTACATAGAGCATGTCGTGGACTTTGATGCCTATGACCTTCGGATACGATCGTAAAGAGGACGCCACAACGATAGTCACACACTTCTCACCCTCTTCTCCCAACGTAACTGTTAGGTTGTGTTACCCGTCGTGTAACTTGTGTAAAATATTCACCAGTCTTTGAACATTTATTTATTTTTTTTTTTTTTTTTTTTTTTTTTTTTTTTTTTGACAAGTAGATCCTTACGAGCCTGGACTGTGGGTATTACACCACCACGTGGTAGAACAACCTTGATACTACAGCCACTATCCCTTAACGACCGGTAGTTCAACCGACACCTCCTTACCGTCATGAAGGACCTTCCTCGCCGAGTGGGCCATAACCAAAAATGACTGGTATTTTTTTGGTATACGACACTTCTATGCTCTACATAGAGCATGTCGTGGACTTTGATGCCTATGACCTTCGGATACGATCGTAAAGAGGACGCCACAACGATAGTCACACACTTCTCACCCTCTTCTCCCAACGTAACTGTTAGGTTGTGTTACCCGTCGTGTAACTTGTGTAAAATATTCACCAGTCTTTGAACATTTATTTATTTTTTTTTTTTTTTTTTTTTTTTTTTTTTT
>BLSH010162256.1:1040821-1087689 GCA_018402905.1 Glandirana rugosa | reverse complement strand
ATAGGTCCAAAGCCTCCGGTACTTTACGGGTCTATCGTTTTTTTTTTTGGGTTTACTGGGGTAAAACCTTTCGTCTGTGGGGTTCGATAGAGGACTCTCCGTACACCTCAGGTACCTTTTAAAATATAAAACGGTGTTCAAAGTCCCTTTACTGTTAAACATAAATAAAAAATAAAAAAAATGTGTTTCAACAGTGACTTTACTATATAACGAGTGTATACGGTACCCATATACACCTTAATGTGGGGTTTTATGTAAGACGACGAAGAGGACTCATACCCCTATGGGGGTATCCCCATACTCAGGAGAAGCAGCAGAATGTATTTTGGGGTGTAATTCCACATATACCCATGGCATATGTGAGCAATATATCATTTCAGTGACAACTTTGTGTAAAAAAAATAAAAAATAAATACAAATTGTCATTTCCCTGAAACTTGTGGCAAAATATAAAATTTTCCATGGACTCCACATGCCTCTCAGGAGATAGCTTGGGGTGTCTGCTTTCCAAAATGGGGTCATTTGGGTTTTTTTTTTTGCTATCTGGGCATTTCATGGCCTCCGAAACCTGGATAGGTAGTATGGGGTGAAGGCATAAATTTTTGCCCTTAGAAATCCTGAAGGAGGTGATTGGTTTTCGGGGTCCCGTACGCGGATAGACTCACAAAAAGTCTCACACATGGGGTATCCCCATATTCAGGAGAAGCAGCAGAATGTATTTTGGGGTGTAATTCCACATATACCCATGGCATGGGTGAGCAATATATCATTTCAGTGACAACTTTGTGTCATTTTTTTTTGTCACTTTTCAATCATTTATGACAAACAAATAATATATTCCATGGACTCAACATGCCTCTCAGAAAATAGCTTGGGGTGTCTACTTTCCAAAATGGTGTCATTTGGGGGGGGTTTGAACTGTCCTGGCATTTTATGCCCAACATCACCCACTCTTCTAACCACTTGAACCACCAAGTCTTTTCTGACACTTTTGTTTACATGAAAAAATCCTTTTTTTTTTGCTAGAAAATGACTTTGAACCCCCAAACATTATATATTTTTTTAAAGCAGAGGCCCTACAGATTTAAATAGTGGGTGTTACAATTTTTTTTCACAACGTATTTGCGCTGCGATTTTTCAAACACAATTTTTGGGGAATTTTAATGCACAAAAACATACTATTTTGCCCAAATGTTTGGTGAAATATAAAAGTTGATCTCATGCCGAGTACATAGACACCAAACATGACATGCTTTAAAAATGACGCACACCCGCGAAGCGGCGACAAACTATATACATTTTTAAAAGCCTTTACAGGTTACCACTTTAGATCTGCAGAGGAGGTCTACTGCTAGAATTACTGGCCTCGATCTGACATTCGCGGTGATACCTCACATGCATGGTGAAATTGTTGTTTACATATGACACGAGACTGACGCTTGCGTCCACCTTTGCGCGCGTGCAGGGGGGGGCAGGGGTGCATTTTTTTTTTTTAGTCTTCAATCAGCTCTATGGTAAACTGGCAGAACCACCAGCTGCATTCTCACTTTCCCTGGTGGGACAGGAGAGCCTGGTCCTTGTTGCTCATATATTGTAATGTTATTTTTTTCATGAAAAAAAAAGAATCATTCGGTGGGTATGCCCACCATTAGAAAACCTCCCTTCATCCTCCCACTTCTAATGGTGGGCATAGCCACTTTTTAAAAAAAATATACCGGAGCATAGGTTCAATCCGCCCCAATTTCCACCCATTGCCCCTATGCTCCGGTATATTTGCTCTTTTTTTTAACTGTGGTGGTGAAATCACCTCCAACAGCGCTGGAGTCGCTGCTTTATATATGGTGGGAGCAAACGCTATTGCTGTCACCCTAAATAAATCAGCGCTGCAGCTAGCGTACCTGAAAATTAAATAAACATTAATAAAAACAGTAACACATAAAAAATAATATTCCTGTTAAGAATAAAAGAATAATTACATTTTACATAAACACATTGCATACCTGCAAAAAAAAACAAAACACTATAATAAACCGCAACAAAACATTACAGATATGCATAAACAACAATAGAGAGAGCAATAGAAGGACAATAGAGAGAAATGGAGATAGAAAAACAAGAAACGTACAACTGTTTTTGGTTTTTATTTTTTTAATTTTTTTTGGTTTTTATAACTTTTTTTTTTTGGTACGCTTTTTTTTTTTATAACAACGAACAATGAACAGTAAAGGTTAGGGTCTCTAAAAATGCAGTGACATCTTTGGAGACCCTGTGAAAGTGTGTTCCCTACGCTAATACTCAACTAATAAATGGTAGCGCTCGAAACAGTGACCGATGCAGAGACCAGGCTGGTCCAAACAGGTGGGGCAATAATATCGGGTGTCACGCCTGTATCCGTTTCGTGGGCAGACACGACATCTTTTTTGGGGGTATCGTTGGGTAGGGGTACCAGGGATGGCATGTGGATAATGCCGTCCATGCAGCCGACTCACTGCATGTGGATTGGGAACTTGGGGTGCAGAACCATCTGGATACAGAAGGGCTCTGATGATCTCTTCCTGGAATTGCAGGAGAGGTCCAGTCCGTCCTGACACTTTGTCTGGCACAAAAGCGTTCAGCAAAGCCAATTGAAAGAAGTAAATAGATACTTTTTTGTACCAGTGTCTGGCTTAAGGGCAATTAAGTACGGTGCCAATAACTGGTCGTTGAGGTCCACCCCTCCCATATTTTGGTTATATTCGGGGGACACAGAGGGGTTTCTCCACAACACCAGTCACCATTGTAATTTGGACAGCCGTGTCTACATGAAGGGAGGAAAGAATGAAAACATCCTTTGTATCCCTCCACTTCATCGCAAGCAAATTACCACATCTCAAGCAGGCTCTCTCCCCCCGACTAAGTCGGGAATCTTCCAGCCATTGGGGGAAGCCCCGGCGATTAGGTCGCATGGTGCCACATGCTCCACACAATTTTGCCAGCACTCCCCATGTAGTCTGGGCATCCTTCCGACTCTATGTGGCTATCTTGGCCCTCATAAACCGTAAAACTACATGTATAGCCTGTGGCCCTGTCACAGAGCTTATACATCTTGACCCCGTATCTGGCACGCTTGTTGGGGACATACTGTTTGAAAACAAGACGCCATCAAATTTAATCAGGGACTCGTCCACGCGCACAACTTGGTTGGGAATAAAATGTGCTGCAAACGTCTGGTTGAAGTGGTTTATGAGGGGCCGAACTTTGTAGAGCTGGTCAAATTCAGGGTCTCCATATGGACGATCGAGTTAACTGTCACTGAAGTGCATGAACCGCAGAATCTGCTTGTATCGTGTCCTGGCCATGGCAGCACAGTAGACATACATGTGATGACTTGAGTCAGTGGACCAATATAAGTGCAATTCAGGTAGTTTATGTATGCCCATGTTGAGGATAAGGCCCAGAAAGGTCTTAAATTCGGAAACCGTAATTGGTTTCCAATTTCTGGCAAGTGACGAATGGGGATTTGCAGCGATGTATTGACCAGCATATAAATTGCTTTGTTCCACAATAGATCTATAGAGATCTTCGGTGAAATACAGCGAAAAAAAACTCAAGGGCCCTAAAATCAACTGTATTCACCTGAATTCCGGGTTGAGCAGTGAATGGGAGAATTACGGGCACTGCATCAGTGGTGGGTTGCCAATCAGGGTTTGCAAACGCTTCAGGAAGGGCACTATGGGTTCTGCGGGCCTGTGTTCTTCGCCTTCGTGGCTGCGGGGCATTACTTGTGCTAGCCACACCAGCTTGAACTGCACTTATGGGACTCGCCACGTCACCAAGTGTTACTGCAGTGCTGGTTGTATGACCAGGATGTACTAGGCCGCTGGCGCTTGCCAGGTCACCAGAAGGGGTAGCGGCGCTAGTACTGGCTCTCTGCTCCATACGAGAGCCCTGCGGTTCTTGCACCTCTCCGACAGCTAAACGGGATCTGGTATGCCTGACCTTAGCAGGGACCACCCAATCGTCAGAGCTATCTGTCATGGAGTCGCTGTCGAATACTAACTCGATTGGTGAGTCTGAATCTGACAGTGAGTCTTCCCCATCGCTCTCATCTGTCATACTCACAATCGCGTAGGCCTCATCACTAGTGTACCTCGGATTAGACATGGCCTCTAAATTTATAGGTATACTAGTGAGACTCACAGGCAAAAAAGTGCACCTGGTTGTCAGAGCCTCTGTCAAGTTGCTACCAAAATCACTGTCAGAATTTGCAGGGATCGGGCGTGATCTCTGCGAAGGCTGCAGATATGTGTGTTGTGTTTTGTAAGTGACAGCGATCTATTGATCCTGCACTTGGGTGGGCAGGGCTGGGCAGAGAGGCTAAACCCAGGACCTCCTCCAAAGATGGAGAAAACTTATTGTCCCCACCTAAAGAAACTGGGAGCTATCTTTCCTCTTAAGACAGAAATAAGAGGCCTGTTTCAGGAGGAATGGGAGAAAGGAGAGAGGAAATTGTCTTCAACCAATAGGTTGATGAAATTGTATCCACCCGCAGAAGAGGATGTGGAGCCTTTATCTAACTCACCAATGGTGGATGCGGCATTTACTAGACTGCCCAAGAATCTGACATTTCCGATGGAAGACTATTCTTCCTTTCAGGATGTCTTAGATAGGCACATCGACTCCTTGCGGCAGGTGGTGCCTGTTAGCCTGTCATGGCTCTAACATCAGTGGCAAGTGCTATGCGAGTATGTGTATTTGTAGGAGAGGCAGCTATAGACATCATTCGATGGTCTTCCAGAGCTATGCTTAACTCAGTCACAGCCAAAAGAGTTTTGTAGCTAAAACCCTGGGCGGCCAACCCATTCTCAAAACAGAACTGCTGCAAGCTGCCTTTTGATGGAAAGGTACTGTTCGGCAAAAAACTGGAGACTGCCATCTCCAGGGTTACAGGAGGAAGATCAGGCATTCTACTCCTAGATTAAAGGTTCAGGCGCCAGAAGGGGCGACCAACCAGAGGGGTGCCAAGCAGGTACTGGGAATTCAAAAGGGTTTCGCCCATCCGAGGACTGCAGAAGAGGTTGGGGGGGGGGGGTATGCAATCAACCACCCTAAGGCCCCTGCGGCTCCCTTAGGTACCCAGATGCCCTTTTGACGCCAGACCCTCCCAGGGGGAGGCAGCTAGAGCCAAGCTGCTCAAATTTGCCAAGGTCTGGCAAGACCACTGCCAAGATCAGTAAGTTCAGTCCACAGTGGTGCAACCGGCAGCCTCCAGAATACTCCTTCACCCCCACCAAGACTACCCGGTCGGCCCTGAAGTTAGCTGCTCTTCAAGAATACATTGACATCTTGGTCCTTCAAGGGGCGATCATAGCAGTTAAGGCCTGTCAAAGGTTTCCAGGCTTTTACTCGCCACTCTTTTTGGTCCAGAAAAGGACAGGGGGCTTTAGACCAGTGATTGACCTCAAGAAGTTGAACCAATTTATTTGGATAGAGAGATTCAAAATGGAGTTTCTCCATACCATAATCCAGATAATTCAACCAGGGCACTAGATGATTTTGTTGGACTTGCAGGATGCCTACCTGCATGATCTGATCCTTCAGACGTTCCAGCAGTACCTCAGATTTGCATTGGGGGACAGTCATTACCAATTTGTCTGCCTTTCCTTTGGCCTATCCACTTCTCCTTGAGCCTTCACCAAGATTCTGATCACAGTCTTGGCCCAACTGAGGGAGAAAGGGCTCAGAGTCCATCATTTCATGGATGATATCATCTTCCTGCCCAGGAGCAAGACCTTTTGCGGAGACAGAGGGAGCTCCTGTTATTCACCTTACGGACTTTCAGCTAGATAGTCAACTATCCAAAGAGCCAGCTGGAGCCTATACAGAATATAGTCTACTTAGGAGCCCAATTCAATACTCAGGTGGCCACAGTTTCCTTGTCTCTTCAGAAGCTCCCCAAAATCAGGGAGAAATTCCAACAGCCATTGGCTGCACCAGTGATGTCAGCGTCCCAGTGCATGTGTCTTCTCAGGAAGATGGCTTCATGTATCCCGATGATCCCCTGGGTTCACTGGAAACTCAGAACTTTACAACAAGGCTTCCTGATGCAGTGGAAGAGGGCTCGTCTAGCCCAGCCAATCAGGATCACCAGCTGGATGCGGCAGAGTCTCTGGTGTTGGAGAAGGGGTCCCTGTCCGCAGGTGAGAAGGGGCACCTGATCCCAGGGGAGAAGGGGGTCCCTGTCTCCAGGGGTGATGGGGTCCCTGTCCCCACATGAGATGGAGTGGTATGTGGGGGATAAGGGGTCATCTCACTCACCACGACCAAGCTGCAGGCTGGGCACTCATTTATGGTGGCTTGGGCTCCCTCCAGTGTGCGGGATGGGCGATCAGCATGTCTCTGAGAAAGATCTGTCATCATCTCTGTATGATGGGGAGGAGGGGGGCTGGCAGACAATCCTGTGGTGTCCTCCAGGGAGCCGACTCCCAGAGGGCTGCACTGCATTTGTGTGCCTAAAGTTTGTTTTCTCTGGAGAAGCATGCAGTGCACTGTGAGCTGACTCAAGGGGTGGAGCTCTGGCTGGGGAGGACAGACACTGGACTGAGCGGTGCTGCATAGGGCACAAGAGAGGGACACAGAGGAGCTGGCTGTGGACACAGGTCAGGCGGGGAATGCGAGACAGAGCAGCCAGTGCGGCAGAGCAAGGAGCTCTGCTAGTCACCCCCGACCTCCAGCCACAGTGCACTGGTACTCCTACCCACCTAGCCACCTATGCTGGTGCCAGCCATATGTACAGGGGGACTGCACAGGCCCCCTGCAGCATGGGGCCAGGTCGTTGTAGCGACTCCTGCGCCCCCTATAGCTACGCCACTGACTCTGACTCTGCCCCTCCAGCGCTTACTGGAGGGGGTAGGAATGGCTGGCTCAGTCTCTCAGCAGCTCCCTGAGAGTCTGAGCCAACTACTGGTCCAGGCATCTTGGGTGGATCCCAATATTAGAGTCGGGGTCAACCCAGAGCCTGGACCCGCTGAGTGATTTCAGCCAACAGTGGACTTTGGCACGCTGTCGGCTGAAAACGGGTCACAGGTGTGCAGCAGAAGTAGGGCCAAAAGAGGTTTATCCCTTCTCCTTTAAAAGCAAATCTTAAAGTGTATCAAAAATGTAACATATTGCAGCTTACTAGTTTTTAGCAGCCCGGGTGGCTACATTCATTTTCTTTTTTTTTCTGTCTTCTGTCACTGCTGATTGTGCTAGAAATATACTTCCTAACTTTGGATGACAACTCTCATTGTACTGTATCTGTGGAAACGCAGCATTGACACTCTTGGCCCCTTCCTATATGGTTTGGAGAGGAGGCGGATACAGCATCTGACATCGTGAACAGCTAGAGACTTTCACCCTGTATTGATCAGAAAGTTGGACTTGCCTAGCACAGTATCATTTCCCACACAGGAATATTGCAGTACCTTTTGAACAGCATATATAGTACCACATGAGACAGCCATTTCCAGGCGGATATACACATACAGGTAGCTGGCCGATTCCTGATCTCATATGGGCACCACCACCTGGTTGGGGTCAATAAGCTGCTAAGTGCTATAGTAGTGAAAGCAGAGGCAGCCCTTTAATTAGGCAAATTAAGTGGCCGCCTAAGGCCTCGCCCCTCCCAGGGGCCTCACGGACATCTTATTTGCCTGACAGAAGGAGGAGGACAAGGGAAGGGAGACAGAGAATAATCTGAGTGTCACTGTCACACTGTGTGAGCTTGAGCACCGCAGACTGTCCTGACTCCTGGCCGGCCGGGCTCATGCGGGTGGCGGTCAGTGTAAAAACATGATGACAATGTGAAAGCTATATTTGCATGGCAGGTTGGACTCAATAGGTCTGTCTAGGAGTGGAGATAAAAGACATTAGGTCTCATAAGCAATTGACTGGTAGGTATATGGGGTGCCTGGTCAAGATAGGGCATATCTGGGAACACTACTCCTATTGTCCTAGTGTAAAATATATACTCCTCAGTATGTTAATGTCGATATGCCCATACGTACACTCACCTATGCATCCTCAGTCACCCCTACTGCATATGTCTCCCTGGAAAACAACGCTGCCTGTATTTTAGTCCATCATCTGCTTCAAACACATGTGTAGCATTGTTGCATAGTTGGCTGGACACCGCAGGTTCAGCAGGTTGCATTGCTAGGAGACAGAGCAGTTACATCCATCAGCTAAGGAAGAGGAAGGTCCCTCGAAACATGTCCCATGACCCTGGACACCAGGTGGACATTATCATCCGTCGGCCATTGACACCGGGAACGAGGAAGCTGCGGCACTACACATGCTGACTGGACTGTCAAAACCATTTCTCTATTAACAGCCAGTGGCACAGAGATCCGGATTTTGTACCTGCAGCAGCTCATTATCCATCCATCCAGCTGTACCCTTTTAGGACTGTGCCTCCACTACAGGCTCACACTCTCCCATATATATATATATATATATATATATATATATAGTTTTGCTCATACGTTTACATTTTTCAGAGAATATGAATGATAACACAAAAACCTTTCTTTCACTCGTTGTTAGTGTTTGGCTAAAGCCATTTATTATCAATCAACTCTGTTTACTCTTTTTTAAATCATAATGACAACAGAAACTACCCAAATGACCCCGATCAAAAGTTTACATACCCCAGTTCTTAATACTGTGTATTGACCCCTTTAACCTCAATGACAGCTTGAAGTCTTTTGTGGTATTTGTGGATGAGGCTCTTTATCTTCTCAGATGGTAAAGCTGCCCATTCCTCTTGGCAAAAAGCCTCCAGTTCCTGGAAATTCTTGGGCTGTCTTGCATGAACTGCAGGTTTAAGATCTTCCCAGAGTGGCTCAATGATATTGTGGTCAGGAGACTGAGATGGCCACTTCAGAGCCTACACTTTATTTTGCTGTAGCCAATGACAGGTCGACTTGGCCTTGTGTTTTGGATTATTGTCATGTTGGAATGTCCAAGTACGTCCCATCAGCTTCCTGGCTGATGAATGCAAATGTTCCTCCAGTATTTTTTGATAACGTACTGCATTTTGTTGTGTTGTCATTCATATTCTCTGAAAAATGGCCAAGAAATCATAAATTCTGCCAGGGTGTGTAAACTTATGAGCACAACTGCATGTGTGGTTTTTAAACTTTTGTGAGTATTAATTTTTAACTTTTCTTGTAATTAAACCTTCTTGAAACTTACTATACCAGAGTGGTCGCGCTGTCTACTGTCTCCCTCCGTTCATATCCATATTTTGTACATGTTATTCATGCATCATATGAGTTTATTGTGCACAGGGCATTGTTATTTTGACACACAAACTGGACTCTCCAATACAGACTGGACCCCATTAAATAGAGGAGGGAGAAAGATTTTTAGCTGTGTAGGGATGGGGGAGCGATGGGTATCAGGCATTAGGAGTAGGGTGGAATTTCAGGGGTGCACAGGGGAGTATGGGGGGAGGGGGAGCACCCCAAGTGGAGGTGGTGGGGGTGGGGGGGGGTCTTGCCTATGCCACACATTTATTTCCCTTTTATGTGTCCAATAAACTTAATTTTGAATTGGTAGCTTTGGTAAGTGCTGTTTCCTTTGTGCTGTTTTGGTAGTCAGAAGAGCTTCCCCTCATTCAGTAAGCTCTGGAGCAACTGCACTTGCAGAGTTCACAGTCTATATTTCTTTAGTAAATTAACCCCATGTACAGCTTGTTGGGCTGCCATTAACCCCCCTGGTGGTAATCCCGAGTGTGGCCCGGGGTGGAATTTCAGTACCATTAGCGGTAACCCCGAGCCACACTTGGGATCGCATCGCTGGATCCAAGGCAGCGTTACTCACCTTGTCCCCTGGATCCATCGATTTCCCCCGCCGTGTCTGCGGGCTGTGTCTTCTGTCCGATGCCTCTATGTGCCGGGCTCCGTTCCCTGCAAGCGTTGCGTCGCACGAGGGCGGAGACCGGCGGCAAATTCAAAAACTGAAACACACAGCATACATACAGTGCACTGTAATATTACAGATTACATTACTGTATCAAATCATTTCACATCCCCTTTGTCCCTAGTGGTTTGCCCAGTGCCCTGCATGCACTTTTATATTGTATGTCATTCTTTCTGCCTGGAAACTTGAGAATGTCCATGGCAACCAAAAAGTGTCCCTTTACGTCAAAAGTGGTTTTTGATCAGCTAGAAAACAGCGATAGTAAATAAGAATCATTTGCAGAATTGAGTGATACTGATTTTTGGGGAAATTTATCATCAGACACTGAAAGTGACGACAGCAACAATTCTGCAAATTTCAGTCTTTTCGGTTTGATTACATTATTGAATACATTTTATTACTATTACGTTAATATTTTTGATAATTATTTTTAGTTATTTATTATATTACAATTTATGATTTCATGTTTCAAACTTTATCATGTCTACTAGACTCGTGTTTGGACAGATTTAAGTGAGTTATTCCTAAGAATTACAGGCCTACCATATAAAACGCCAAAATTCCATGCAAAATAATGTACCGCTTTCAGCACCAAAAATATGAAATAATCATACCGCCAGGGAAGTTAAAGTGGACCTATTCCTTTGCCCTGAATAGGCACAACATAGGTTCATTAAAAAAAATGCCTTTGGATACCCCACCTGCCAAAGCTACAATCTAAAATGAACACACAATCAATAGATTTTGCAAGCAAGTGCTAAGCGATGGCAGTGCTACTTATAACATGTCACCTTGACCTTGCTAACTTGCAAATGTTGTAAAAAATATTTTTCACTCACATCTGATTTATGTTTTCTCTCTAGCAAGAAACCGAGATAGCAATTTTATACTGTACACACAACGTTGGTGCTGAAAGCCATCATTCCCATTAAACCTATTTTAGAGTTATATTGCACTTAAAAAGTGCTGTTCTTGACAGTGAACATTTTTGAGCTACCAACTGTTATCTAATACAACACAGACACTATTGTATCATTAATAACAATATAAACACCACTGCAGAGTAGCAAGTAAGAAGATACAGCAGAACTATGTCAGCTGTATATACTGGAGGGCCGCGAATATAAGTATCCATTCAGTGTGTCCATGAGTAAAATATCACATCCTTTAAAAGCTGTTTGCAGTCATTTTGCTGGAAAGTGCATATTTGCCCGTAGGCAATACTTGCTATTGAAGGGGCGTTAGTTAAAGATTGACTCTAGCTAGTGGAAATGTGCATATGCCAAAACATCATCTCCTCTCTTTTTAAAATAGACACACAGACACTGTCGTTTGTACATTTAGCTACATAAAATAATATTATTTTAAGCAAGAAGCTACAGGCCACAAGCATTTTACTGAAATAGCAACCACTGAAAATGCTTAATAGTTTTTGCAGCCTTTTAGGATTAGACCTTCCTCTAATAAAATAACCTTTTTTTTAAACCTTGGATTCTAATTTTGGAATTATAAGAAACTATTGGATTTTTGTGAGCCTTGGGGTGGCACTCATGCTGTAGGGTTTTCGTAAAAGTCTCTTTGTCACTTAAAAAAAAAAAAAAAAAAAGCCTGTAAAAGAAGTTGACTGTAAATGGGTTCTTCACTGTCTTTTATGGTAGATCAAGAGCTGGAAACGTTAGCGTTCTGCACTTCTGAGTGTTTTGGAATTTTGCTACCCCTGGTGGGCACTGTTGTTCCAGCTGGTGCCCACTAAATTCATTTAAAACGACACTAAACAATATTGTTATTCTCCAAAATGAACTATTCACACGCACTATTTAATGGCCCTGTATCTATTTTCTGTATCATTTCTCACTTTGTTTTTCTACCTCCTTGTATCATCCTCCATAAGCCTCCAAAATCTCTAATTTTCCCCCTTGTCTCCGTTTGTTTGGAATGGGCAGTGCACACAGTGGCGGCTGGTGAAATTTTAGAATGATGGGTGCCAGACCCCGCCCTTCATGTTTGGCCCCTCCCACTTCTCATAAGCCCCACCCCTTATAGTTTCCACTCATTGTGTTGGGAGTATACAGTCCAGCATCACCAGATAGGGTATAAAGCATCACAGATAGGGTATACAGCATCACCAGATAGGGTATGCAGTCACCAGATAGGGGTATACAGAGTCACCAGATAGTGGTATACAGAGACACCAGATAGGATATACAAACCCACAAGATAGGAGTATATAGAGCCACCTGATAGGGATATACAGAACCCCAGATAGGAGTATACAGAGCCACCAAATAGGAGAATACAGAGCCCCAGATAGGAGTATACAGAGCCACCAGATAGGGTATACAGAGCCACCAAATAGGGTATACAGAGCCACCAGATAGGAGTATACAGAGCCACCAGATAGGGACACTTTTTTCCCCCCTTTTTTTATTAAGGACTTGTCCCTAATTGCCTCCTGTGGTTTTTTTTCAGTTTTGACACTTTTTGGTGAATTAGTAGGGATACGATGTACCCGATACTAATTCACATAGAAAGAAGGCTAGGATCTGGGGGCCCCCTTATTAAAGGAGGCTTCCAGATTCCGATAAGCCCCCCCACCCACAGACCCCCACAACCACAGCCCAGAGTTGTGGGGAAGAGTCTCTTGTCCCCAACAACATGGGGACAAGGTACTCTGGGGTGGGGGGCGCAGTGGTGGAGTTCCTTTTAAAATCCACACCAGACCCATAGGGCCTGGTTTGGACTGGGGGGGGGGGACCCTACGCAAATTTTTTCAGTGATTTTTTTGTATATTGCCAGGAGCTGGCAATACATTACAGCCACGATAATAAATGACAATGTTTCCTTCACAAATATCATTTTGTTCTGGACTGTTCTAAACATCACAGAGGTACGCCCTTTTAGAAGCAGAATAAGCGACCCCCCCAGGCACGATATTTAAAGGAATATTTCATTTTTATTGTTTCACTTTAAGCATCATTAAAATCACTGCTCCTGAAAAAAATAATCAATTTAAAAACGCATTTTTGCATTGATACATGTCCGCTAGGGCAGGACCCGGATCCCCATACACTTTTTATGACAATAACTTGCATATAAGCCTTTAAAATGAGCACTTTTCTGGTGCAAACCGAATGGGGGGTGTTCAGCTCATCCCTATTCATAAGCTCTTGAACAACTGCACTTGCAGAGGGCATCTTCACTTTGCAAAGTGCACAGTCTGTTTGCCTTTAGTAAATCAACCCCTTAAAGTCCATTAGTCCCCAGTCCATCTCTGCATTGACCTAGAGAGGGAGGCTACATTCTTACATACAGTGGAACCATGGCAGAATAACGTAGTCCTCCCTTTGTCTTTGTCTACATTGTCTTTGTTACACTGCAATGTAAAAGCATAATAGACTAGTATGCATCGCATATTAGCCTATTATGAATCACTTACCTGCATTGGAAGCCAGTGCTGCCCTCGCGATGTCCCCACTCCAGGCCGCGTCCATCTTTGCCCCTCTTCCTTCTGGGGCTGTGGACTCTGGCTCTGTGATTGGCCAGAGCCGTGTGACATCACTCCCGCACATGCGCGGGGGAGCCACCAATCGCAGCACGATCTCAGTGAAGCAACGGCATGGAGGCTGTTTCTTCACTGGGCATGTTTCGATTGGCACATTTAAGTACACTGCATATATCTGTATATGCAGTTTTAGGAGATATGCAGGGAACCTACAGGTAAGCCTTATTATAGGTTTACCTGTAGATTAAAGTGGCTGTCCAGAGTTGACAACCACTTTATGCACAAAATCGGGTTATAGCCGCTTAAAAATAGGAATTTAAAATTTTTTGAGGACGCTGGGAGCAATAGAAAGTACTTTTTAAAATTAATTAAGTTTAGTGTCACTTTAAACTAAAGTAGTATGCCTTGCCCATCAAACAACGATTAAAGCATTATCAATCAATAATCCAGGTACTTAAAGTGGTTGTTAAGCCACTCTGACCTCATCATACTATCCGCTCTGTCTCCTAATCCTGTGTCCCCCTGTGTGTGTGATTTATAAAAAAAATGCTGATTATACCTGATTTCAGAGCACTCACGTGACCGGCTGGCTCTCTCCTCTCCCCGTCTGACAGCTGCAGTGGGCGGGGCCGAGATTCCCCTGCTGACGTCAGTCGGGAGCAGAGGAGGAGAGAGCTGGCTGGTCACGTGAGCGCCGAGCGGTGATCTGAAATTAAGTATAATCTGCATTTTTTTAAAATCACACACACGGAGGGACACAGGATTAGGACACAGAGCGGATAATATGAAAATGTACATGTTATTTCATCGCACTGTCTCAAGCTGACAGGTAGGCAGGGGAGGGAGGCAAGAAGAGCAGACAGGAGAGAGCGGATGACGGAGGCACGTAAACTGACCATGGTGTCAGGGCTCAGCAGCCACGATGAACCGTGGTCAGTTTACAGAGGGGAGGGTAGAAACTGGCAGGATCAGCCAGGTAATTTAGGTGATAGAAGGTGCCAAATGACACAGCACAAGCACTGTGCTGCATAACATGCTTTAAAGGGACTGGATCCATTTTTTTTTAGGGTAACAAACACTTTAAATATTAATGAAGGTTTTTCCAATAACCTTCAATACCATAGTCTGTCTAAATAAACATGAATAAGCACACCCACCACAAAGGCTTCTTGCCAAAAGACTTCCATCATCGTTAACCAGTTGAGTACCAGACTGTAAAACCCTTTAATTACCAGTCCATTTTTCTGTGCTATGATAGTTTGACTGACTATTACTCTGTAATACAAAAATGTACCGATAGGAACTTTTTTTTTATTTCTATTTTTTTTTTACTAAAGAAAAAGAGAAAGGGCCATGCATTTTAAAACAACAAACCTATTTGCCATACTTTCTGTTATAAAACAAATACAAAATTGCCAGGACAGTACAAAGACCCCAGAAATTACTTATTTGTTTGAAAGCATACACCCCAATTTTTGAAAATGAAGAAACATGCTGGTATTGAGGAAGTTAAAACATAGAGCTTAGTAATGATGCACTAGATACATTAAAGTGTTACTAAACCCACAACAGTAAAATCAGTTAGTATATTCAGTAAAGCATGCTTGTATTACCCACTGTAGAACCTAAGGAGGTAATCCTCTGCATTGTGTAAAAAGGCTGTTTGATCCTGTCTTCTCTGATCCTCTTCTTCTTCCACTGTCCCCAATATATCTCCTGATAAGACAGAGTTAGGGGACAAGCTGCACATGCTCAGTTTGGTGTGTATTGCTAGAGAGTTTTCTTTTTTCTTGGTAAGGTGCATATGATCAGCACAGGGCCAATCAGCACTGTCCAGATAGAGGGTCAGGGGTCCTGCATCCTGATAGGACAATCGTGGAAGAATGAAAACTCCTCCTACAAGCTTTAACCAGACACTAATAGAAGTCACAAGACTGCTCTAACTGCTGATGAGAAAAGGTATTTAGCAGTTTATATTTACTAAAATAATTGCATTTCCATGTTCTGTGTGCTGTGGGAGACCAGATATAGGGAATGCAGGGTCCTTGGTTTAGTAGCACTTTAAATGTATAGGTCAACACAGAGGGTTGAGGTTTCAGGATTAATATAAATGTGTTAAAGTGGGAGTAAACTTCCATGCATAATTTGTATCTATAGGTAAGTCTATAATAAGGCTTACCTATAGGTATTGCAAATATCTCCTAAACATGCACCGTTTAGAACAGGGGTGTCAAACTCTATTTCATTGAGGGCCGCATTAGCCGTATGGTTGCCCTAAAAGGGCCGGTTGTATCTTGGGTGCGATACGTAAAAAGTGCTGGGTTCAAGAGTACGTTATGTACAGAGTGCAGAACTGAGGTTTATGCTATGTACAGAGTGCAGGGTTCAGGAGTGTGTTGCATACAAAGTTCAGTGGTGTGCAGTGTACAGAATGCAGGGTATAGGGGTGCGCTATGCACAATGTGCCCCACCAACCCCCTCACCGAAGCATCCTTGCTTCTCTCTTCTACCTCCCTTTGTAGGTGGCTTTGTCTCACCTTGCAGGGAGCAGAAGCAGTGGGTGAAAGTTGGAGGTGGCAAAATGGAGTTCTGCCACATTCCGGCTGCAAAACTAGGTGCGAGGGCCACATGACAAGGCCTGGAGGGCCGCATTCGGCCCGCGGGCCTTGTGTTTGACATATGTGGTTTAGAAGATATTTACTGTACATCCTGCCGGTTATGTCACCGGCGCATGCCACCCGGGCCATTCCTTCAGAGTCCCCTGCCGTAAACGGCATGCGCGGGAGTGATGTCACCATGACTTAAGAAAAGGGTGGGCTCGGGGCGCAGAGCATTGCGCCCCGAGCCTACCCATTTCTGAGACAATAGCGGAGGAATATTAGCGGCGTTGGGTGACTTGTTTGCTGCCCCCTAAAAAAAAAAAACCAGCCGCCACTGGTACCGAGCTGTTAATAGATGGCTTGTTTTAGTGATAAGTGGTCGCAACAGCAACCCGATTACTAGATATCCAGTGCCATTTAGAAACGGTACTGGGTAAATAACCCTCCACCCATCTGCTGTTTAATAGGCAGGTACTATGGTAGAAAAACAATGAAGGTAATTGTAGCTCTATTAGCGCATTTGTAACAAAACAATGGAGTGCTGTTTGTGATTCTTATTTGCACTAAAAGTTACATTTTCAGGCAAAGCTTTCAGGGGACAACCCACTTCTTGGCCCGAGCAGTTCTGTTTTTTTCCTCAGAGATTGTTGTCTTCTCAGAATTTTATGCTAAAAAGTTGCTACATCTATGAAATGTCTTCAACATTACAGGACAAGATTAGTTGAATGTAACTTCTACTTGCTATACCATGACCTGAAAATGTGAGACCCTTCACAGTCATACTTCAGGATAAATATTACAATAATGACTTAAATATCTAAAGCCTAAACTTTTTCTTAGTTTTGGATAAAGTAGGGAAGGGTTACAATCCCTTCCATCTGTCTCCAATTGGGGAGAATAACTGACACTTCCTTCCCCACTGACACAACAGGAAGTGGGAGGAAATTTCTGTAATCTAAGGGAAATGCATTCATTATCAAAATAGTGGTCTGCATGGCAAGATTCCCCATCTATTTGTGTTCTGGTGATATCTCATTTTTTTTATTTCCCCACATCTTTAGTCTCTCTGACATTCTATACCAGGACAAATAGGGGTTGATTTACTAAAGACAAATAGACTGTATGCTTTGCAAAGTACAGTTGCCCTCTGCAAGTGCAGTTGCTCCAGAACTTAGTAAATGAAGCAAAGCTTCACTTTGCAAAGAATACCCAATCACATGCAAGGAAAAAAACAAAAAAAAAATGCTTTTTTGCTGGCACATGATTGCATGATGACTCTGGAGCAACTGCACTTGCAGAGTCTAACTGCGCTTTGCAAAGTGCACAGTCTATTTGCCTTTAGTAAATGAACCCCATAGTGAGAATGAATCTCCCTGGAGGGATCACAGACAGCTATGAAAACTTGACAGGGATTCTAATCCTTCCTAATCTATGCAAAACGAAAAATGTTTTGGCGTTAGATACATTTTTAAATATATGCTAGCTCAAAATACACTTTAGGTTTTCTATTGGAAAAAATAAGTGATAGAAGTCAATGTACATAGTACAGATACATGTACATAGGAAGCACAGCTCCTAACTCTTCCTTATCTGTAGGGAATAGGATAATCCCTCTTTTGGAAACAACTGCATCTGTCCTCATCCGTACCTCTTCTTGGTCTGTCTTTTAAGTTTGTATAAAAAATGTACTATTAAACCACCAAAACAGTTCTACTGATTAAACTTTTCATCCAACCTTTAAATCATTGCATTTGTTCCGGTTATAAAGGAAACCAGTATAAAGGATCCAGTATAAAAAAAAAAAGAGGGGTGAAAAAGCACTTGGGATTTTTAATAATTTTTGCCAAGTTCTTGTTGGTCCACGTAACTGGAGTTGTGTCATTTGCCAACATAATTTGTGCCAAATGGTATCCCTTTTTCTCTTTTCAGAACATTTGAAGTAATGAATAGTGATGAGCCAAGGTACAGGCCAAACTCAGCTCTGACCTGGACCCGTGGAAAGCTACCACATAATAGCAGGCCACCGGCCCATTCAGCTGTGGCCAGGAAATTCCCTCATAGATAGCCATATATTTGGTCAATGTCATTGATCAAATATGGTCATGTGGCCACATTAGGTCAATGATGTCATCAGCATCTCCGTCTTTGGTTACATGCGACTGCGGGGTGGAGAATTTCCTGGCCACAGCTGATCGGTTGGCAAACGGCTATCATGTGACAGCTTCTTGGTAAGGTTTGGGCTGAATCCAGTTGTGGCTTGAACTTGTGGGAAGCCTTCATATGATAGCAGGTTACCAACCCAATCAGCTGGCTCCCTCCCAGAACTGCATATTTGGACAATGTCATTGGCCAAATATGTCCATGTGTCCATATTAGGTCATTGTGTCCACCAGCATCCCTGCCCGTTATTACATGTGGCTGCGGGATGGAGAATTGCCTGGCCGGCAGCCTCATATAATGTGATAGTTAAAGTTCAGGCCCAGTTCGGCCAAAACCCTAGCTCATCATTCGTTATAAATCACAATAGACAGCCCCAGACCACTGTGCAAAATCAGAATTGTTATTGCTCTCCAGCTAAATAAGTAACAAGGAACTGTCAAAGAAAAGGACATCTTCTGACTTTTCCTCTAACACTACTTCTTCCATGGGCTGTGTGTTTGGAGGGGTACAGCTCTCACTACCTTATAGGACCTAAGAAGCCTATGTTTAAACTGATGAATACTTTACAGACCACAATTCCAGCAAAACACATATGTTTTCAGTGTATATAAGTTGCTTTTTTTTTTTTAGAAAACATGGAGAAAGAGGATTAAATAGACTGAGGCCTGTGAGGATACAGAGAAAACACACTGAGACTGCTGTCTGTTATCTTGTCTTATCATGTACCACACAGTACTTTTATACTCCAGATACAGCAGTGTCACACATTTGTAAACACTGACACATTCCAGCCATAATGTTCATGGTGACAGCGAAATTACTCATACAGCAATTCATAATGGTGATGAAATGAGAAAAGGCAGACGACGTCCACACTCCACACTCTGTTTCACTGCTGATATCTGAAGATAGGATGTGCAGTTTAGACCATCTGCCACTAATCACCAATGTTCCAGGGGTGAAACAAGGGGTGCTTTATTGACCACCACCACTGATGGTGTCACCATTTAACATTTTGCTGGGGGGGGGGGCTGTGATTGCTAGTTATAAAATACCAATGGCCAATGCAACAAATGACCACCATGTGTCCCTTCCAAACATGTACTTCTAAAGTGTCTAATTCTTGCTACAAACTAACACCAGTTTACCCCCCCCCCCCCCCTATTTCTGAACAGAATGTGAGCCGGCACCATGTTAAATCACTGTATTGCTTGAAGTTTTATTGTAAAGTGGTGTAAAGTCAACGTGTTTCAGCCTAAAACAGCTTAATCATCAGCCTCAGTCACAATTAAGGGCGTTTTAAGCTGAAAGACATTCTTCCCACTGGACACCAGTGGTAGGGTCCTGTTCCTCCAACTAATACCAATGATAGGGCACTATTACCCCCCACTGACATCAACAATGGGACACTATTCATCTCACTGATACCAATGATGGGTCACTATTCCTCCCATTGACACCAATGATGGGGCACTACTCTTCCCACTGGATGCCAGTGGCAGGGCACTAATCTTCCCACTGACAGCAATGATGGGTCATTGTTTACTCTCATTAACGCTGGGGCATTTTCTACTCTCACTGGCCACAGTCCAGCCACCCTCAAAGTCTGAAGGACAGTAAACTGTCCCTTTGTTTAAATAGTTTGGAGAACTATTTGTAAATCCATGTGTAAAGCTGGCCATGCACTGGTAGATTTTTGTACAAACGTTCACAATAAAAATCTTGTCAGTACATTTGATATTGCCATTGAGACCTGATAAATGCTGCTTAAAGATACTTCAAAATTTTGTTTGCTTTTAAGCTTTGATTTTGGAATTAATGGAATTTTCAGAATGAAAACCACATTTGCTGCTAGAATTAAAGTTGTTCAAGAAAAAAATGTCCATTGTTATACTTTTATGTTTTTCATCCCTACAGTCAAAAGCAATTGTCGATTTGACCCCACTGGCTGAAAATTAAATAAAGCTCCAAATTCAAATATTTTAACAAAATTCTAAATGTTTATGGCCAGCTTAAGCTTTGTGTTGGACCTGCTGCTCCTCCCTAGTGTTCAGGCCTGGCAATTGGCAGCCAACTGCATCGCAGGAGGAAGGAGGGAAGGTCACTCATGTTCTTCCAATCCTTCGGCCGACCTCCGAAAATGAAACTTTACCTTTGAACTCTGAGCCTTTTTTGACAAAAAAAAAAAAAAAAGTTTCCTGGTTTCATGCAGCACCAAAAAGTGTTTAGCAAATCTTTTAGTGGGTTCTTCATCTTGAAAAGCATATTTTGCCTGTATTTTATAGTGCTGTTTATAGGATAGTGAGCACCACCTTGAATAGCTAGCCTGGAGTAACATTTGCTTTGTAAAATAGAAAAAATGTATTGGTTCATCTAATGACAGGTGATCTTTACCCAAGCCATTATCTAGAGCTATTTATGTTACTGCTGAAGTTTTCATGCATATCTTAGGAACTCCCAAAACACAAAGTATCACATTGCTGGAGACACTATGTTTGTGTTATCTCAATTGTGCTTTTAAGCTGTGTATAGCCTGTCAAATTTGCTGTCACTATGAACTGATACTAATGACAAGTCCTGATCTATTACATGAACATTGCCTGCTAACCACTACTGGTGTAATGCAAGGTTAAAAAGGTTTATTTTCCCCAAAGAGTGATGAGATTTGCATGGCAGTGGTTGTACAGATAACTGATGGATACTGAAATTTAGAATTTACAGAAAATTATTTTTTTTACACAAATGTGACAATTTAATAAGCTACTCCTCTCAAGTATGGCGATACTACATGTATCTTTTTCATTGGCTAGGCTAGGCAATGACTTTTTCATTGGCTAGGCTGATTATATACTGGACATTGTATCTTGTGTATCACACAAATCAACCAATTGTGTCAAAAATGTACTGTAATGGTCACCTCTATACAAGTGGTTAGGGGATATAGGGTGATATCATTTGCTGCTCAGTGATTGCAGTATTCTAATCTGCATCTCCCCAAGGTAATACTTAAAATCTGGCCTGTTGGTGGGTCCCGAGGACCGGAGTTGAGAACCACTGCTATAAGCCAAGCAAGTCCAGCCTGCTGGTATGTGGCTGCCCCCAGGAATGCCATGTTCATTGGCCTAGTGTCAGGAATGTAGTCAGGGGGATGCGTAGATGGGTCAGTTCAGGCCACAGGCAGAGACATGGTCATCAAACAGGCAAAGCAGTTGCCCAGGCAGCAAGCAGAAATATGGTCAATAAGCAGGCCAGGGTTAGTACAGGTAGCAGGCAGAGGCAACACTGCACTGGTGTGGTGGTGATAAGGGATACTGTAACTATTGTGGCAGTGATTAGGGAAAATTTGACTGGTGTGGCGATGATCATGGACACTGGGACTGGTGTTGCGGTAATCAGGGACACTGTGAATGGGGTGGCAGTGATCAGGGACACTGTAACTGGTGTGGTGGTGAATAGGGACACTGTAACTGGTTTGGTGATGATTAGGGGCACTGTAACTGATGTGGAGGTGATCAGGGACACTGTAACTGATGTGGAAGGGATCAGGGACACTGTAATGGTGTGGCAGTGATCAGGAACAATGTAACTGGTGTGGAGGAAAACAGGGAGACTGTAACAAGTGTGGCTGCGATCAGGGAGACTGTAACTGGTGTGGTGGTGAATAGGGACATTGTAACTGGTTTGGTGGTGATTAGGGGCAATATGACTGGTGTGGTAGTGATCAGGGACAATATGACTGGTGTGGCAACGATTAGGATCACTGTAACTGGTGTGGCAGTGATCAGGGACAACATAACTGGTGTGCCAGCTATCAGGAACTGTAACTGATGTGGAGGTGGTCAGGGACACTATAACTGGTGTGGCAGTGATCAGGAACAATGTAACTGGTGTGGAGATGATCAGTTACAATGTAACTGGTGTGGAGGTAAACAGGGAGACTGTAACTGGTGTGGCGGTGATCAGGGACGCTGTAACTGGTGTGGCGGTGATCAGGGACACTGTAACTGGTGTGGCGGTGATCAGGGACACTGTAACAGGTGTAGCAGTGATCAGGGACAATATGACTGGGGTGGCAGTGATCAGGGACACTGTAAGTGGTGTGGCAGTGATTAGGGACAATATGGCTGGTGCAACTGTGTTTTCAGGAACCTGTAAATGGGTGGCGGGGATTAGGAACATGACTGCTTTGGCAGTCAAGTATGTGTCAAAGCAAAAATTGGAGTGAATCTATCCCCATCCCGAATATTGAATATAGAAAAGGAAAAAAACCCCTCTGGGACTTTAACCGTTGAAGACCAACTCACCAAGAAAAGAAGTACATGTATAAAAAAATAACATTTATTGGTATTATTAAAAACAAACCATCCAGACATGGATGATGGTTCAAAAATGGACACATGGACAGTAAGCAAAGAAACAAACATATATTGCCCAAAGTACATACACATGAAATGACAATGACAATAAAAAAGACCACTAATCTGCCAAACGAAGGCAGAAAAGAACCCAGTGATTAGGGATCCTGTGAGTTGTTGGTGGTGATAAGAGACACTGACTGGTGCGGGGGTGATTAGGGACACTGTGAGTGGATTGCGCTGATTAGGCACGCTGTGAGTGGGTGGGATTATTAAGGGATTTTTTTTACACTCTGATTGCTTATTACAGTGTTGATCACTGTAATAAGCAATCTGTAACATTCATGAAACCTTGCTTAATACTGTAATGCTGTTATTGATCACAGCTATCACATAGTTCAGGATCGCTATGATTGGCCCTGGTAGCATGTGATCGCTGTGAACAATCACACAATAGTAAGCAAGGCATCATGAATGACAGCTTTGCTTACTACTGTGACTGTGGCCGCTGTGATTGGCCACAGCAGCCACATGGTACTAGAGCCGCTCTCAGTGGCTCAGTACCACGATTGGTTGTCAGCTGCGTCTGGTGGACACAGCGGTAACAGATTGCACTGCAGCACTCCCCAGGAAGGGGGAAGCGTGCACTTTTGGGAGGATATGCTGGTACGACCACCAAGAACAGCAGAACACAAGGAAAAAGTTAAAAATGCAGGTAGAAGTACAGGTAGGTACAGGTAGAAGTACAGGATAAAATTGCGTATTTAAAATGCTTACTTGCAGTGTTTTTCTTATCCATAAATTCTTTGTTATTCGTTTGCAATGCCTTTGAAATTGCTAGAAAATGTGATTTACTTCAGGGAGAGTCAATCCCCAAGAACAGCCCCTCCATCTCTGCACATCATAGCCCTCTGCTATTCTGGGAGTGTGCAGATATTCTTCTGCTTCTCCTCGCCTCCTCTCAACTCCCTACATAAACTTTTACATAGCTTCTGGGGGAGTAGTTAAGGGATATACCATAGAGTGTCATTTGAATGACAGCTGTAAGTCCGCTTGGGCTGACAACACATCCAAGATGGCGGAATCCAGCAGCTTTTGAATGTCCTCACAAGGTATGCTTCTACAGGTAAAAAGCATGCATAAAAAAACATTGAATGCACATATAATCTTATGTGAAGATTTTGTGTTAAAATAAGTGGTCTGGTGACAGGGTCCTTTTTTCTGGTGCCAGGAAAACTAAAATGGCTTTGGGTTCATTTTATTGTACTTGTTTTAATAAACCCATATCATAAAAAACAATCAATAAATGGTGTAGTACATGCTGTTCATACTTACTCAGTCACTATCGTTTTTTGTATTCTGCAAAAAAAACTTGTTGATCCTGCTGTTCTCTATCTCCCCCTTCTGTCCATATCCCCATTTCAGCTAGGGATTTTGCAGAACAGTGTTGGCAGCTCTGCACATGCCCAGTTTTCAATCAGTTTCTATGCTGAGCATTTCCTCCTATCACATCGGAGCAGCCCATCTGACTGTAGAGTCATACATGTGGGTGAATACACAGTAGTAAACGACAGCCCTCTCTCTTCCTCCTCCACTGTGGTCACTAACCAGCTAAACACAGTGGGGTGGGATATTAAACGTAGATTATTGGAGGCTTCACCTCCCTCTTATTCTAAGACACAGGCTGGAGGGGTGTGACACAGCCTGCGACTGGCAGAAATCCACCCACACCATGTTATTGCCAAAAAAATTAAAGATTTGATTTAAAATATATATGTATATGACAATTTAAAACCATTTATTGATATTAATTATTTAGTTTTACTCTGTATTCCAAAGGCTGTTTTTTTATTTTGAATGTGACCACTAACAGAAGGCTAGAAGCTCTTCCTGTTTAACCATGTCTCATCCGGCCTATAGCAGAATGATAGCCGGGCACTGGTTTTGTTATCCTGACTGAACATCATATGACGTCCGGCAGGATAACACGCAATTGCACGCCCACGGGGGCGCGCAGCGTTGCGATTGGTGGTGTGGTGTGTCACTTTGACACACCGCAACTCCGATTGTGGTAAAGAGCCTCTGACAGAGGCTCTTTTCCACGTGATCAGCTGTGAGCAATCACAGCTGATCACAGCGTGTAACCAGGAAGTGCTGGTAAACGTCTTTCCTCAGTTTGCGCTGACAGAGAGAGCTGATCGGTAGCACTCCTGTCAGGGGGGGGGGTCTGCTCTGATAATCAGCGCATTGATTATCAGCTCAGCCCCCATCAGAATTGCCCACCACATCTGCCAGTCACTGCCCATCAACTGCCAGTCAGTGCCAATCAAAGTGCCAATCAGTACCCATAAAAGTGCCAATCAGTGCCCATCAGTAATGCCTGTCAGTGCCCTTCAATGATGCCAATCAGTGCCCATGAGTAATGACTGACAGTACCCCCTCATCATTGCTGCTTATCAGTGCCATCTATTAGTGCCCATCAGTGCCAATCAGTGCCGCCTGTCAGTGCCCATCAGTGCCACCTGTCAGTGCCCATCAGTGCCGCCTATTAGTGCCCATCAGTGCCACCTATCAGTGCCTGTCAATGCCACCTATGAGTGCCCATCAGTGCTTCATATCTGTGCCGCCTATCGGTGCCCATCAGTGCTGCATATCAGTGCCGCCTAACAGTGCCCATCAATTTTACATATCAGTGCCTCCTCTTCAGTGCCCATCAATGCCACCTTATCAGTGCCAACGCATCAGTGCCCATCTGTGCCACCTCATCAGTGCCCATCAGTGAAGGAGGAAACACCATTTTATAACAGAAACAAAGTAAAACATTTTTTTTCAAAAATGTCCTTTTTTTTTGTTTGTTTAGCAAAAAATAAAAACCACAGTGGTGATCAAATACCACCAAAAGAAAGCACTATTTGTGAGAAGAAAATTATAAAAATCTAGTATGAGTACAGTGTTGCAAGACCGCGCAACTGTCATCCAAAGTGTGAGAGCTCTGAAACCTGAAAATTGTCCTGGCCAGGAAGGGGTGAAAGTGCCCGGTGATGAAGTGGTTAAAGGAGAGCTCCAGTCTGCAAAAAAAAAATAAAAGTCACTAGCTACAAATACTGTAGCTTCTGACATTTAATATAAGGAATATAAGAACACTTACCTGTCCAGGGATCCAGGGATGTCGGCACCAGTCGGGGCTGAATAAGCTGAGCTTCCCCCTTTTGTGTGGAGCCCTGCTTTAAGTTTCCCTGCAGACAGTCCGGGAAATACTTGGGTCATGTGACAGCTGTATATTAATTAGGAAAGAAGGTACTTAGATTTTTTTTATTAAAATAATTACAGAGCCATCATCAATTTACAGAAATAGAAGGGGCAATCTATATTATTTTTTTTTTAAAGATTCTCTTTATTTGAAGTGGTTTCTTATACAAAACACGGCCTTCGGGCATACCCGGCCAACACATTTACTTCACACTTTTATCATTGACCACTAAACAACCAACGACTAAAAAAAAAAAAAAAAAAAAAAAAAAAAACTTTGAAAACACTTTCGCTCAGGTTGCCTTAAAGGAAACAGTTCAGGATTCAATAAGTAGTACCGCAGTACTACTTATTGCCTCAGCTACCCACAGTGAGGACACCCTATTTCCAAGATGTAGCTCATGTTAACGGGACAAAGACGGGGACTTCTCTCTTATTAAATTAGGGTTTCATAAGAAGACAGGGGTAAGACCTAATCATCTGCATCTCGAGCATCTAGTGTAGAATCTGCCTCCGTCCACAAGTGCCAAACCCTCTCAAACTTCCCAGGACACCCCCTAGAACAGTATGTAGCTTTGTAAAAGGGGACCACTGTGTTTACTATGCATCTCCACACATTCAAAGTGGGGGGGTTAGGATCCTTCCACCTAAGCACAATGGCTTTGCGAGCATAGAATGGAATGGGCCAGAGGCTCCACCAAGCCCAAGAGGCACACCCTAATTGTAGCTGGAGTATGGACAGTGGTAAGTTCCTTAATAAATTGAGTAATGCTGCTCCAATACTGTTTAATCAAGGGGCACTCCCAAAAAATATGAATAAAACCCGCCGGGGCCTCACCACACCTCCAGCAACCCGCCCCAACTGAAGGGTATATGCGTTGTAATCGCTGCGGGGTATAATAGCATCTGTGTAAAATTTTGAATTGTATTAATTTGTCCCTACTTGCCACCAGAACTCGCAGGGGGTCGTCCCACATATCCTCCCAGTCTTCCATGTCCAAGTCCAACACCTCCACCTGCCAGCGCTCCTGCAACCCCTCCATACCCACTTGGATAGAAGGGAGCAGAGTTTTGTAAATCCGTGATAGTGGCTTCATAAGCCCTGGGTCCCTTAACCTCCTTAGCGGTATTCCCGAGTGTGGCTCGGGGTGGATTTTCAGTACCTAAAGCGGTAACCCCGAGCCACACTCGGGCTTGCATCGCTGGATCCAGGCAATGTTACTCACCTTGTCCCCTGGATCCAGCGATGTCCTCCCGCGGTGTCAGCGTGTCTGCGGGCTGTGTCCGCAGCTCCGATGCCTCTGTGTGCCTCCGGGCTCCGTTCCCTGCGAGCGTCGCGTCGCACGGGGGCGGAGACCGGCGGGAAATTCAAAAAGTGAAACACACACAGTACATACAGTACACTGTAATCTTATAGATTACATTACTGTATGGAAACATTTCACATCCCCTTTGTCCCTAGTGGTTTGCCCAGAGCCCTGCATGCACTTTTATATAATAAATGTCATTCTTTCTGCCTGGAAACATGACAATGTCCATAGCAACCAAAAAATGTCCCTTTGCGTCAAAAGTGGTTTTTGATCAGCTAGAAAACACCGATAGTAAATAAGAATCATTTGCAGAATTGAGTGATACTGATTTTTGGGGAAATTTATCATCAGAAACTGAAAGTGACGACAGCGACAATTCTGCAACTGAGCAAATTTCTGCGTTTTTGGTTTGATTACATTATTGAATAAATGCAAAATAATTGTACCGCTTTCAGCACCAAAAATCAGACATAATCATACCGCCAGGGATTACTAACCATTGCAGGCCTATAGTACATAACCCCATATCTCCATGCAGAAAACCATTACCCCTTTCAGCAATAAATTCCAGACTCAGTCATACCGCCAGGGAGGTTAAAAGAGCCTCTAGATCATCCCGTTCTAAACGGATACTTGAGGATCCAAATTGTGACGCGTAGGCGTGGCGGAGCTGCAGAAACCTAAAAAAGAAGGTATTTGGGAGCTGAAACTTATCTTTTAGCCTGTCAAATGTAATGAGCCCCGTCCCATCATGAATATCCTGTAAATACTTGATCCCCCGTCCCGCCCAGAGGCCTGGGTCTGGCAGGGACCGAAAGTCCTGCAGACGAGGATTAAACCAAAGCGGCGTATCCGGGGACCATTTAACCCTCCCAAGGCTTGGTCTGAACACCACTATATGCCAAGCCCTAACTACCGCCCGCATGCCCTGAGTCAATGGCAAGGGGAGGACCCCTTTCCCCCTGTACAATAGGTTGCGGAGGGCTTTGAAGGAGCCCAAACACGCCGCCTCAAGGACCACTGATGAGCTGGTGTCATCCGAGATCAACCACCCATGAGCGTGTGTAAGGAGAGCGGCTAAATAGTAGGAGTGAAAGTCTGGACAGGTCAAGCCTCCCTGTGTCCAGGGGCGGCATAAAGTTTTTTTACTAAGCCTGGCTGTGCTCGATTGCCAAAGAAAGTCAGTAATGGAGGAGTCCAATTGCTTGAAAAACCTCTTGGGTATCCATGTAGGGGCATGCCTTAGTTGATACAGCAACACCGGCAGGAGTTTCATCTTCACTAATTAAGGGAATGTTGAATATAAAAGGATAGAATATTTTGTTCAAACCAAATAGTGTTATCATCATACAGTTTTTTTTTTCCGTAGTAGTGGTCCTTTTACTTGGACATGTCTCAATGCTGACAGTTTATTTATATTTTATAGAGCATTTTGCATTTGCAAAATTACATAATCGTATGTTCTTTCCCAGATCTGGGATCACACTCCAAGGTCAGAACTTGTAACAAGCATTTCCTTGTGAAGCAGTGGCGGCTTGTCCATAAGGGGCGCAGGAGCGCTACCCCCCCTAATGTATGCACATGCAAGTGAGGGGGGGAGGTTTGTTTGCCACCCCCCTCCCCCAAAATATTGAGCACCTGTACTGAGTATCAGTTTGCAGCTTTCCACACCCTCCACTAGTTTGCTTCAGTGGGCCAGGAAGCCTGCACCCGACAGCATTGGAATCACTGGGTGGTCCCGTTAGCACCTGAAGTAATACCTTATATTAGTAACCACTGCCTTAGAGAAAGCACTCGATCAGTTACTGTTGTAGATAGGAGGTCAAAGGGGAAGATAGGAAGGGTTTCCTTCTAAAGATTAGTGCCTGGCTTTTTTTGGGAGGATGGTGGGTCCTGTTGGGGGCCTGGGTTGCTATCTCGGGGTCCAGCCTGATGGTTGTTTCTATATGTGACCGAGAAAAGTGGGTGTAAAGGAATGCCCGGTGTCCAGTAGATGTAAATATACAAATGTTTTATTGAGAGTACAGATGATGAGATAAAACAAAAACGTTTCAGGGGACAAAGGACTCCCCCTTCCTCAGGGATGTTCAGAAGATAAAAAGATAAACAAAAACATATTTGTAGAAGAATATATGAACAAATGGAACTGGTAACTAAAAAAACGAATAGCATTTGCATATGACAAATTCTTCTATGAATTCAAAAACCATCAGATGAAACTTCTGAGTGCTATATGGGAAGAATGTGTGCATATGTGTAGCACTCTCTACATTAGGTAGGTGCTAGTGGAGGATTTTTGGTGTTAGAGTACGTAAATTTAGTCAGGCCTGATTGTTTTGATTCTGGGCAGGGGAGTGGCCCAGGGAGGACTGGAGACTGCAGGAAGCAACACCCCTTGGTTGCCCCCCCTCCTCTTCTTCAGAAAGTTCTGGAAAAGGGGATGGGAAGAGGAGGTGAGTCTTTCTGATGTATGTTAAGGAGCCCTGACCAATCCCCAACCTGGATTGGCAGGGGGCAGGCCTCCTTAAATACTGTGGTCAGCCCAGTGGGGGGAGGAGAGTTAAGGTGGAAGTTTGGAGATGGAGACGAGGTACTGAGGCTGCTTAGGCCTGGAGGGAGCTCCCAGCCTGGGCGGTGGGGGGGGGGGTGATCTCGGCCTGGGGCTTGGGTGTATCCAGAAGGTTGGAGATTCTGGAGGAGGCACATGAGAGAGCAAGCAGAGGACAGCGAAGTGTACTTCAGAGAGGTCTCCAGTCCACCGGTGGTCGGTGAGTGACAGCCCTGGGAAGTGGATATGCACAAGCAGATTGGGAGGAAGACAGTCTGGAAGGGGTGCAGGAGGAGACTGGGACCTGGTGTCATGGACAGTGAGTAGATGGGCTGGGAGTTGTAGTACATCGTGGCTAGCTAGCACCAACAAACTAACGTACTACACAAGGGGAACCTCAACCCCATGCCCACAAAGGGTGGTCCGGAGGCCTGGTAAATTTATGCCAGGGCACACATGTGCTAGCTAGGCCGACCAAGACAATATGGAGGCTTAGTAAATATCCTTCCAGGCCTCGCCTGTGCTGAGCAAGTGTTGTGCAGGAGAGAGAAACAAGGAGAAGCAAGTGCTGTGCAGGAGAAATGAACAAAGAGAAGCAAGTGTTGCCCTGGAGGAAGAAGCAGCGTGTATATACTGAGTGTATATAGAGGTCCCGTGTAAAGAACTGTTGATCTCTGGGCATCCCATGATCACCCCTACCCCATCCAAGTCCAAATTCCCTAAAAAAAAAAAAAACAGTCTGTTTTCTCACTCTGAATGCCAGCAGGAGTGTGATTGAGGGCAGTTGTGAGCAGGTGACCAACAATAACCAGCCACTCCAAGGGGGCCATTGGCTACATGTGTATCTGTATGTGATTATCAAATTATAGGAATGGGAATCACTACTAAAACCAGTTGTCACTTAGACTGTATATAGAAAACAAAAAAAACACCAGATTAAAAATACATATACAGGCGCTGGTCATATAATTAGAATATCATCAAAAAGTTGATTTATTTCACTAATTCCATTCAAAAAGTAAAACTTGTATATTATATTTATTCATTACACACAGCCTTATATATTTAAAATGTTTATTTCTTTTAATTTTGATGATTATAACTAATCAAAATTCCAAATTCAGTATCTTCAGTAAATTAGAATATTGTGAAAAGGTTCAATATCGAAGACATCTAGTGCCACACTCTGATCAGCTAATTAACTCAAAACACCTGCAAAGGCCTTTAAATGGTCTCTCAGTCTAATTCTGTAGGCTACCCAATCATGGGGAAGACTGCTGACTTGACAGTTGTCCAAAAGATGACCATTGACACCTTGCACGAGGAGGCCAAGACACAAAAGGTCATTGCAAAAGAGGCTGGCTGTTCACAGAGCTCTGTGTCCAAGCACATTAATAGAGAGGCGAAGGGAAGGAAAAGATGTGGTAGAAAAAAGTGTACGAGCAATAGGGATAACCGCACCCTGGAGAGGATTGTGAAACAAAACCCATTCAAAAATGTGGGGGAGATTCACAAAGAGTGGACTGCAGCTGGAGTCAGTGCTTCAAGAACCACTCCACTATGCACAGACGTATGCAAGACATGGGTTTCAACTGTTGCATTCCTTGTGGCAAGCCACTCTTGGACAACAGACAGCGTCAGAAGTGTCTCGCCTGGGCTAAAGACAAAAAGGACTGGACTGCTGCTGAGTGGTCCAAAGTTATGTTCTCTGATGAAAGTACATTTTGCATTTCCTTTGGAAATCAGGGTGCCAGAGTCAGGAGGAAGAGAGGAGAGGCACACAATCCACATTGCTTGAGGTCCAGTGTAAAGTTTCCACAGTCAGTGATGGTTTGGGGTGTCATGTCATCTGCTGGTGTTGGTCCACTGTGTTTTCTGAGGTCCAAGGTCAACGCAGCCGTATACCAGGAAGTTTTAGAGCACTTCATGCTTCCTACTGCTGACCAACTTTATGGAGATGCAGATTTCATTTTCCAACAGGACTTGGCACCTGCACACAGTGCCAAAGCTACCAGTACCTGGTTTAAGGACCATGGTATCCCTGTTCTTAATTGGCCAGCAAACTTGTCTGACCTTAACCCCATAGAAAATCTATGGGTTATTGTGAAGAGGAAGATGCGATATGCCAGACCCAACAATGCAGAAGAGCTGAAGACCACTATCAGAGCAACCTGGGCCCTCATAACACCTGAGCAGTGCCACAGACTGAATGACTCCATGCCACGCCGCATTGCTGCAGTAATTCAGGCAAAAGGAGCCCCAGCTAAATATTGAGTGCTGTACATGCTCATACTTTTCATGTTCATACTTTTCAGTTGGCCAAGATTTCTAAAAATCCTTTCTTTGTATTGGTCTTAAGTAGAGTTGAGCGGACACCTGGATGTTCGGGTTCGGCCGAACTTTGCAAAAAAGTTCGAGTTCGGCTCCGAACTTGACCCCGAACCCCATTGAAGTCAATGGTGACCTGAACTTTTGGGCACTGAAATGGCTCTAAAAAAGTCTTGGAAAGGGCTAGAGGGCTGCAAAAGGAAGCAAAATGTGGGTAAGAGTAGGACAAGTACCCTGCAAACAAATGTGGATAGGGAAATAACTTAAAATCACATAAAAAAAAAAAAAAAAACGGTAGGAGGAGGTGGATGTGGAGTAGGAGGTTGAAGAGGCGGTGACCGTGGCGGTGTAGGTGGAAGTGGCGGTGGAGGAGGAGGAGGTAGCCAACACTGTTTTCTGTTTGTTTGTTGTAGCCCCCAAAATGTTGAGACATATTAAAAAAAAAACCCAGAGATGTTCTAGCACGGGTTCACTTTTTCCATATAAAATGTACTATGGTTTCTTTTTCATGTTTCTCCTGTTACAAATTCCAATAAAGACTTATGTTATATAAAAAAAAAAAAAAAGAATAAGTTCACTTAAGTATACCAATGGCTGTGTGAGGCTGGTATAAATGTCTATTCTGCACAAGGTACAGACAAGTCCTGTGGGATCCATGCCTGGTTCATTTTAATAAACGTTAGCTTGTCCACGTTGGCTGTGGACCGGCGGCTGCGCTTGTCTGTGATAACGCCCCCTGCCGTGCTAAACACACGTTCAGACAATACACTGGCTGTAGGGCAGGCCAGCTACTCCAAGGCATAAAGGGTAAGCTCAGGCCATGTGCCCAATTTGGAGACCCAGAAGTTGAATGGGGCAGACCCACCAGTCAGTACGTGTAGGCGTGTGTACACATACTGTTCCACCATGTTGCTGAAATGCTGCCTCCTGCTAAGACGTTGCCTATCAGCTGGTGGTGCTGTTTGTTGTGGCGTGCTGCTAACAAAGCTTTTCCACATTTCAGCCTTGCTAACCCTGCCTTCTGAGGTGCTGGCGGTGCCACAGCTGCGTTGGCGACCTCTTCCTCCTCCTCTGCCTTTGCCTTGTGCTTCCACTGAGCCCCCGGTGTAATTTGGGAATGCCCTCAGCAGCGCGTCTACCAGCGTGTGCTTGTATTCGCACATCTTCCGATCATGCTCCAGTGAGGGAATTAGGGACGGCATGTTGTCCTTGTAACGGGGATCCAGCAGGGTGACCACCCAGTAACCAGCACAAGTTACAATGTGGGCAACTCGGCTGCCATTGCGCAGGCACTGCAGCATGTAGTCGCTCATGTGTGCCAGGCTGCTCAGAGGCAAAGACAAATGTACTATGTAGCACTATTTTTTTTTTTTAAACCGGCAATGTTGACGCACTTTTTAATTTTGTGCAAGAAATGCACAGCAAGGTGCAAATGTACTATGCAGCACTATTTATTATTCTTTTTTTTAAACCAGCAATGTAGACACACTTTTTATTTTTGTGCAAGAAATGCACAGCTGGCCGCAAATGTAGTATTTCATTTTTTGTTTTTTTTTAAACCAGCAATGTAGACAGACTTTTTATTTTTGTGCAAAAAATGCACCGCTGGCCGCAAATGTAGTATTTCGAATATTTTTTTTTTTAAACCAACAATGTATGTAGATGCATTTTTTATTTTTGTGCAAGAAATGCACCGCTGGCCTCAAATGTAGTATTTAGAATATTTTTTTTTTAAACCAGCTATGTAGATGCACTTTTTATTTTTGTGCAAGAAATGCACCGCTGGCCGCAAATGTAGTATTTAGAATATCTTTTTTTTTTTAAACCAGCAATGTAGACACACTTTTTATTTTTGTGCAAGAAATGCACCGCTGGCCGCAAATGTAGTATTTAGAATATTTTTTTTTTTTTTAAAACCAGCAATGTAGATGCACTTTTTAATTTTAGTTTTGCTTTGTAATGTTTCACATTCGAGACATTGGTAATGTGCAGATGTTAAAAAAGGAAATGTTCCACATTGACCTGCTGATGAATGTTATTGGGAAAGGATCCTGATAGGGTCTGTCTGTGATGTATAGTTCTGTGGGGAAAATGACACATTAAATGGTAAGAAGGGGATGGGAGGGATGGGAACAGGAAAGGTGGAGGGCGGTGGTAAGGATGTGGGCAAGAAGGCTGGGGATGGGGTGGACCGGGGAATTTGGCTGGGGGTGGATGGGGAGGGGAGGATGGATGGGGTGGGGAAGGGAAGTTGGGGGATGCTTGTGGGTGGTGCGGGTTCCAGAAAATAGGTTATGTGGAATTAGGCGAGAGTGTCAGAGGTGGTTTGTGGAGGAGTACCCCGCTTGGGAGACTGTACGTTTAAAACTTTTGATTTTCCTTTGTTTCACTTCTGGTGTTGACGGTATACACTTTACAGGACAAATAGAGAGGGTGAATATCTCCAACAGGAACACAGACAGCAGCAAAAACCTGACAGAGTTTCCAACACCTCGCCACACTATCCAAAACTGAAAAAAAGTTTTGGCTTTAAATACACTTTAATGTGTTTCCTTTTTACTATTGTAAAAGCCTGTTTTTTACAGAGCTCAATAGCTCAAACTGAAATTTACTCACACCAGTGAATGAGTGACTCATTCCTACTGGATGGGCCAATCCAAAGTTTCAATGAGGGACAGAATACCTAAAAAGGAACTTCATGTGCTATGCTTTCACTAACCCATTATGCTCTTGGAATCCTTTATCATGCATTATATGTTTATTTTAAAAACAAAGATTATATAAAAAACACAGATCTAAAGTATTTGTTTTAAAATGTATTAGCTTAAAAAATAGTAAAATAAGATGGACAGAAATGTTTCCTTTAATTCTCCCTTCATTTTTAAAATTGATTCAGCACGCAGATTAACTTGCATTCAGATCTCATAGCTATATTTAAGCACCATACAGAACCAATCAGAATTTATACAGGAAGTTTATGAAAGCTGAATTTATAAACACACAACTCTCTCTTTCTACAGATATTAATGGACCAAGTCGCACACCCAGACTCTTGCTCCACTGAAATGCCAGGATGACATCTGGAAAACAGATGCTTGGCCATGACTGGTCCATCATTGCAAACTTCTTCATATAAAGGCCTTGGAAGCTCCCAGCATGCTTTGCATATTCCCAGCATGCACAGGAAACTACCAGCATTCATGACTCTTGGCAATGACAAGATCACCACTAAATTTACTAACACATCAACTTGATGCTCTGTTAAAACATATTTTATCATAGAGTTCTGCGATATCTCAGTCATTCCCAGTCTGCTCCTAGAAATTCCTTTTTTTTCCCTCAGCTTTCGTGAATCTGCAGAAAGATAACTGAGATGCTCTAATGGAAAAAATAAAATAAAATGAATGAACGTCTCATTATCAATGCGTATTGAAGTCAATGTAATAATGGATCATTGGGGGATTGTTTATGGAAACTAAAACATTAGAGGTTGTGTAATAAATTGTAAGTAGCCAGTCACATTATTTCATTTTAAGTGCAAAATAGCGTGAAATGTGTTGTTGCGTATCAATGATGTGCAAAAAGTCAGAGTATGAAGTCTGTATAATTTCTGTAAGTCTGCATAATAGTGTGTGTACAGTCAAATAACAAGAGGTTGCAGTCCTGCCCAGAACCCTAAAGAAATGATTGCTGAATCTGGTTCTGAGTGATCTAAATCAATATTTATTAATTTCAGGTGGATATATAGCGCTGTCAATTTACAAAGCACTTTACATATACATTGTACATTCACATCACTCCCTACCCTCAAGGAGCTTACAATCTAAGGTCCCTAACTGATATTCATACAAATACTAGGGTCAATTCAGACAGGAGCCAATTAACTGGTGCAGAGGCGTAACTAGAACCTTCAGGGCCCGGTGCAAAAAAATTATGAAGGACCCCCTTGACCAGGGCTCTTCCCTCTTCACACTGATCCTGGGACCCTTTACTCCCATCGCAGGGCTCTTTATTACGGTCTCACGGTGGGACCCTTTCACAAGTTCTGCCGCGGGCAGCCTTTCTGCCATCTTCGGGCCTCCCCGCCGTGGTGAAATGCCAGGGTGCAAGTGTGACCTTTGCAATCCTGATAGCTCCTCCACTGGTGTCAGTTTTTAATTTTTGTTATTTTAATTTTATTATTTTTAACATTTCATTTTATTTTTTTTTACAATTTTATTTTTTATTATTTTTTACATTTTTTTTAGGAGCCCTGTTGGGGGGCTTTGATGAAATACCAGGGGTCTAAACAAACCTCAGCCCTCAATCTCCATCTGTGTAGCCTCAGCTGCACAGAATGAATGGACAGGAATAGTTGTGTACCGAGCCTCCTAGTACAGCGGATTGCAGGAGAGAGGAGGGGGGGAAGATTGGAGCACTGCGGGGGGGGACCAGGGGAGCACACGGACACAGGAACAGCAGAAAAGTGGACTGGATAGGAGGGGCGGTGGGGGCAGCATATAGAGGAACCAATCTATTCCATTAGGAGGAAAATGGAGGACATCGGTTCCTCTAAATGCCACCCCTTCCATCCCTGTGTACAGGGGAGGTATACGGGGCCCCCTAGAGCATGGGGCCAGGTTGCAACTGCAACCCCTGCAACCTCTGCAGTTATGCCCCTGCCTACCAGCATATATTTGGAGCGTGGGGGGACCAGGGGAGCACACGGACCCAGGAACAGCAGAAAAGTGAACTGGATAGGAGGTTTGGTGGGGCAGCATATAGAGGAACCATTCTATTCCATTAGGGAGAAAATGGAGGACATTGGTTCCTCTAAATGCCGCCCCCTCAAATCCCGATGTACAGGGGTGGCACACGGCCCCCTAGAGCATGGGGCCAGGTTGCAACTGCAACCCCTGTAGTTATGCTCCTGCCTACCAGCATGTCTTTGGAGTGTGGGAGGAAACCGGAGGAAACCCACGCAGGCACAGGGAGAACATGCAAACTCCAGGCAGGTAGTGGTGTGGTTGGGATTTGAACCAGCAATCCATTTGCTGCTAGGGGAAAGTGATAACTAGAGTTGAGCGAACCCGAACTGTAAAGTTCGGATCCGTAACTTTTGGGTGTCTGTGTCCCGAACCCGAAAGTCTGGGTTCGGGTTCTGGGTTCTGGTATTTTATCACGCATGTTGAATAGCTGCAGGGTAGCCAATCAACAAGCGTTTCACTGGTGGGGTTTCTCTAAAACAGTTAGTTAAATGCCCAACCCGAGGTGATCACATTCTTGACCTAGTACTGACAAATGGGGATCAACTGTCTGATGTTGAGGTGGGGGAGAATTTGGGTTCTAGTGATCACCAATGTCTTTGGTTTGATATTAAAACAAGAACTGAAAAATCATATACAAAAACAAAAGTTTTAGATTTTAAAAGGACAAATTTTGCTGAAATGGGGAAATTTCTAAAAAATGAAGTGAAAGGTTGGAGTAAAATGACAGGAGTAAGTAATCAGTGGGTGCTATTAAAGTCTACCATCTTGTAGGCAACTAGGTTATATGTCAGGCAAGTTAGTAAGAATAAACAGAAGAAAACACCAATATGGTGCACTAATGATAACAAGTTAGGGAATCATATTGGTTCTAGTAATGATGGTTCATTTCTAGGATTTCTGGAGACAGAGGTAGCTGAGGAACTGGCTCGGTTAAAGCTTAATAAAGCAATGGGCCCTGATGGTATTCATCCCAGAGTTCTAAGAGAACTTTGAGATATAGTTCTTGGACCATTAACAAATCTTTTAAATAAATCTCTTCTAACAGGAGAAGTTCCCCATGATTGGCAGATAAGCTAATATTGCACCTATCCACAAGAAGGGCAGCAAGGTAGAAGCTGGCAATTACAGGCCAGTGAGTTTAACATCAATTGTAGTCAAGGTAATGGAATCACTTCTCAAAAGAAGGATCATTGATCACCTAAAAATACACAGCTTGCTGGACCCAAAGCAACATGGCTTTACTGAGGGCAGATCGTGCCAGACAAATCTGATTGAATTCTTTGACTATATTACCAGTGTTTTGGACCAGGGTGGTGCTGTGGACATAGCGTATCTTGATTTCAGCAAAGCATTTGATACAGTTCCACATAATGATCTAATACAAAAGTTGTACAAGCTGGGACTTAACCCTTGGGTGGTTCAGTAGATATGCAGTTGGTTAAAGCATAGATCCCAGAGTGTGGTTGTAAATGGGGTTCACTCAGAACAGAGACCAGTCACTAGTGGGGTACCACAAGGCTCTGTACTGGGTCCTGTTCTATTTAACCTATATGTAAGTGATATAACTAAAGGTTTGCTGGGCAATGTATGTCTCTTTGCTGATGATACAAAGGTGTGTAATAGGGTTGATATCCCTGGAGGTGTCTGTAACATGGAACATGATTTGGCATTGCTGGAAGATTGGTCAAAGCAGTGGAGACCGCAGTTCAATATTTCTAAATGTAAAATAATGCATCTAGGGAAAAAGAATCCGCTTAGAGAGTACAACATTGGGGGTACAGTGTTAGCCAGCACTACAGAAGAAAAAGATTTGGGGGTGCTTATTTCAGATGATTGCAAAATGAGCAAACAGAGTGACCAGGCAGTGGGAAAAGCAAATAGAATTCTGGGATGTATCAGTAGAGGGATCACCAGCAGGAGGGAGGAGGTTCTGATTCCTCTATATAGATCTTTAGTGAGACCTTATTTAGAATACTGTGTCCAGTTCTGGAGACCACACTTACAAAAAGATATTGATAAGATAGAAGGAGTTCAGAGAAGGGTAACAAAAATGGTGAAAGGTCTGGGGGATAAAACATATCAAGAGCGACTTCAGGAACTTAATATGTACAGTCTGGAGGAAAGAAGGGAGAGGGGAGACATGATTGAAACCTTTAAATACATCAAGGGGGTGAAAAAGGTTCAGGAGGACAGTCTTTTCAATATGAAACCAAAATCAAGAACACGGGGACATGACCTCAAACTAACTGGGGGGAAGTTCAAAACAAATCTTAGAAAGTATTATTTTACTGAAAGGGTGGTTGATGATTGGAATAAACTACCAACAGAGGTTGTGAGACAGTCAACAGTAAATGGCTTCAAACATGCTTGGGATAAACATAAATCTATAGTCAGACAACAAGGTTAATGTAAAAAAAAAAAAAAAAAAAAATTAAAAATAAATAAATAAATAAAAGGGGCAAACTCGATGGACTACTCAGTCTTTTTCTGCCGTCACTTTTCTATGTTTCTATGTTATCACTTGATGCATTAAAGTGGTTGTCAAGTCATGACAACCACTTTAAACTATAGGTAAGCCTACAATAAGGCTTACCTGTAGGTTCCGGAGATATCTCCTAAACCTGTATGGTTTAGGAGATATCCCCTGTATCTTCATGTGCCAACGTCATCGCTACATGCGCACTGAAGAATCGGCACCCGGGGTATCCCTGGGTGCCGTTTCTTCTGTATTCGTGCCGTAAATGACGGCTCCCATGGAGCCCGCGCTGTGATTGGCCGGAGCTGCAGACCCGGAAGAATGATGTCTCTGGTCACAGCAGTGTAAGTGTTTCATAATGAGCTAGTATGCGCTGCATACTAGCTCATTATGCCTTTGCTTTGCAGGGTTTTTTTTGTGGGGAGTGGGGTGGCTTTACAACCACTTTAAAGCGCATTTTTCGCCATTTTAAGTGCATTATTATATGGGGCATTACTAGTTAGCAGTCAGCTTGATAAGGCTGACAATGTTTGAAAACACACAAATGATACTTTTTCATGCTTTGCCCTAGACTTCTATAGACCTTACAAGGCTGTAGAGAGAAAAAGAAATCAGACAGGTCATATTTTCCAATTAGTGCTGCAAAATAGCACAGACATGTGACCATTAGGACTATAAGCATCAGCAGCATTGCTTACGTTGCAATGTTCTTGTTGTGGGCTGACAAGACATTCCCTGGAATTAATAAAGACTGGCGCAGACAGATTTTGGGTGCCTCATATGCATTCTAAAAGCGGCGCAGTGCCAAATTCAGGTACCTGTCAAGAACTTGTACTTGAATTTGGCACCTGCTGCACCACTTTTAGAACGCAAGTAAAGCACTTTCGCAAAATCTGTCTCTGCATGTCCAAAGAAATGTGGTCTTAATTAACCACTTCAGATCCACGCTATTGCCAAAGTACGGCTCCAGCGTGGATCTGAAATGCCCGGAGGACGTCCTCCACTGCGCACGCTCCAGGCGCGCCCCCTGGAGCGTGCCCGTGGGTCGGGCAGACTCGATGTCCGCCCGAGACCCGCCGATCTCTTTTAGGAGCCTCAGTTTACAACGGCGGTTCCCCGTTCTGTGACAGGGGACATAGCAGATCTACTGATCCCTGTCACTGGGATCAGTTAGATCTGTTATGTCCCAGCCAGCCCTGCCCCCCCACAGTTAGAACACACCCAGGGAACATTTGTTAACCCCTTCACTGCCCCCTTCACTGCCCCCTGCTGGTTAACCCCTTCACTGCCAATGACATTTACACAGTAATCAATGGCCATTTAAATTTCTGATCGCTGAATAAATGTCATTGGTCCCAAAAAATGTGTAAAAAATGTCCGACATGTCCGCCCCAATATCGCAGTCCCGATAAAAATCGCAGATCGCCGCCATTACTAGTAAAAAAAAAAAAATAATAAAAACGCCATAAATCAATTCCCAGTTTGTAGACGCGATAACTTTTGCGCAAACCAATCAATATACGCCGATTGCGATTTTTTTTTTACCAAAAATATGTAGAAGAATATATATCGGCCAAAACTGATGAATATTTTTTTTAATGGATTTGTACTTTAGCAAAAAGTAAAAAATATTGTTCTTTTTTGCAAAATTGTCGCTCATTTTTTGTTTATAGCGATCAGAAATTATGCAGAGGGTATCAAATACCACCAAAAGAAAGCTCTATTTGTGGGAAAAAAAGGACGCAAATTTTATTTGGGTACAACGTCGCACAACCGCGCAATTGTCATTCAAAATGCGACAGCGCTGAAAGCCAAAAATTGGTCTGGGCAGGAGGGGGGTTTAAGTGCCCGGTAAGGAAGGGGTTAAAGTGTTACTAAACCCAGGACCCTGCATTCACTATATCTGGTCTCCCACGGTACACAGAACATGGAAATGCAATTATTTTAGTAAATATAAACTGCTAAATACCTTTTCTCGTCATCAGTATATAGCAGTCTTGTGACTTCTATCAGTTCCTAGTAAAGCTTATAGGAGGAGTTTTCATTCTCCACTGATCCTCTGTCTGGACAGTTCTGATTGGTCCTATGCTAATCACATGCACTATCCCAAGAAAAAAAAATCTCCAGCAATACACACCAAACTGAGCATGTGCAGCCCGTCCCCTGGCTCTGTACATGTCAAGTTATTTTTTGGAGACAGTGGAAGAAGAGGAGGATGAGAGAGACAGGATAAAACAGCCTTTATACACAATGCAAAAGATTAACCCCTTAGGTTCCACAGTGTGTATAACAAGCATGATTTACTGCAAATACAGACTGATTTTACTGTTGTGGGTTTAGTAACACTTTAACTCCACTTTCGTAAGATACAAAGTGCCGCCATTTTGTTTTGAATTTGGCACAGGTGTTGCACCACAATATAGAAGTGGAGCAAAATAGAACTACCTGAATTTGGCACACATGTTGCTGTCAGAACCAAAGCTGCGTAAATGTTTTTTGGATTAGGTGCAACATATTAACAAGGACAATTATAGCCATAGAAGTGGCGCAGCAGATTTATTGAATTCCCCCCACTCTGTGATGTGATGACGGAGAAGTGTCAGCCTTGCCCAATTTTCTTTTGTGAAACAACGTAAAGTGGTTGTAAGCCTCAGACACGAAATATGAGTGAAGCATATCACTCTATAGTGTGTATTTATCCAGAGCGCTAAGTATCATTTCTGTCTGCTGCCTCATTCCTCTGCCATCAGCATGATCTTTTCCTGACACCAGAGAGAAAAAGGTGACAGGGCAGAAGTTCCAGCTGATTGAAAGTCTCAGCTCTGTTCCTGTATGAAGGGGGCATGTCCCTTCTGTCCAATCAGCTGTCAGAGCTCTGCTTACACATTACTGTGTAATTTCAGCTCTTTGTCGACTTTTTTTCTGACAGCTCAGACAAGCTTTATCAATTCTGGACTTAATGGATGTAGAAAAGAGAAGACTGCAGATAAACAGGTAAAACGTATGTAGGAGTATCTGTTTCATCTTTGTGCATCACCTGAGGCCAGTCACTTTACTGAGTATATGTAAGGGTCCACTTGCCGACCAGCCACCATTGTTTTACGGCGGCAGGTTGGCTCGACTGCGCAAGCTGCCGTCATGGTACATCGGCCAGGCATGCGCGATTTGCGGGCGAGTACGTGCGCACCCACTGCATGCTCCGTGAGCGTCCCCGCGGGTCGGAGGGACTTGATGTCCTCCGGTGACCCGTGATCGCCTACTACAGAGGCAGAATGGGGATCTGCCGATGTAAACATGGCGGATCCCTGTTCTGTCATGGGACATGACACTGATCTACTGTTCCCTGTGATTGGGAACAGCCAGATCTGTCATGTCCCTGCCAGCCCGGCCCCCACACAGTTAGAACACATGTAGGGAACACATTTAACCCCTTGATTGCCCACCCAGAGTTTAACCCCTTCTCTGCAAGTGACATTTATACAGCAATCAGTGGCTATTTTTAGCTCTGATCGCTGTATAAATGTCAGTGGTCCCAAAAAAGTGTCAAAAGTCAGAAATCGCAGATCACCGCCATTACTATTTAAAAAAATAAAAATGCCATAAATCTATCCCCTATTTTGTAGACGCAATAACTTTTGCGAAAGCCAATCAATATACGCTTATTGGGATTTTTTACCAAAAATATGTAGAATACATATCGGCCTAATCTGATCAAGAAATTTGCTTTATAACTTTTTTTTGGATATTTATTATAGCAAAAAGTAAAAAATATTGTTTTTTTTTTTTCAAAATTGTTGTTTCTTTGTTTATAGCACAAAAAATAAAAACTGCAGAGCTGATCAAATAGCACCAAAAGAAAGCTCTATTTGTGGGGAAAAAAGGATGTCAATTTTGTTTGGGTACAACGTCGCACGACCACGCAATTGTCAGTTAAAGCGTCGAAATGCCATATCGCAAAAAGTGCTCTGGTCAGGAAGGGGACAAATCCTTCCGGGGCTAAAGTGGAAACCCACCAACTGTTCTATCACTACCACATGGATACTAAGGGGTTGATTTACTAAAGCTTGAAAGTGCAAAATTTGGTGCAGCTCCACACAGAAACCAATCAGCTTCAAGGTTTTAGGCCTCATACACACGGGCGTTTTGCACGCTGGCGTTTGTAGGCGTTTTTTGCAGCTCTCCATGTTATTCAATGGCCTTCTAAAAACGCCGGTGTTAGTGAGCAGTAGAGGGCGTCGGCGTTAGTGAGCTGTTTTTAGAACGCGGGACCATCGCGTTCTGTAGCTGTAGCGTTTTGGCGTTTTTTTACGCCAATCAGCAAAACGCTCACTAACGCTTGCTAACGCCCGCTAACGCCCTACCAGCGTTAACAAGCGTTTTTTGACGCCGGCGTTTTTAGGTTGAAAAATAGCAGAGGACTGATTTTTTTTAAAAAAACGCCTATTGACGCCGACGCTCACTAACGCTCGCTAACGCCGATGCAAAACGCCGCAAAAAACGCCGATTTTTTAAAAAACCTCGGACCTGGCGTTTTGCTTATTTATTATAAAACGCCTGTGTGTATGAGGCCTTATTGTCAAAGCTTGATTGAACAAGCTGAGGTTAGAAGCTGATTGGCTAGCATGCACAGCTGCACCAGATTTTGCACTCTCCAGCTTTAGTAAATCAACCCCTAATTGTTCTGTAGTACCAAGATAAGAATATAGGAAATACACCTATTCTCCTTGACATAACACAGGAGGAGTGCACAAGACAGCTCTGCATTTCTTACATGATCAATAGGTACACGAGTAACAGCTCATCAAACAAATAAGACAAAGGGTTTTTAATGGTAAATTTGATTTGGATCTCTAAGCATTTCTTTAAGTGAAGACTGGCACAATTTTAAATTTGTAGTTCTACGGAACAGACCAAAAAGGAACAGATAAGAAGAAGAGAAGTTTATTGATAAGGCTTACATATACTTTAAGGATAACTGGACCCTATCAGTAACAAACCTGTCACTTACACTACTATTTTGTGCTGCTATACAAAGGATAGCAATAGATTATTAATATCATAATATAATATGAGACTTTGCTATAGATCTGGGGTCAGTAACAGGTTATTTGCAAAATACCTGTAATTTTCAGCCATGTGAAGGGTAGACCACACCCCCATCATGGCAGTTGCCAATTTCTGATCCCGCCCACCGATTCACAGACCTGAGATCAGAGTGGTAGGGATTACAGAGCTGAGGAAAGGTCTAGGCTCCTCCTCAGCTCTGACACATCATGACTTAGTTCACTGTACCAGGTACCAATGCATTTAAAGTCTGGTGTGTGAATTTTAGAAGGCTGTGGGAATTTGTGTTTTGGGCCTTTTCTTCTTAGAGAGGCAGATACTTGTACTGGAAGGGGGTATGCTTGCTGGTGGGGGATGTGTATTAGTTACTCCTGACCTCTGCACTTTGTGTTACGTACTTCTGACCTTTGCATAATGCATTACTTACTACTTACCTCTGAAATCTACAGTACATACTACTGACCTCTGCACTCTACATGACATACTACTGACCAACCTCTGCATTATTTACTCCATTACCTCTGAACTCTACATTACATACTACTGCCCTCTATACTCCATGTTACTTACTCCTGACCTCTGCACCACTGACCTAAAAAAATTGTGTTACATTAACTCCTGTACTCTGAGTTACATATTATTGACATCTGAGTCTGAGTTACTTACCCCTGATCTCTGTACTCTGAACTTAATGCTACCCACCTCTGCGCTCTATGTTACTTACTCCTGACTAGAGTTGAGCGAACCCGAACTGTAAAGTTCGGGTCCGTACCGAACTTTGGTGTGTCCGTGACCCGGACCCGAACCCGGACATTTGAAAAAAAGTTTGGGTTCGGGTTCTGGGTTCTGGTATTTGATCCTGCCTGATGAATAGCTGCAGGGCAGCCAATCAACAAGTGTTTCACTGGTTTGCCCTTAGAAGCCATCACAGGCATGCCTACTAATGGCATGGCTGTGATTGGCCAGTGCATCATGTGACCAGCCTCTTTATAAGCTGGAGTCATTTAGTGCTGCATGTCACATGCTCTCAGGCTAGTGTAGGGATAGGGAGCTGCCAGCGCTGTGAGGGACAGATTGAAGATATAATAACATCTCATCCTGCATTACAGAATGATCTGATTGTGGACTAGGTAGAGATTACTACTACTACTGCTTTTAGGGACAGATTGCAGATCTAATAACATGTTATCCTGCATTACAGAACGATCTGACTGGACTAAGTAGAGTCTACTGCTTAGAGGGACAGATTATTGTTCTAAAATCATCGCCTACTCCTATAGGGTCAGGTTCCTGCTGTTGCTGTAAAGGACAGATTATTGTTCTATAATCATCTCCTAGTTCTTTACTTCCTTTTGCAGCCCTCTAGCACTTGCCAGGACTTTTTTACAGCCATTTTTGTGCCGAAAAGTTCGGGTCCCCATTGACTTCAATGGGGTTCGGGGTCCGGGGTCAAGTTCGGTACCGAACCCGAACTTTTTCGCGAAGTTCAGCCGGACCCGCCGAACCCGAACATCCAGGTGTTCGCTCAACTCTACTTCTGACCTCTGCGCTCTGTGTTATGTACTACCAACCTCCAAATGCTGTGTTACCTACACTGTGTACCATTTATGTCACTAACAAAGCATCTCCAAATACTGTTGTTCAAGGAACCCTGTAACTCCCACACCATTGCACTAAGAGACTGTGTGTTCATTATTCATCCCACTGCTTACTGGGACCTACAGGAATGCTTCATAGCCACTGGGATTGATTTACAAAGGGAATGGAGTATTATCACCTTTGCAAAATGAATGCTCACTTACCTTAGTAAATAAGGTGAATTTTTGTTTACTTAAATATTTCAATCATGTGTAAGCAATTTATTTTTGTTTTATTTTTGCAAAAAAATAGGTTCATCCTAAATTATTAGCTAAATGAACATTCATTTTGCTAAGTGAACATTCCCCGCTGCTTTATTAAATCACTTCCACTATATCATCATAACCAGAACAGATACATGTATCGCATTTTCATCATTGCCATTCTAAAGGCTCTGCGGAGCAATACATGCTGCGATCTTACTTACATTAATTCCATAAATCAAATCGTTAATATATAGGGGGACACCAAAATATTCTAAATATAATACAACAGTCCCTTCATATCAAAGTTTGGATATTTCAAGTTAGCATCCAATAATATTATTATCGGTACCCTGATGGGTAGATTTACTAAAACATCGCCTGAATAATGAGCCAGACGTTTCTACAAGAAATCAGAACACACTGTAAGCTGATTGAAAGCCTGGAGAACAGAGCACACATTCGGAATGCGAATTTTAGCTTTTGATTGTTTGATGATTGGAGGCTCTGGTCGTGCATTTATCATAGATCTAAAAAATGCTCAATTTTAATGACCCGTACAGGGGATCAGCTGAATTTTGGAATATGAAAATCCTCGCTTCTGTCATTGCCTAATCACAAAGTAATTTAATCGTTTTCGTTCTTTTTTCGTTGTAATTAAATATATTTCGATCTTAAAATCAAGCACTTCTATGAGTTGTGCTTGAATGGTTGCAAAATAATTTAATGAAACACTAATCCG
>BLSH010162256.1:1006701-1019105 GCA_018402905.1 Glandirana rugosa | reverse complement strand
ATTATAAAATATATAGCACACACACACACACATTATTTTAACAAACTTTATATAATTATTGTTTAATAATATTTAATATTATGTAATTACTAATTATTACATGAGAGACTCCCCCCTCCTCCATCCTATGCCCCACCCACTTCAAATCATTTTCTTGCTGGCACACACATCATGGAAAGCACTATTCTGTATGTATGGGGGCACAAAATCAAAGCAACCACACAGTAGGAAGACAGGGAGACTTTTCTTCCAGGCGCTGGTTGTAGGTGGCAAATTACAGGGCTCCTGATGAAAACGTCTTTGAACCCTTTATTTAAAGCAGTGGTCATTCCAGCACACACCCTTATGTCCTTGGGTTTCGTTCATTGATGTTAGATTTTTTTTCCAAATAGGTATAGGAAAGGAAAGCGTCTGTGTTGCCCATAGCAACCATATTTTCTGCCAGTATCAGTTATAATGTAGAAGGATCTCACTGCCTGCTGTAGCCATTAGGTTCATCGATGCCACTCTCCATGGCTCACTATTATCACCCTTCAATCTGGGCTAGGTAGGAAAATGCAAAAATTCTACTAAATAGTGGAAGAGAACACAGAGCATTGTATGATATACTCAGATGGAGATGAGGATGATTTATGAAAACAGGAGAAGTAGAATTGGTAATCAGAGCAACTGAACAGCACTGAAAATGCAGTTAAAGACACACAAACAAACAAACAAACAAATAAACAAACAAACAAGCATGGTGCGAGTAAAACACTTTTAAGTGAGGTTCCATGAAGAGAGATTGACAGAGAGAAACTCTATCAGTTCTATCTGATTTTTCTGTCATTCCCTCTCATCTCATTCATGAATCCTCCAACAAAAGTCCTACTACCACCACCACTATCTATCTTTTTGTTCAGGGATTTGTTAAAAATAGAATAATAATTGTATTAATTATAACAAATAATAATAGTAATAATAATAATAACAACAACAACGGTTATTATTATAATTATTGTAGTTATTATTATAATTATTATTATTATTATTATTAATAGTATAGAAGTAGTAAATAAAGTTAAACTCCCATTTCATGTGTATTTATCTATTTTCTACATAGAGATCGATTATTGGTATTATATAATGGAATCCACAAATGGAGTATACCTATAAAATAGATAGAATGAAAGATGGATCCAACAAATAAGATATTATCGTGTAACTTTTCAGTGACCATATTCTGTTCTTTCTCTTATATCAAATGTCATGTTTGCACTGCAAATCAAAATCAACAAACAGGGAAATAAAAGAACTCTAATCTGCAATGTAATTACACCTTTCTGATAATAAGGGAAGCTCTTCAAAGGGGTCAGACTTCCAGAAAGGAGACGTTCCAGTCACTCGGATGGGTTTATGGGGTGAGAATCACAAATCATATCATCCCCTGTCATTCTCTATATTGTTCTCCTCCTTCTTATATTTTGCTCTTGCTGCACATAACATCAAAGTGACACAACAATCATTGTAATATTAATATTTCAGTTGTTGCCAGGATTGACACATTAATAATGAAATCGTTTAGGCTTGTTTATCAATAAAAGTGAACCTGTGATCGATTAAATTAATATTGTTGTGACCAACTGCAAGTATCCCAAGAAAGTGACGTCATCATGGCCTCCAGGTTGGGAATCTGGGGGTCTGGGGCTCGGTCCTTCCCCACCATCTTACTTTTTGGCAGAATCAGCCTGCACTGGTTACACATTCATGGTGGATGGATGGATCCTGCAGCAGCACCATGCTCTCTCCGGGTGCAATGTTTAACCTCCCGGTTCCCATCACTTGGATTGGAACAAATCGTTTCCCTGCCCCAGGTTACTGCAAAATATACATTAGAAGCTTGTTCTGCTGTGCAAATCATCTTAGGGTGGTAGAGAGCAGCTGATCAATGATAGATAAACAGATTACTCAAGATAGATGAATGGATAGATAGATAGATAGATAGATAGATAGATAGATAGATAGATAGATAGATGGTTTATATAAGAAATGATGTATAGATAGATGAAAGGGATGGCTGTGCAAGTAGACAGAGATAGCTAAGATAGATACATACATATAGAGAGATAGATAATAGAAGAATTGATAGATATATAGATAGATAGATAGATAGATAGATAGATAGATAGATAGATAGATAGATAGATAGATAAAGAATGGATGTATAGATAGATAGATATGCATATGAATAGATCAACAGATTAAACAAGAGAGATAGATGAATAGATAGATAGATAGATAGATAGATAGATAGATAGATAGATAGATAAAGAATTGATGTATAGATAGATTGATAATATAATACATGATTTATAGATAGATGAAAGGGATGGTTGTACAAGTAGACAGAGATAGATAGATGGATAGATATATAGATAGATAGATAGATAGATAGATAGATAGATAGATAGATAGATAGATAGATAGATAGATAAATAATTGATATAGATAGATTGATAATATAAGAAATGATGTGTAGATAGATGAAAGGGATGGTTGTGCAAGTAGATAGAGATAGATAGATAGATAGATAGATAGATAGATAGATAGATAGATAATTAATGTATAGATAGATAATTATTGTATAGATAGATAGATAGATAGATAGATAGATAACTAATGGATAGATAGATAGATAGATAGATAGATAGATAGATAGATAGATAGATAGATAGATAACTAATGTATAGATAGATAGATAGATAGATAGATAGATAGATAGATATAGATAGATGGATATAGATAGAGATAGATAGATAGATAGATAGATAGATAGATAGATAGATAGATAGATAGATAGATAATTAATGTATAGATAGATAGATAGATAGATAGATAGATAGATAATTAATGTATAGATAGATAGATAGATAGATAGATAGATAGATAGATAGATAGATAGATATTGTTTTTTCAGGGAATTCGAACAGCCGAGCAATAGCAACATAGCAAGCAATATATTTTAGTTAATAAAACATCTACAGCTATATTATTATAAAATGTACAGAGCTGTATGGGGCTATGATATGTTTGGCATGCTGCATCCATGCAGTGATTGTAGGGAGTCGTGTGATCCCATCGGAGGAATCATCTCTACAGACTGCCGGTGTGACTTAGCTGTGGGGATACCTTTGTTGGGATAATTGGAAGAGCTAATTACAGCCTGCAGCCATCCACAGTCACAGGGATTTGCTGGGACTTGGAATCTGCACCTGTCAGGTTTTCTTGGCAGGAGAAGGCAGAGAGATAGGTCAAAAAGTTAGATAAATTGTCAGTTTATGGAAAGGCAAGTGCAGACACACTACTGACTCCGGAAGGCGTGTATACAACATAGTATAGTAAAGTATAATGTAGTATATATTATAGGATAGTTTTGTATAATATGGTACAAAATAGATGAATAGATGGATATAATATTTACATAGTATAGTGCAGTATAGTATAGTATAGTATAGTAGAGTGCAGTACAGAATAGTATAGTATGGTATAGAGTACAGAATACTATACTATAGTGCAGTACAGAATAGTCTAGCATAGTATAGTACAGTATAGTATAGTATAGTGCAGAATATAGGATAGTATTGTATAATATGGTACAAGATAGATGAATAGATGGATATAATATTCATATAGTATAGTAAAATATAGTATAGTTCGGTACATAATACTATAGTATGGTATACAGTACAGAATACTATAGTACAGTACAGAATAGTATAGTATATCCCAGAATAGTATAGCATAGTACAGTATAGTATAGTATAGTACTGTATAGTATAGTATAGTACAGTATAGTATAGTACGGTACAGTATAGTATAGTATAGTATAGTATAGTACAATATAGTACAGTATAGTATAGTATAGTATAGTATAGTACAGTATAGTATGGTGTAGTACAGTACAGTATAGTATAGTATAGTATAGTACAATATAGTACAGTATAGTATAGTATAATATAGTATAGTACAGTATAGTAGTATAGTATAGTATAGTATAGTACAGTATATAGTATAGTACAGTATAGTATAGTATAGTACAGTACAGTATAGTATAGTATAGTATAGTATAGTATAGTATAGTACAATATAGTACAGTATAGTATAGTATAGTATAGTATAGTATAGTACAGTACAGTATAGTATAGTACAGTATAGTAGTATAGTATAGTACAGTATAGTATAGTACAGTATAGTATAGTACAGTATAGTATAGTATAGTATAGTATAGTACAGTATAGTATAGTACAGTATAGTATAGTATAGAACAGTACAGTATAGTATAGTATAGCACAGTATAGTACAGTATAGTACAGTATAGTATAGTATAGTACAATATAGTACAGTATAGTATAGTATAGTATAGTATAGTATAGTATAGTACAGTATAGTAGTATAGTATAGTATAGTACAGTATATAGTATAGTACAGTATAGTATAGTACAGTATAGTATAGTATAGTATAGTACAGTATAGTAGTATAGTATAGTATAGTACAGTACAGTACAGTATAGTATAGTATAGTATAGTATAGTATAGTAGTATAGTACAGCATAGTACAATATAGTATAGTACAGTATAGTATAGTATAGTATAGTATAGTACAGTATAGTATAGTATAGTATAGTACAGTATAGTATAGTACAGTATAGTATAGTATAGTACAGTACAGTATAGTATAGTATAGCATAGTATAGTACAGTATAGTATAGTATAGTACAGTATAGTATAGTATAGCATAGTATAGTACAGTATAGTACAGTATAGCATAGTATAGTATAGTATAGTATAGTATAGTACAGTATAGTATAGTATAGTACAGTATAGTATAGTATAGTATAGCATAGTATAGTACAGTATAGTATAGTATAGTACAGTATAGTATAGTATAGCATAGCATAGTATAGTATAGTACAGTATAGTACAGTATAGTACAGTATAGTATAGTACAGTATAGTATAGTACAGTATAGTATAGTATATAACTCCTGTGTAGCCCTGTTCTGAGTGTAGGCTGGATAGTCAGTAATGTAGTATAGAGGGGCATAGGTTAGTCAATAGGAGTTCTGTATTCAGGGGTACAGGCTGGTCAGTAATGCAGTGCTATCTACTAAGGGGGTGCAGCCTGGTCAGTAAAGCATAGCTGTGTATTCAGGGGTGAAGGTAGTAATGTTGAACTACATATTAGGGGTGAATAATAGTCAGTAATGTGGTATTATTTATTAAGGTGGTATAGTCAGCAAACCATAGTTCAGTATTCATGGGTGCAGGCTGGTCAGTAATGTAGTGCCACTTACCAATGGGTACAAGTTAGCAGTAATCTGTATTCAGAAGTACAGACTGGTCGGTAATGCTATTAACTAGGCGGTGTGCAGGTTATTAGTCAGTAATGAAGTGATATTTATTAAGGGGACCGGGGTAAAGGTTGTCAGTAAACCAATGTTCTGTATTAACGGGTGAAAACTGGTTAGTGATGATAGTGCAATTTACTAAAGAGTGCAGGCTAGTCATTAAGAATCCCGTATTAGGCTAGTAAGTAATGTAGTGCAATTTATTAAGCGGTACAGACCAATCATTCATTTATTGCTATTAAATAGGGGAGCAATTTATTAAGAGGCACAGACTAGTCAGCAAATCAGGGTTCTGTATTGCAGTCGGGATCAGTTCTAGATATTGCATGGGGCAGATTAGTATTTTCTCTGGGAGGGGCAAGCTGGGGGGTGTGCAGTGCTATGGATTTATATGAAGGTGGTAGCGGGGTCCCTGGAGAAAGCTGCTTGCAGAAAGGCGATACTGTTTTGGGGTACAAAGTGTAATCTGTATAAAAAGGTATAAAAAAGTATATGAAAATACAGAAGAGAAAAAAATGTGATCAGTATTTTCCAAGGCAGTGATTTCATAAAAGCCCAACAGCTGCCCCTACAATACAAAATGCAGCACAATAGTCTCCATGCTGGGATAGGTAGATTCACAAACATATAAATGTTACTTTCCATGCCAGGTCTGGTGGTGTCAGGCGCAGGTTACTGGGGTGAATGTGGGTACAGGGGTGCTGGGCATCCCCTGGCTGTGCAGTAGGAGAGTGCCATGTGTTTGCCACACAGAATAAGAACGAGATGGTAGCGCAATAGTATATCTATCACCCTATCTCCCAGCTATCTATTAGAATAATGATTCCATCAAAATTCTGAACTAATGAGCTGAGCTCCCCAGTCATCAGAGGATGCTGGTAATACTATGTAAAAAATAAAGATTATATATATAATATATTTTTGTTTTATAGCCACGCAGCACTAATACAAAATTCATATAAATGTGAACCCTGATTAATAACAATAATAATAATAATAATAATAATAATAATAATAGTAATACGAAAAATAAGAAACATAAGAATAAAAATGGCATTATTATTATTATTATTATTATTATTATTATTATTATAATACTATGCTACTGTAGAAAATGGCAGGCAGTAAGCTCACAAAACACTAAAACAAATGTGCACAGAAAAATAACATAAACATAACTGTAATAAAAAGTCCTTTGAAAATTCATTATTATCATTAGCAAACGATTTAACGTAAACCAAATGAGCAAATGCATTTTATGTTGTTATTCAATTGTTAAAAACTCTAAAAGTAAATAATAAAAATCAGCAGTCCAGTAGGTATTCCTAGGGCAATAACGCTGCTATAGAGGGTATCGTTGTGTCGCTTCCCGAGCAGAATTGAGAGGTCCAGGCACAGCTCATCGCTTGGATGGTGACAGACATTCTCATGTATTTGCAGATTCTTCATTGTATATCAACAGTTAGATGCCTGTATCCCTTTTCAGCGTCCTCTATGTGATCTATGGGATTCTTTGTCAATATGCTTTTATTAAAGAAGACTGTATAGAAACTTTCTGGGCAAATACCATCTGTAATTTCCATCGTCCAGATGGAAGCCCATAGTAATGCCCATGTTATTTTTGGAATAATTGATAACTTAAATGATTGGCAATCCGTTACCTTAATATTTCCTCAACTGCAATATTTCTCATTTTTATTTGCCAAATATATTTCATTTTAAGCCGGACCTTATGGAAAAAGCAGGCAATAGGTTTGCCCATGAAAACCACAATGGCAACAGCTGCAGTGCAATTCGGCTCTTAAAGGGAATCTGCCATTAATTATATAAAATAACATGTTTCTGTCAGGTCTGTCAGTATGCTTATTAATGTAACAATAATGTATCTATGGGTGCAGCCACACTGATCATTCCCTGATGTGTTTAGGTGCAGAGATCTCCAGACAGCTTTCTTACAACTGCTTAGCTGCTCTCTTCAAAAGTATTGAAAGCTTAACAAAAATGGTCAAAAACCCAGATTTTTCACTGCTGATTACTTGGCAGTAGGGCAACCGGGTAATTAATCTAAAGTACAAGTGTCTCAGCAGTCCTGTAGATTTTATCTTATCTGTTGCAGATTGATCTAATGAAGCAACATTGGCTGTTTAATTAGCACAGTGAATATTGGTTGATATGGAGAACATATGCTCAGCTTAATAGCCAATCATGTGCAAGGGAAATAAAAAAAACAGGATTTTTGCTAGTAATTTTTTTAAGTAAGCAACGTTTTTTACTCCATTCTCTTTAATGCCTACTTCTTCACATGGGCCATGTTTATTGTGAATTTTTCATTTTCTTAGTAGTTGTCTTAGTTATAGTGAAAAGGCAATTGCAGTATAAAATATATTTAAATTGATGTAGAAATAACACCCTTCCCCCCTTTTTTTTTGCAGTATCACTCTCTCTCATTCTCTATCTATCTATCTATCTATCTATCTATCTATCTATCTATCTATCTATCTATCTATCTATCTATCTATCTATATTTGAGTATAATGTATGTTCCATATTTATATACAGTAGATCCAGAATTTTATGCAGTACATAGAGTGTTCACATCAGTCCCTTCATACAACACTCAGAAATCACATATATCTCTCTTTTTATTATTATTATTATTATTATTATTATTATTATTATACAGGATTTATGTAGCACCAACAGTTTGGGAGTCATGGAGACAATACAGCAACAATACAATCAATATATATTTATCTATCTATCTATCTATCTATCTATCTATCTATCTATCTATCTATCTATCTATCTATCTTTGAGTATAATGTATGCTCCATATTTATATACAGTAGATCCAGAATTTTATGCAGTACATAGAGTTTTCACATCAGTCCCTTCATACAACACTCAGAAATCACATATCTCTCTCTTTTTATTATTATTATTATTATTAGGATTTATGCAGCACCAACAGTTTGGGAGTCAGGGAGACAATACAGCAACAATACAATCAATATATATTGATCTATCTATCTATCTATCTATCTATCTATCTATCTATCTATCTATCTATCTAGATATATAAATAGCTATATAGATAGATATAAATATAATATGTTATGCATATAATTTATTAATTTCAGTTTCTCAAAGTCATGTATAATTATTACATTTAAATGTACAGCTTTACTAAATAGCATTCATCATTAATGGAACATATGTTTTACGGTAGATTCATTAAATTACAAATACAATCCAGTCCAAAATATATCAGACACTACTGTATAATTACTTAGTGCGTCTGTATGGCTGTGTTACTCTATAATATTATTTGATATTACTGTAGAAAGTGGAACATGTTAATCAGAACAACAAAGATAATCTGCAGCTCATATATGTGTGATCCAGGTGAGGTATAGAATGCATTGTCCAACATTCAATGTGCATCTAATGTGCAGCAAAGCCCAGGGCTATTATTTACAGAAAATCTTCTAGACATTTATATGCCTGATTTGTTTTTACTTAAACTAAAATGATGTATAATGATGATATATTTTCTAATTTCTTTATGATCTTGTTTTTTTTTTCTATATTTAACAAGGCAGTTACAGAATTCTGTTCTAATATCGTAATGGTCTTTTTATAATTAAATCCATACCCTTGGAATCCTAGATGGATTAGTCCAACTTCTTCTACAGTTTATTATTTGTCTAATAATAACTTTACGCCATGGTATGATGCATGGAATTTGCTGTCTGGTGAGGGGTCAGGAAGGGTGAACATTTGCGATTCATACGTACCATTATGCTTCTAAATATGTTTAACTTTTTGTTATACAGTATTACATTAACTGCACTGTATCATTCAATTTTATAGACTGGGCCTTAAGCTGAAATCAATGCCTTTAGCTAAAAATAATGTTTTTAAAAGGATAACTATACCTTTAGTACAGCTGTCCTTAAATGAATATCCCCATCTCCCTGAGTGGAGCTTGTTTTGTAAATACTTGTCTTCCTTCCCGTTCCAGCAATCTTTTCTGTGTGGCCCTGCCCATGCTGTGGCCCCATTAATTCCAATGGAAGAGTAGAACTCTTGGAAGGTATGCTGTAAGGCACCAACCGGGCCTTTGTTGCTCATAGCAAGCAAATTTTCCTTTGAACAACAAAATGGCTGAAATGTGATTGGCTACATTGGGGCAGTGCTGACAGCTCTTGGTTCATTGATTAAAGAAGCCAACTGTAAATATTCTCTGCCTAAGTGTGCAAACCTGCAACACAGGCATGCCCATAATTGTCATAAAGATTTATTACTGCACTTGTGCATTTTCTGATCATTAATCAGACAACTTCTTTCATCAAAGAAGCAAACCGTGAGCCTAGAAAATGTCAAAAACAGCCTAAAGCCTGGTACACACTATTTGTTTTTTCCTAGTTGAAAAAAAAAAAAAAAAAAAGCTCCAGCCAGAGCCGCTGTACTAACTATGCAAAGTAAATATAGTGATCTCCCTCCCGCCAGAACACTCCGACCTGCGCTCTCTGCCATTGGCTAAGAGCGCTGATTTTGAGTCGGTTGGCTGCTAGTTTTCTAGCATGAATGTGACCGACATACACATGGGCCAAATGTTGGCTGTTTTTTTTTTTGAACTGGCAAATTTCTCCTGACATTCAGCCAGTGTGTACCTGGCTTAACACTCTACCTTCTGGCTCAAAAGAAAAAAATTAATATGCTGCATTTCATATTTACAAAAAATATTTTTAAATATGTTTTAAGGCTCCATTCACTCTTATGCATGCATTAAAAGAGAAGTATGGGGTTTAAAACAAAAATCTACCTACATACTCACCTAGGTGGATACAGCATCTGTCCAATGCTTCATCTGTCCCCTGCCACCTCTAAGACCAAGAACAGAGTGATCAAAGACCACTGATTTCTCAGTTCTTTATCTTCACTGGCTTTCTGCTATGCCCCTTTAGATCTCACTGGAGCGTCAGGCTGTGCCAGGGCAGGAGTGGCTGGATCAGGCTCTCAGCGGTGCACTGAGAGGCTGAGCCAGCTGCCAGTCAGACATCTGGGTGGATCACGACCATAAAGTTGGAATATCTCCAGAGCCTAGACTAGCTGAGTGACATTAGTCAACAGCAGATTTTAGCCGGCTCTCATCTGATTACAGGTCACAGGAGTGCAGCACAAAGTACACTCCTGAAAGCTACAGGAGAAGTAGGGTCAAAAGAAATATGGCCCTACTTCTCCTTTAACCACTTCCCACCCGGCCTATAGCAAAATGACGGCCGGGCGGTGGCTTCATTATCATGACCGGACGTCATATGACGTGATTCAGGATAACCCGCGATCGCGCTCCCGGGGTGGGCACATTGCGGCGATTTGTGCAGTGGTGTGCCAGTCTGACACACCAAATTATCGATCTCGGTAAAGAGCTTCCATTGGAAGCTCTTTACCATGTGATCAGCCATGACCAATCGCGGCTGGTCACAGTGTAAACAGGAAAAGCCATTTATCGCCTTTTCCTCTACTCGCGTCTGCAGACAGTAGAGGAGAGCCAATTGGTGGCTCTCCTTACAGGGGGGGGTCTGCACTGAATGTTTATCAGTGCAGCCCCCCCTAGGATCGCCACCCAGGACCACCAGGGAATGCCCACCCAGGGACCACCAGGGAGACCACCAGGGAAGCCCACCCAGACCACCAGGGGGCCCACCCTAGACCACCAGGTAAGGGGCACAAAGCCCAACAGGGATGGCACTCAGTGCCAATCTTGGATGCCACCCAGGACCACCAGGGAATGCCTCAAAAAGTGCCATCCATTAATTGCCGCCTATCAGTGCCCACCAGCGCCCACCTATCAGTGCCCAGTGCCACCTATCAGTGCCCATCAGTGCCGCCTATGAGTGCCCATCAGTGCCACCTATTAGTGCCCATCAGTGCCACTTATCAGTGAAACCTATCAGTGCCCATCAGTGCTGCTTATCAGTGCCCCCTCTTAGTGCTCCATATATGTGCCTCATCAGTGCCCATCGGTGCCACCTCATCAGTGCCGACTCATCAGTGCCAATCAGTACTGCCTCATCAGTGCCCATCAGTGTAGCCTCATCAGTGCCCATCAGTGATGGAGAAAACATACTTATTTACAAAGTTTTGTGACAGAAACAAAGAAAAGCTTATCTTTTTTTCAAAACTTTTGGTTTTGTTTTATTTGTAGAGCAAAAAATAAAAAAACCCCAGAGGTGATCAAATAACTCAAAAAGAAAGCTCTATTTGTGGGAAAAAAATAATAAAAATGTTGTTTAGGTGCAGTGCCGCAAGACCGCGCAATCGTCATTCAAAATGTGACAGCGCTGAAAGCTGAAAATTGGTCTGGGCGAAAGGGGGGTAAGTGTCTGGTATTGAAGTGGTTACGTTTTTTTTACGCATAGGTGTATAGCACCCACTACTTAGCTATGTGATAGGATAGGATTTTTCTAAGGATAGGTACATTTAGGCAGGCTTGACTGGCAGCTAGACCTGTTTGTTTTAATTCTGGGCTGGGCGTGGCTCAGGGTAGGGTTGGGTGACTCACAGGTGGTGTCATCAGGACCAGTGGCGGCTGGTGAAGTTTTTGGATGGGGGGGCGCCAGGCCCCGCCCTTCCCTGTGACCCCTCCTACTTTTAATACGCCCCACCCCTTATAGAATCCACCCACTCCGTCCCCTGTATTCCACATATTGTGTCAGGGGTATACAGCTCAGCATCACAGGACACAGTACTGTGGTGGACACTCAGTGGGTTGGGATGGGACTCGGTGCGGGTCGGGTCTTAATTTTGTTTGTCCAGATCGACGGTCAGTTCGGACGGATTTACATGGATAGGAATCTTTTTAGGATAGGATAGTGTATCGATTCATCACCCACGATATGTGGATACGCATTTTTTTTGCATTGGTGAAGTTATGGTCTGTGAATGGGGGGAAAGCGGGTCTGGTTAAAAGTCGAAAGTCGCGACAGTGTAAAACTTACTGCTAACGCGCCAG
>BLSH010162256.1:979419-1003705 GCA_018402905.1 Glandirana rugosa | reverse complement strand
CATCCAATCACCTTGAGCGGAGGCTCAGGGCAGCCAATCAGCCTATGCATGGCCGCAGGAAGAAGCGCACATGCATAGGCTTGAATGGCCGGCCAATAGGCTCACTTAGTTGGCTGTCATGTGACAGCCAAAGAGCCGAAGAGAAAAAAAAAAAAAGAAAGTCAATGTACCGGCGCCACCTAGGTGGGCGGGTTGACTTTTTTTTTTTTTTCAGTCTTTTGCCGGCGGGGAGGCGGCGCCCCAGCGCCCCTCCCACACCAGCTGCCACTGATCAGGACCTCACACTTTTTTCCACTTTCTTTCTTTTCTCCTGGGGTTATCTGTAAAGAGAGGTGGAGAGGGGAGGTGTAGCCACCTGGGGTATTCTAAGGAGCCTTGACCTATCCCCAACTTGGATTGGCAGGGGGCAGGTCTCCTTAAATACCCAGGGTCAGCCCAGCTGGGGAGGAGTTGTGTTGGGTGGAAGAACTGGAGATGGAGTACTAGGCTGTCAGTGCCTTTGAGGGAGCTCTGGGGGAGTGACCTTGGGCCTGGGGCTTGGGTGCAGGACGGAGCCCTTCAAGAATCCATGAAGGACCCAGACGGGAGGCACAGGGGAAGCAAGAGATGACAGCAGGAGTTAGTACTGCTGGCAAATCTTCAGGAGGGAACCACTGGTTGCAGCCAGGAGGGCTGGGGAGTGACATGTGCAGTCAGGAGGACTGGGGAGTCACGCCTGAGAGGACTGGGAGGATACAGTCTGAGATGGGCGCAGAGCCAGTGGTGCGGATTGCAGTGTCATGGGCAGTGGAGTTAGGCAGCTGTGGCCAGGAGGGCTGGCAGTGCCTGAAGAGGGCTGACTGGGATCAGTAGTCCACCTAGGACAGCTAGCACCAAACCTTTCCAATTACTACATCAGCGGGGCCTGCGGTCCCTGCCTGTAATAGGGCATTTTGCTAAGGCCTGGCTGAAGTCAGTATCAGACCTAACCACATGTGCTAGCTGTGCCTGAAGAGTAAGTGTTGTGCTGGATTTACATAGTTTTAAGCTTTGAGGAAGTTCAGGGATAGGCTGAACGAAACATGTCAGCATGACGTCACCCCTGCTGACCTGGTGACACTGATTACCCCACCCCTCCACTCCAGGATACTCACAGCACACGTGGTACTGACCCAGAGCAGCAGCATGAACTGAGGAGTTGAGGACATCCATGCACAAACAGCAGTCACTTGAGGATCGGGTGAGCATACTATTGACTAAACTGGCAACAAGACGGGACTGATACAGTCTGACTGCTGGCTCCCATATCCTGACTGCAAATAACAGAGAAGTGGTGAAGGATGGTTCAGCAGGTGGGACGAACCTGCTCTCACTAATAATCATAGGGACACTTCAAGGACTTAACACCAGTCTGATCCCTCTCTCAAGTTTATTCTATTCTACATTCAGCTGTCCCGATTATTTTTGTGGTTCAATCCCATTTTTGATCCCCCTATTTTGCCATTGACTATATATTGTTGCAGACAGCACTACCTCGCATTTTGCAGTCTGTTCGTATCATCTATTTTTTCAGGATCTAGTATGGTGATTCACGAACCGTATGTATGGTGGTGTTGATTAGTGTGTGGTTTATGACGTCATACAGGCCAGCCATGACAACGTTGTCTTACTTTTAATCATTGTTTCATTGGTTTGTATTGTTTTTTTTACTGAATACATTAATAAAAATTCAAAATTTTTAAGGCACTGAGGGTCCATTTACAGTATCTTTATGATTTTCAATCATCTTTTAGCATGTTTGATTGAGGAACCTCCACCTCTTTTTCTATTTGAAGAGGTGTTGGCAGATCTGAGGGAATGGTTTTACCATTTTATAATTTTACTATTTCGTATTTCCTCCCCCCCTCCGCCCCTTCTCCTGTTGCATTCTCTTTCTTTCATGTCACATACATGAATATTGATTATGCTTACGTATTTTTGAGTAAAGTGTATACCTTATACATACATATAAGCTTGGAGACACACCTACTTTCTCTAATATATAGCTGTTTCATATTCTTCAGATAAGATGTACATATATATACATATTTACTATTCTCATATTACAGTCTACGTTTAGTATTTATTAATTATTTTTTACATGATATTTATTTTTCACATGAGGTATATCGGTATGACCACTTACGTTCTTATTGCTTTTATATGTATGTCCTTCATAGTAGTATGACATCTACATCTTTTGTCCATATCCCAGTAGTGTATATATTTTTATTAGTATATATTGATACCTATTTTTCGGGTATACATTTAGGCCTCATACACACGGACGTTTCTAAAAAAATAAACAAAACGTCGGGCCCGACGTCAAGGAAAAAAAGTCAGCGTTTTTCGACGTTATGCATCGGCGTTTTTGAGCGTTAGTGAGCGTCAGAGTCAATAGGCGTTTTTAAAAAAAAATCATCCCTCTGCTATTTTTCAACCTAAAAACGTTACAGCCTCAGAACGCGATGGCTGTGGGTTCTAGTTTCAGCTCACTAACGCCAATGTCATCTACAGCTCAAAAACGCCGACGTTTTTATGGGGCCATTGACTAACATGGAGAGCTGCAAAAAACGCCAGAAAACGCCGGCGTCAAAAAACGTCCGTGTGTATGAGGCCTTATAGAGAGACATGTATGTGCTTTACCTACTCGAATATACATACATAATTTCTCTTACACAGCTCTCTCTCTCTCTCTCTCTCTCTCTCTCTCTCTCTCTATATATATATATATATATATATACATATTCCAGCCACCCCTTTATTTATTTATTTTTTATTCTCCGTTCGTTTTGCTTTTACATTTCCCCGTATTTTAATTAAATCTTACACACTCCCTCTGTGTATGAACCTGAATATACCAGTACTTTGGCCACTTCTTTCCTTCCCCTCCCCTCCGTTGATCTCCTCCCCTCCGTGTCCTTCCCTCCCACCAGTATTCACTTATATTGAGAATTAATAGTCCTCGTAGCTATGGTTGCTCCTCTTCCCAAACCCCTGAAGAAGTGGCGCAGGCCCCCCACACCATCGGAGCCTGCAGCCAAGGAAACGCGTTGCGCTGTATGGTACCATCTGCCAGTGACCATCCTGCTTGCGCTTCATGCCTCGTTCTCATCCCGTCCTGTTGGCAGATATGAACACACAGTGGTGAACAGCTGAAGATGCCGCAGCAGTGCTGCCCTACCATCTCTTCCTGGCCGGATCGGCTCCTCCATTATCCTCCCCAATCTTGGACTGTGATCGTACTTGTTTACTACACAAATTCTGTGAGTGTTTTTAACCGTTTTAATAAATGCATCATCCTGAAAGAAGAGGCGCCTCTCTTTCTTTCAGATCTGAGGGATCACACAGGCTCTGTCCCACATTATCCCTCGGTTGTACATTGGCCTGCACGGGTGTCATTTTAAATCCCTTAGATGTTCATGGTTCCAGTAATCCTAGTCCTTAGTCTGTTTGTCTTCCGCAAACTCTTTTGCGGTCTTTCTTGTGCATCATCTTTAGAAGAGGCTTCCTGCTGGGACGACAGCAATGCAGACCAATTTGATGCAGTGTGCGGTGTATGGTCTGAGCACTGACAGGCTGACCCCCCACCCCTTCAACCTCTGCAGCAATGCTGGCAGCACTCATACGTCTATTTCCCAAAGACAACCTCTTGATATGATGCTGAGCATCTGCACTCAACTTCTTTGGTCGACCACGGCAATGCCAGCGGTTTAGACATTAATGGTTGTGTGTTGAGTTATTTTGAGGGGACAGCAAATTTACACTGTTATACAAGCTGTACACTCACTACTTTACATTGTAGCAAAGTGTAATTTCTTCAGTGTTGTCACATGAAAAGATATAATAAAATATTTACAAAAATGAGAGGGTTGTACTCACTTTTGTGAGATACTGTTCATATATTTAACTGATTTGCAACTTCAACAAAAAATTTAATTGAACTGATTGATGAAACTGCTATGTGTATGAACCCTGATCATAAGAATGAAAATTTCATACCAAACCAGATGTATGAACACTGGGAAATTCTATGTGCTGGGAATTTCTTTGTGTGGCCCACTTTTCAGGGGTGGATATTTACCCGGAGTCTGCGTGCTCCAATGAATGACACTATCATGGGTTGAAATTCAAATCTCACCTTTCTATAATGAAAAATCGGTACATTTATTTCCTTACAGGTGAATGATTTGGTTGTTTCAAGAATGAACCAGTAAGGAAGTATGCTATTATATACTGCTTGTATGGTTTTCGGACAACAGGCTAGCAATATCACACAATGCAATACATTTCATTGGTGAACCCTATACAGTATTAGCAAATGTAGCCATGTCCCCATAGGGGTTGCTGGAAGTAGTGGTTCCACCTGTCACACTGCCCTCAAACACCTTTTTCCACACATCCGGAGTCACAAAAACAGGCCTTTACTTTGTTTTGTTGTTTTATTAGGGGATTAAACTTGGATGGGAATGGAAATATTTATGAGCTGCCCAAAGAATTAAACAGTTCATTAACGGGACCGTACTATATACACTCCAGTATATACACTCCTTTTTCTCCTCCAGCTCAACACTTGCTTCTCAGTTAACTCCTCTTCCTCCTGCACATTACTTCTTTGGCCTAGCTAGCACATGGTGAGGCCTGCTCTCAATAAGCACAGCCTCTGAACCGCCCTTTGAAGGCAGGGACCGCAAGCCCCTATAGTGTAGAAAAAGTTAGTTGAGAGTGCTAACTAGCCTTGATGGACTACTGCTCCCAGCCCATCCTCTTCCAGGCCCTGCCAGCCCTCCCGGCTGCAACGGCCCTCTCCACTGCCGCTGTGACACCACAGTCCCAAATGGCTCTTGCCCCCTTCTCAGACTGTCTCTCACCCCAATCTGCTCTGGTGTGCCTCTTCCAGCTTTCCAGGGTGTGTATCACTCACCGACACAGTTCCTTTCCTGGAGACCCTCCTGGCAGTACTCTCTCCCGCTGTCCTTCACTTGCTCTCTCACTTGTGCCCCTGTTCCAGGATCTCCCTATCCTCCTGGATGCACCCGAGCCCCAGGCCGAAGTCACCCCCCCAGACTGGGGGCTCCCTCAAGGCCCCCACAGTCTCAGTACTCCATCTTCATCTCTTCCACCCGAACTCTCCTCCCCTGACTGGGCTGACCCCAGGTACTTAAGGAGTACTGCCCCCTGGCAATCCAGGTTGGGAATTGTTCAGAGCTCCTCGAGATACCTCAGGAAGCCTCACCTCATTTGCCCCACCCTTACTTCCAGAATTTTCTGAAGTAGAAAGGAGGTGTAACCAAGGGGTGTTACTCCATGCAGTCCCTAGTCATTCCCTAGGCCACTCCCCTGCCCAGGGTCAAAACAATCAGGTCTGACTTCCAGCCAGGCTTGACTAAATTTACCTCACCGACCACAAAAATCAATTACCTAGCACCTACCTAGAGGTAGAGGGCGCTACACAAATAAAGACAGCTGTGGGCAGCTACTTATTAATTGTAACCAAAAATGTGCAACTTAAAGTAAAATCAATATTTATCTTGTGTTGTGACTTCTGGTAATCAAAATCTGGTTAATTGCTTTGAGCCATTCTATTTTGCATAGCACATGTGTATTTGTTTCTTTGCCATATAAGTCATTGTGAAAGGAGACTTGAATTAAAGCAACTTAGAAGGCATTTATAAGCAATTCAAAAGCATCTCAAGGGAAATTCAGAAGCAAATCTGGAGCATCCCAAATTCAGACCATTCACAACTACATGACAGTTGTGAGGATGGAATAGCTCTAAATATTAAAGTATTTAATATGTAATTAATTTATAAATTAAATTAGTTACTTCAATTGTGAAATGATTTTTCAAAAATTTTAAGTATGTTCATTTGTGATTTTTTTTTCTGACTGTGGTTTTTAGTTAATAATTAAAGCTCAAGTTCCACTTAGGCAAAAAGAAGAAAAAGTTCAAATCAAAAAACAGCTTGGGCTGCTATTTTTACCTAATTTCCAGTGATATCCTTCACATGTTCACCAATTCTGTGATATACTGCTGCTTTAATTCCTCACCCACTTCTTTTGAAACCAGGGCATCAATGCCACACCCCTAAGTGTATCTCAGGGCTATGATGCTCACTGCCGGATGAAGAACATGAAGAGGGCCAGGACATCACTTACTGAACTGAAGACACCTGAAAAAGGTATATATACTATATTGTCAAAAGTATTGGGACACCTGCCTTTACACGCACATGAACTTTAATGGCATCCTAATCTTAGTCCGTAGGGTTCGATATTGAGTTGGTCAACCATTGCAGCTATAATAGCTTCAACTCTTCTGGTAAGGCTGTCCACAAGGTTTAGGTGTGTGTCTATGGGAATGTTTGACCATTCTTTCAGAAGCGCATTTGTGAGGTCAGGCACTGATGTTGGACGAGAAGGCCTGGCTCGCAGTCTCCACTCTAATTCATCCCAAAGGTGTTTTATCGGGTTGAGGTCAGGATTCTGTGCAGGCCGGTCAAGTTCCTCCACCCCAAACTCACTCATCCATGTCTTTATATACCTTGCTTTGTGCACTGGTGCACAGTCATGTTGGAACAGAAAGGGGCCATCACCAAACTTTTCCGACAAAGTTGGGAGCATTAAATTGCTCAAAATGTCTTGGTATGCTGATGCCTTAAGGGTTCCCTTCACTGGAACTAAGGGGCCAAACCCAACCCCAACCCCAGAAAAACAGCTCCACACCATAACCCCCCCTCCACCAAATGATTTGGACCAGTGCACAAAGCAAGGTCCATAAAGACATGGATGAGTGAGTTTGGGGTGGAGGAACTTGACTGGCCTGACCTCAACCCGATAGAATACCTTTGGGATGAATTAGAGTGGAGACTTCAATCCAGGCCTTCTCGTCCAACATCAGTGCCTGACATTACAAATGTGCTTCTGGAAGAATGGTCAAACATTCCCATAGACACTCCTAAACCTTGTGGACAGCCTTCCCCAAAGAGTTGAACTTTATAATACCTATAAAATAATCAGCAACTACTAAGCAACCAGCAACTGTCGAGACACCAAACATTTTAGTGAGGAGTATGCAATGTACAGCTGTGCATGGCAACTGCCATCAGTGGTCAACATGATAAAAAAGTCGCCTGGTACTAATGGTCGTGGAGGTGGGGGGATGTCTGGCATCATTGGTTGGGTGTTGGTGGTCAGGGTAAGTGAAAATACTTGGTATCATGGGTCACCAGGAGGAAAACAAAGGCCTGTGTCAATGGTCAAGGGGAGGAAAAAAATGCCTAGTGCTGGTGATTGACAGGAGGCAAAATATGGTGGTCACTGTCTGGCCCCCCTTACACTTGCAGTCAGCATCTTACATTGGTGGTAATTGTCTGTGCCTCCTTACATTGGTGGCCAGCATCTGTGCCCCCTTATGTTTTTAGTTTGTGGTTTATATCTGAGCCCATTGGTGGTCACTGTTTGTACCTCTTTACATTGACTGTCATTGTCTGTGCCTTCCTTACATTGGTGGTCAATGTCTGTTCCCATATTACATTGGTGGTCAGGGTCTGTGCCCCTTATGTTGGTGATCAGTGTAGCCCCTTTATGTTCTGCAGCACTACCTCCATAGGTGTTGCAGATAACAGGGTTCCCCACCCCTACACAGTCAGCCAATTAGCATTTTCAGCTTTCATCCAGAGACAAGGAACAGTCTTTGAGCTTTGCTTTGATGTTTTATTAGGGTTAATAACTTGGATGGGGAATAGGGATTAGGGGATGCCCAACTTGACAGTAACAAAACCAGGAACAACTTCCTTCATATGTACAACTCCGATTGATTCTTCTTCTTTACTTTGTAGAACTCTGATTCCTCTCTTGGAAGCTAACAGTCTCTATTGGAAAAGCAAAAGCCCCTTAAAGTGTTACTAAACCCACAACAGAAAAATCAGTGTGTATATCCAGTAATCCTCTGCATTGTGTATAAAGGCTGTGTGATCCTGTCTCTCTGATCCGCTTCTTTTTTAACTTACTCCAACCATCTACTGGTAGAACAGGGCATTAGGAGTCAGGCTGCACATGCTCAGTTTGGTGTGTATTGCTAGAGAGCTTTTTTTTCTTGGGAGAGTGCATGTGATCAGCACAGGGCCAATCAGCACTGTCCAGACAGAGGGTCAGGTGAGAATGAAAACTCCTCCTACAAGCTTTAAGCAGATACTGATACAGTTCACAATGCTCTAACTGTTGATGAAAAAAGGTATTTAACAGTTTATATTTACTAAAATAATTACATTCCCATGGTCTGTGTACTGTGGGGAACCAGTAATAGTGAATGCAGGGTCCTGGGTCTAGTAGCAGCCGATTTTGCATAGGAGGAGGCAGAGGGAGAAAACAGCAGCATGGGACACAGAGTACTACAAGGTAAGTACCATTAATGTACTCCATCAGCCCCCTATTGACCACCAATGTACCCCATAAGCCCCTCCTGATAACCAATGTATCCAATTAGCCTCCACTGACCAACAATGTATCCCATTAGCCGTACTGATGACCAGTGTACCCAATCAGCCCTCACTGGACACCAATGTATTCTTACATAGCTACATAGTTAGTCAGGTTGAAAAAAGACACCTGTCCATCTAGTTCAACCAAAAAAAAAAAAAAAAATAAGGAAAAATATATGTAAGCATACAATCCCATATACACAATCCTTCACCCACAGTTGATCCAGAGGCAGGCAAAAAACCCCAGCAAAACATGATCTAATTTGCTATAGCGGGGGAAAAATTCCTTCCTGATTCCCCAAGAGGCAATCAGATTTACCCTGGATGAACTTTACCTATAAATGTTAGTAGCCAGTTATGTTATGTACATTAAAGTGGATGTAAACCCGAAAAAAATGTACTTAATAATTCTGCCTGGTAGAGTATAGCATGTTATGTCATCTGTGCCTAGTCTTGCCAGAAAGAGTTAATCTAACTGTGAGTAATGAGCTTATCTTTTTCAGGAAGAGAAAGTCAGACTAACAGGGAAATACACAGTCGATCCGCCCCTTGCTCTGTGAGTGACAAGCAATTTGCTTATCTTCTTCACACAGCAGAGAAAGTTTTCCACTCCCCCCTCCCTCCCTCCTCAATGTCTCAGTATAGAGGTGGGTGGGGAGGCTTGTGACCTCACAACTCCACCCACCAAACTCCAGCAAACACAGACACCCTCTGATTTCAGAGTTTTACAGAGCTGCTAGTGCTTACAGGAAGGACATATGCAAGGTAGGGATAGATGCAGGAGGCTTGCATGTATCTATACATTAATACTGCATCATTAGTTTATACTGGGTGGGTGGTGGGTTTACATCCACTTTAAGGAAAGAATCCAGGCCTTTTTTAAAAGCAATCTACTGTGCTGGCCAGAACCACCTCTGGAGGGAGTCTATTCCACATTTTCACAGCTCTAACTATGAAGAAACCTTTCCGTATTTGGAGATTAAATCTTTTTTCCTCTAGACATAAAGAGCGCCCCCTTGTCCTCTGTGATGACCTTAAACTGAATAACTCAACACCTAATTCACTATAAGGACCACTTATATATTTGAACATGTTGCTAATTCCATCCCTTAATCTCCTCTTCTCAAGAGAGAATAAATTCAGCTCCTTTAATCTTTCCTCATAGCTGAGCTGCTCCATGCCTCTTATTAGTTTGGTTGCCCTTCTCTGCACTCTCTCCAGTTCCCCGGTATCCTTTTTGAGAAATGGTGCCCAAAACTGAACTGCATATTCCAGATGAGGTTTTACTAATGATTTGTACAGGGGAAAAATTATGTCTCTATCTCTGGAGTCCATACCTCTCTTAATACAAGAAAGGATTTTACTTGCTTTACTTTACATGTCTTTATTAAGCTTATGATCTACCAAAACCCCCAGATTTGTGATGGAAGGGGAAAAGGATTTGGGGGTAAGGTAAGGTGAAGATTTTCCTACCATGTATAATATACAGTGTATAACTATATGCAGGGCTTTTTTTTACATACTCAGCTGATGTTCCTGCGCACTGTCACAGTTAAATCTTTTGACAGTCATCAAAATCATAACTTGATTGGCTGCTATAGGTGACTTCATATCATACCTACTAGCACGGTTTTACTAAAAATTACATTATATTTTCCTCAAATGCATGGTTTGAGAAGCAAATACAAATTTGCCTATATCAGAAGAAGTGGCAGAAAATGTCAACAACGGGCCCCTGTGCAACTCCATTTGTGGGCCCCAGTTAAACTACTTTCTAAGTTAAAACATTTATTTCCTGAGAATTGATTGACAGCTAGATAAAAGTGAAGCATGTCTAGGTCTACGTGATATTGGGAGGGGTCCCATCTCCCCTCTGACCCATATGTAGTATTAATGGCCTCCTAAATCCCAAAGAGCCTATGAGCAACTGCATATTTTGTACAAATACTATGTGTGCCCCTGATCAGAAACTGTTTTTAGTAAAGGTTCATGCTGTCACAGTATGGATCAATCATTTATTGTCACTGCAACATGTCCCGTTAGTGGTGCCTGAATATAACTCAGCAGCATTGGATGGGTGACACAGGGAAAACTTTTCTGGCACTAATTATTAAAAAAAAAAAATGGTACCATATCATCTTTTTAAACCATTTATTATGATTCTTAAACCAGTGGCAGCAAGATTACTGACATTAGGCTTTTGAAAAAGTGAAATTAATCAGTGTGTAAGTTAATTGACAGGATGTTATAAATAAATAGAACGTCATTCATTGCTAGAGAGTAAGGCAGAGCACCAACCCATTACTACATCTGGGAGCAAGAGGTTAACCAGATAATTAACCTTTCTAATTGAAGGGTTACTTAAAAAAAATCACTTGATTTAAAAATAATAATAATTCAAATGTGTTATAGCAGTTGACTTTTAAACAGCACTTGGAATAAGAGACCTACAAGGGGTTGATTTACGAAAACCAGAGATTGCAAAATATGGTGCAGCTGTGCATAAAAACCAATCAGCTTTCAGGTTCTATTGTCAAAGCTTACTTGAACAAGCTGAAGTTACTGTAGAAGCTGATTGGCTGCTATACTCAACTGCACCAGATTCTGAGTGCTCCAGTTTTAATACCCCCCCCCCCAAGTGTCATAATAAATGAAACCAGTTGTTGCTTTCTCTTTCATTAACCACTTGCTGACCTGCTCCCGCAGATATACTGCGGCAGGATGTCCCCCCTGCGCAAACCGACGTACCTGTTTGTCGGTCCGTGCATGTGGGATTGCAAGAGCGCACCCGCGGGTCCCGCGGACTTGATGTCCGCTGGGGACCCGTGATCACTGTATGCAGACGCAGAACGGGGATCTGCCAATATAAACAAGGTGGATCCCCATTCTGACAGGGGACATGACAGAGATTTGCTGTTCTGAGTCATCGGGAACAGTGATCTCTGTCCCTGGCGGCCCATCCCCCCCTACAGTTAGAACATGCTGAGGGAACACAGTTAACCCCTTGATCGCCCCCCTAGTGTTAACCCCTTTCCTGCCAGTGTCATTTTTCCATTGATCAATGCATTTTTATAGCACTGATCAATGTAATAATGTCACTGGTCCCCAAAAAGTGTCATTTGGGGTTAAATTTGTCCGCCGCAATGTCGCAGTCCCACTAAAAATCGCAGATAGCTGCCATTACCAGTAAAAAATATAAATAAATAAAAGTCCATAAATCTATCCCGTATTTTGTAGACGCTATAACTTTTGGGCAGACCAATCAGTATACGCCTATTGTGATTTTTTTTTACCAAAAATATGTAGAAAAAAACATATTGGCCTAAATTTATAAATACGTTTTATATAAAATATGTGCAGCGCTCAAATGTGACAAAGAACCATAACACAGGGTACTAGAAGAGTACCAAAATAACTGGAAATAGTCCAAAGTTCTAGTGTATGTGCATATAGTCTATTCCAATAAGAATATCCAGACTTTACATGTATAGTTCATATAACCGGATGCACACGAGATGTCAAGAGAGGTCAATGTGGCAACTCATCAGATCCAAATGCTGCCTCACCTAAGAGGACAGCAAGAACACATGAGATGTTGCATATGAATCCGGACCTTCTGGTGACCTTCTCCTTTCATGATGACTCCATAGTGATCCGAAAAGAAGAAAGAAAATAATGGTACAATATGTCCAAACTCTACATAGAGCAGGATAGTGAAAGAACCATCACCAGTGCTTGTACGGAACAGAAAAAAACACCCAATGACTTATCTGACCACCATGTGTACTAGCAACTCACCAGATGTTACGTAAGTAATACACATATCAAAACAACCTGATCGCTAGGAGACAGATCTTCCCGACATAAATAGATGAATTCTCCTTGTGCAGTCACAGTAGGAGTAGCCATTTCCCCGTTAAATGAAGGAAAAAATGCTCATAGCATAATCACGTATTTAATAACAAAAGATCCATAAAAACATAGCAAACATGTATACAATAAGCAATCTCCGCTGACTACATAAACGGACCTTGCAACATGGTAAAAGATGTATATAGTCATAGAATCATAACCTAACGCATTTCGGGCTCCAGCCCATTCTCAAAGAGTTATTACAGTACTTGGAGCATTGTCTGCATTTATATCTACCCTTAATCACAAATTTGTGACACCTGGGACTGATGTTTTGCTGTACCGGATGTAAATAAAAGCACTTCCGGTTCCGGCGCCATGAGAGCAACGTCATTTCCGGCGCTGCCGCCATTTTACCAAATATGTATTATAACAGAAAGTAAAAACAAATGTTTTTTTTTCAAAACTGTCAGTCTTTTTTTGTTTATTGCGCAAAAAATAAAAAATGCAGAGGTGATCAAATACCACCAAAAGAAAGCTCTATTTGTGGGAAAAAAGGAATGTCAATTTGATGGGGTACAGCATCGCACGACCACGCAATTGGCAGTTAAAATAAGGCAGTGCCGTATCGCAAATAATGGCCTGATCAGGAAGGGGGCAAATCCTTCTGGGGCTGAAGTAGTTAAAGGGGGTATCATGATGTCTGAATAATCCTTGGTAGAAATACAGAATGACAAAATTATATTTAAAAGCAAGCTGGTGGTATAAAAATATAGGATGGTCAACTTGTTTTCAGAGAAGCAGAAGTTGGTGCTTTCCACACCTACTTATCTTTTTTTTTTTCTTAACAAAGAACCATATACTGTAATTTGTTAGGGGCCATGCCACATTAGAAATTATTACAAGAATTAAGATCCATCTCTCCATTATTTTAGTTTGGGTGAACAATCCACTTAAAAATTACAAGTACGAGTAAGACTTTGCATGTCTGTTTTAAACAGTTTAGTGTAGACTATTCAAAGGCAACAGCACCAGATTGCAAATTGTAAAAGAAAAATACTTCAGCCCCTTTACAAGTATTATACCAAAGAAGAATTTACCAGCGCAAGAAGCCTAAACACATTGCCAGAGTTCCCAGAAGATTTCTGCTTTATTGACAGCCCAAAATTTTAAATAATCTCCAATTTTTAGTGAATATGGTCTTCAGGAAAAACTGAAAGGGTGTAGCTCCCTGACCAAGGTCCTGACCTTCTCCTACTCTATCCAAACTTAAAAACGATCTATTTTTGTAAATTTCAATAAATAACACTGTACCTCTTTTTTAGCCATGAGGTACTCTTTACAAGTATTACAATAATTTACCAGTGCAGGAAACCTAAAAACATGGCCAGTGTTCCCATTGGAAGATTTTTTGTTAAAGTGACAACCTTTAAATCTTTATTATATACAATGATCATTGGGACAAACTGTAAGGGTGTTCACATTGGCAGGGGTTCTGATCTTCCCCTTCTCTATCCAAAATGAAAAATATATATATATAATTTAATAATAAAATAAATAACTTTATAAATAATAAGATATACTACAAAAAATATATCTAGACAAAACATTTTGTTTTTAGCTTTGGACAGAGTAAGGATAACCCGTCAGGTTATTTTTTTTGTAATTGGTGAAATTTCCCTTCACTTCCTGTCTCAGAAACGCAACAAGAAGTTAGAGGAAATACCCCAAAAAGTGAAGGGAATTCCCCTCTTAGTCAGTTGTCCCAGGTGTCCTGTTTGGATCCCTCCCTCTTGGGGACACAAACAGCAATTGAAACCAGACAGAAGGTCTAACCCTTCCCCACCTTATCCAAAAATAAAAAAAGATTTTGCCTAGAGATACATTTTAAAATTTACACTCTATATGTAATGCAGAACAAATAAAAGTTGCATAGTTTTATATAGTATCACACTGTGCTTGGTCACAATAGAATCTCATTGTACCACAGAGAAGCTGACATATTATACATTCACATCAGTCCCTGACCTCAAGGAGCTTACAATCTAAAGTCCCTAACTCACATACATGGGTACAGGTACCAGGGCCATTTTAAACAGAAGCTAATTAACCTACAAGTACGTGAAAGGAAATCTGAGCACCCAGAGGAAAACCACACAAGCACAGGGAACTCCATGCAGGTAGTGTCATGATTGGGATGTGAACCGATGACCCCAGTACTGAAAGGCAGACTCATGAACTACTAAGCCATTGCACATATTATATTGTTTTTGAATTTAGCTAAATAAATAAATTATGATTTATATTCTAAAATATTAAAATGTTCTGTTAGCCAATTAAGGCTGCACTCACTTCAATTTTTCAATCATATGCAAGACATTCCTTTTTTTAATGGATGGTTGGATGCTTATAGCTTCACTCGTCTGAATGGACATTCTACTATATTAGTGAATCAGCCCATCTATATTTATCTAAATTAACATGATTTAAACTGGCTGGCATTTCAGATTTAAAATGAAATGCACTGTTCACTTTATTCAGATTCCAATCATATTTGTCCAAGTTTGGAATATTTGGCCACATATGGATATTACCACTATGTGCAGGTGGCTACAATTTATTTCTGAGCTGTATAAAAGCAGGATTTATTATAGATAAGAGAATCTATCCATCACGCACAGCAGTGTATTATATATTACAATTCTAATTCTGTTTATCAAAAGTAAAACAAAATCTACCACTTCTCTCCTCTCCTCTTTGTGCCTCTTTGAACTCTCTAGCTATCGTGCACATAGTCTACCACACAATTATTGTCCAATCTCCCTCTTAAATACAAGTATAAAAATATTGGCCAAGATCTTGCCTAACCAGCTAAAATACCTCATGCCTGCTATTATACACCCCAATCAAACTGGCTTTATTAAAGGTAGGGAGGCAGGGGATTATTCTAATAGAGCAATCCAAGTTATCCATTAAATACACATTCATGCTGACCATCCGCCCTGTCTTCTCTTGTCTATGAATGCCAAAAAGGCATTTGAGGGTGGATTTGACCTATCTGCAGGTGGTCCTGGATAAATTAGGCCTCAAGCTGCATATGCTCCAGTGGATCAGAGCTCCATATTATTAGCTGAAAGCTAAAGTTAAGGTCAATGGCGCCCTTTCTCTGCCATTTCATATTAGGAACGGGATGAAACAGGGGTGTCCTTTGTCACCACTCATCTTCACTCTTACTCTTGAGCCCCTGCTTTGTAAAATTAGATTCATTTCTAACATTCATGCTATTCACATCGGTCTGGTGGAACGTAAGCTTTTGGCCTATGCAGAAGATATTCCGTTTTTTTTGTGACAGATCCGCTTATTTTACTTTCTAACACAATGGTGATCCATTACCCTCTTCAGGCACACAGGGACACCCAAGGAATTTGATTGTTACAAGGCTTGTTTTAATTAGCTATCTGGTGAGTTTGTATTTCTCACACACGGGTGATGGTGGAGCACAGTTGAAACACTATTTACTATTGCACATCAGTTTCTTCCACTTCAGTGATTGGACTCTTTCTGAGAATTTCTTCCATTTTTTTTTTGTTTACCAATTAATAATTTTTTTTGCTGATTTTTTTTGCCGTTGTTTTCGCTGGATTAAATTAATGTATATATACAATTGAAACAAGGACTTATATTATTATGAGACTATTCTGAGGTAGCACCGAACATTTTAGTTTATATTGCTAATTAACTTGTAGGGTGATTATTTCACTTGAAAAGGGACATAAAACCAATTATAGTACATCAGAAATCCTACCAATTAATAAGCCCCAAGCCCTGACTACAATTGTGCAACAAGCCTTTTCTTTCTCGTGGAGGCAGGGAGCATTTGACTTTTTAGTCACTAAAACCAGTTACAGGGGTATATATAATTACACACCCCTACTGTATGTTGTACTCAGTGACCTAAACCAGTGATTCTCAACCTCAGTCCTCGAGTACCCCCCAATGGGCCATGTTTTCAGGTTTTCCTTTAATGTGTACAGCTGCTTTAAATAAATATCAATGACATGGTATTGATAAGAGCTATTTTATCTAAGGGAAGTTCCCAAAACATGGCCCATTGGGGGTACTTGAGGACTGATGTTGAGAACCACTGACCTAAACAACTTGAATAGAGCTTCTTTTACATGGATGGGTCGTGTGAATATTTTGAAAATTATTCTGCTGTCCAGGATCCTATTTTACTTGCAAATGGTGCCTATATTTCTTCCAAGGATGTTTTTCTTTGGCCTTACCAACTTATTCATACTCTGTGTTTGGACCAACAACAAACCACTTCTAGTCTTTTCCATTCTAAAAAAAATGCCTAAGATATTCTGAGGAATGGGCATACCCGATGTACAACTCTACTATAAAGCTATTACACTTCAGAAAATTCTTGACTGCCATCATCATGTGAAGGATAAACTTTGTGTTCCCATGAAGAAATTTGTGGTGGGAGGAATCTATCACACTCCATGGCTTAAGAGTGATTTTAGGGGACTTGCTGAGCATGCCTCTCCCACTACAATGCATGTCCTGCACCTCAGGGATCAGATGAACAGTACTGGTGCCCTGGCTCCACTTGCTCCCCCCCTGTGCCAATTGGATGCCTCCCCTGGTTTTCACCAGGCAAGCAACAGGAAAGATATGTGAGATTTCTAATGAGTGCCTGGTGTTATAGCCAACTTCATCATTTTTTTCCCCAGTTAATCCCCTAACATTTGCCCAGTGCCCTTGCTCGCGTTTTTTGCAAAGCTCTGTGTGCAAAAACCCCTATTTTACACTCGCAATCTTATACATTTTACTCTTATCTGTAGACCATCATGCGAAACTAGTCTATATGAGTTTTCTGAGTCTTATGCGCACCACTTATACCATCTGACACCTTCTAGTTCTGCAGAATATAAAATGCAGGAGAATAGTTATAAATTACTCAGTGGTATTGAGTCTCTCCAAGCTTGCAATCATTTACTCCTCACTGTCTGATCTTTGTTGGAGGGTTTGTGGACATTGAGGTACCTTCTTTCATATTTGGTAGGAGTGCCCCAGTATGCGTCCATTCTGGTTGGATAGTAGGATCTAGATTAAATCTATCTTAGATTTACCTGACTCTCCAATACATTATCTACTCTATTTACCCACCGTTCCTACCAGGCATTAGAAAAAAAATGTGTACTGCCGCACCTTTTAAATGTGCTAGACGCTTGATTCCAGTTTAAGACACCTCAAGTTCCTAGTAGAGCAGACTGGATCAAGAAAGTAATGGATATAATGGAGGCAGAGGAATGGATGGCTACGTGCAAATGGAGGTATGAAAAGTTTGATGCCATATGGGCTACCTGGATCCATTATAGCTCTTCGGCTTTTAGCACACTTACTGTGTCTTCAAATTTTACCCCCCTCTTCAAGCATTACTAGTTTTGGTGCATCGGTATAAGGCTATATTACTTTACAGTTATTTATAACTCCTGCTGGGAAACCTGTGGTACTATTATGTGAACACCACGCAGCCTTATGAAGGGTCTGTGTCCTATTTGATGTGTCATTTACTTGTTTAGTTTATCCACTTACCTTTGTTTTTTTATCTCTTTTTTTTGTGAAATGATACATGCCATGCATGTCAGGGAAGTGCTTTAATTTCTCTTATTTGCACAGTTTGAGTGAGTTCCACAGAGTCGGCTGAGTTTATCAGCATTGGTTATATTCTTCTGTGATTGTGCTTCTGACATCGATTTTATGGATAGCAATTTATGATACTACTGTAGCGCTATCGCTGCAGGAGCCGCTGGTGAATTTTGTTATCTCCCACCCTGCACAGCCATGCACATGTACTTTCCATTCACTCTGGAGACAGGAATCAGTCCTTGCAGCTTTGTTTTGTTTTTTTATTTAGGGGGATTAAACCCAGATGGGGTAAGGGTTATTATGGGATGCCCACTTGATCTGCAGAGAAATCTTCAGGGACACAAACTATATACATCCAGAATATACACACTTTTTCTCTTCTATCACCAGCACAAACTTGCTTGTATGAATTACATGTCCCAGGACCAACTAGCACTGATTTGATTCAACACTGACTCCGATCCAAAGCAAACTGTGGGTCCCTTTGGTAGTGCAGCAAAAAGAAAGGTCTTTGGTGCTAGCTGTCCTATTCCTGTGGCTACTGCTCCCAGCACCACCTCTTCAGGCATTGCTAGCCCATCTGGCTGCAGCTGCCCCTTTCACTCTGCATCCATCCCAAATTGCTTGCACCCAGTCCCTTCAGGCATGCCTCTCAGTATTCTGACTGTAACACTCATCAGTCCTCCTGGCTGTCTTTCTGGAGATTTGCCAGTGTTCTCCTGCTGTCCTCTCCTTGCTCCTCTGCCTCCTGGTCAGGATCCCTCCGTGAGTCATGAGAAGGGGTCCCTTCCACACCTGAGCCCAGGCCTGAGTTCACCCCCCCCCCCCCCCCGCAGACTAGGGGGCTACTCTCAAAGGTCTCCTACAGCCTAACACTCCATCTCCATCTTCCACCTGAGCTCCACTGTCACAGCTGGGCTTACCCTGAGTATTTGAGGGGGCCTGCCAACCCATCTGTTGGGGATTGGTCAGGGCCCTCAGAATACTCCAGCAGCTCCTCCTAGACCCCACCCAACTGCTTCTGGAATCTTCTCCAAGTTTCCAGCAAGCAGGGGGAGTCACCAGAGATGCTGCTGCTCAGCCATTCAGCCTACCTGAATCACCCAACCCTGACCCAGAAAAACACAAAGGCTTGGCTGCCTAGCACTCTAAGCAACGCTAGGGGGTGCTACACTACATTTGATTGTAACATACTGTGCAACTCTACCTTGTGGATTGTCCATGATGCTTTCTTTTGCTATTGTATTGCCTTGAAAACTTAGAGATTATATAAAAAAGTGAAAGGAATCTGAAAGGGCCAGGAAATTCATTCATACTGTTCAGTTTTCTAAGGCGGAAATTTTAGTAACTTTTCAAGTCAGTAGAAATAAATTCTTAGCATGTCCAAATATACAACAATAATATTTTTCTAAGAAGCAGTACCTTTTATCATTAAAATGCAGCCCTTGAGCTACAGTCATATGACTTTGCTTAGTCTCAGAAGATGAATCTGGGAAACAAATGTCATTGACGCACTGCAAGCAGGAGAAATCATTTCCACAGTCTCCTCTCCTTAAGTGGTTAGACTGTAGCGAGTCACAATGTCAGAGGCAGCAGCAGAGGTTGATCTGTGTCAAATGTTTGTGGGCCAAGAACAGCATGGGCACAAGGATTTCCATGACAGTGTCACCTCTAAGCAAGGATGTCATTCCAGGATGTAGATGCTATTCGTTGATGATACCTAAACCAAGAAAATGTTGGTCTTCTAGAAAGAAAAGAAGAAGAGGGAATTGTTAGTGGGAGTATAGTGAAATATTTAGTCAAAAGTAAAAAACTTCATGTATTACATTTTCACAATACTTACAATGCCTGCACTATACATGAAAAATATCTGATATTAGGTCCACTTTAATACACTATATGGCCACACGTAGATGAACATAACTCCAAATAATTGAGTTTTGAAGTTTGCCATTTAGGGTGCTGTTAAGGCTATTGAGTACAAAGTACAGTACAAAGCCGCTTACATGGAGTAAAACTCTTATGTTCTTGCTTGAATGTGTACCTGTGTACAAAGCTAGGTCCATAAAGACATGGTTTGAAGAGTTTGATGTAGAGGCACTTGATTGGGCTGCACATGACCTCAAACCTATCTATTCATGATAACGTGGAACACTGATTGTGAGCCAAATCTTCTTGTCCAACATCAGTATGTGACCTCACAAATGTTATTTTCACTGAATGGGTACAAATTCCAGCAGACGCACTCCAAAATCTTGTGGAAAGCTTTAACAAAAAATGGAGGCTGTTAAAGCTGCAAAAAGAGGGGACAACTCCATATTAATGCGCGAATGCCCAATTTTGGAATTGAATGCTTCTGTAGTTATTTTAACATAAAGTAAATGTGTTTTATTCTACATATATATTATAACACAGTAGCAAAAAAATTGTTTTGCAATGCCACTCTTAATAACTAGTGAACAGTGTTGAGCGAACCCGGACTGTAACGTTCGGGTCCGTACCGAACTTTCGGGTGTCCGTGGCACGGACCCGGACCCGGACATTTCAAAAATCGTTCGGGTTCGGTCCGGGGTTCTGCTATTTTACTCCACGTGTTGAGAAGCTGCAGGGCAGCCAATCAACAAGCGTTTCACTGGTTTGCCCTTAGAAGCCATCACAGCCATGCCTACTAATGGCATGGCTGTGATTGGCCAGTGCATCATGTGACCCAGCCTCTTTATAAGCTGGAGTCACAGTGCTGCAGTCACATGCTCCTTGGCTTAGTGTAGGGAAAGGAAGCTGAAAGCTTGAGGGACAGATTTGAGATATTTTAAGACCTGATCCTGCATCCTGAGATAGATTACTTTACTACTGCTGTCTGTGCTGTTGCTCTGAGGACAGATAGCAGAAATTAGAGATTTCACATACCGCTGCTTTGAGTTGCAGATCAAGCTCTGCATAGAACAACGATCGCTACGATCGTGCTCAACGATCAGATTGTTGGGGGAATTTGAGATTTCAAATACCGCTGAAATAAAATTCCCTTCAGAAAGGAAGAGGTTTATGGCGCTCACCTGGACTTAGCAACTCTTGAAAATAAATATAAATACTTGTGCTTATATGTGCTTATGCGTTTTAAGGTAGGTGAAAAAACAGATGAAAAAACTGAACAAAAAATAAAAAAACAAAAAAACAGTATGGCCTGTTGTCAGGTTATGCAGCCGGCCTCAATCACAGAGGAAAAAAACGTCTGGGATCAATATATAGGACAAAGGTATCCTTCAAAAGAAGGAAAGAGGTTTAAGGCGCTTCCCTGGCCAATACAACTTCTTAAGAGGTATATAATCTGAATAATATGTTTAGCCTTATAAACCAATATAAAAAACCTTTACAGGCAAATGATATAAACAACCTTTACAGGCAAATGATACAGTGGTTACTTTGTAATTATCATAAATATTGCTTCAATACCACAGGGACCAGGAACAAGACTAATATATGTCCTTTTAAAGTTCCCTGTTACATATCTCCATCAATTCACCGGTCACAGATGAAAGGAACTCGCTTTCTGACTCTATAGGCTGATTTTTGCAGTTTTCTCCGATACCAAGCTCACCTCATGTAAAGTGATAAAGATTCACATAGCATAACATCATTTGGGCGATGCCAGAGAATATTAATAGCTGTATTTGAACTCACATTTGTTGGTGCCGCTTGATCGGCACGGATCGTCTCCGCATGTGTTGTTTTAGTAAGCAGATGTCTCCACAGCGTGCGCTCCACTCATAGAGGATATCAGAACCATCTGGCTCACAAAGCTGGAAGTGACTTCAGACACGGGCGTTGCTTCTATGCATTTCGTGTTCTAATCTGAACACATCATCAGGAAGTGCGCCCTCTGTGTCATCATGGGTCATTTAAATAGATGGAAAAACTCACAGATTGGTTAATCATATTTAAAGGCCCAGACTTGTTACAAATTCAGTCAATATAAAACAAAACAATATAAATATAACTCTCACCTGTCAATTCAGGTGAAAAGTACCGACATCTTAAAAAATATATTTATTATTACACAATTCAAATTAAAATTTAAATAAAATAAAACATTTAAAATACTTATGCTAAAAATGATACCCGATTCCATCCACTCGAAAAAAATCGATCACGATAAGAATCCGGGATATCTATCCAAAAAAACAAAAAATTCCAAAGAGTATGCTGTTTAATTCATCACACTGTTGAATGACTGGTAAATCCACTAAATGGATTACCTGAGTGGGTGAATAAAACACTCTCAGCTAATAATCTCTATGGAGTGTTACTTACTTCACTGATGAATCAATTTTCCATATATTGCGTATTTGGCATAATAACAGCCCTTAGATTACCCTCACTATAACGTTACATGGCATTTGTCCAAACTGGCCAATCAATTGGGGTACATTGGACCTTACTGGGCAGTTTCAACAATGACTGGCAGAAGAAAGAAACTTTTCATACTTGACCCCAGATAGAACTTAAGGGGTCTAATAACCAAAAAAACAACAAGGCAACAATAAAGGGGAAGAGGAGCAATCATGGAACTCATAATTTATTCTCAACCAGAATCTCCTATTTCCCAAATCAACCCCTTTTCTTTACTCATTGGAGATATAACAATTGAGGTCTATATCCACATTCAACCCCCGTGGCTGTAAAGTGTCTAATGTATGTATCCATCGCGTTTCGTTGCGTGAGATCTGTTTAATTAGATCACTCCCTCTCCAGTTTTTAAAGACCCGATCTATTCCTATAAATTTTAATTGTTTGGGGTCTCTGTTGTGTTTATTTCTGAAATGTCTAGAAATGTTATGTTTTAAACTGCCCTTTTTGATGGTGTAGACATGTTCGTTTATCCTTTGGTATAAAGGTCTGGACGTTCTTCCTACATAATTCATACCACAAGAACAAGTGAGTAAGTATGTTACAAAGCGGGTATGGCATGTAATTAAACTATCAATCTTATATTTCTGACCCTTGTTATCTTCAAAAGCTAGGATTTTTCTTCTTTTGTCCCCTGTGGATTTACAGGATTTGCACTTTCCACACCTGAAGAACCCTTTTCTCTCTAAAAATGTAGTAATTCTTTTGGGAGGATCTATGACGTTCCTTGCAATCTGATTGCGCAGATTTGGCGCTCTGCGGTAAATAAAGGAGGGTTTTTTTTGGGAGTATTTTCTGAAGCGTGATGTCTTTACGTAAAATGGGCCAGTGTTTCCGGATTATTTTTTCTACTTTCCTGTAATCCCTATGGAAGCCACTGATGAATCCAGCTTCCATGGCACCAATTTTCAAGCGTTTTCCTTGCAAAAGCGTATCTCTGTTTATTTTGGCTACCTTCTCTCTGGTTTTAAGTAGATCTTTCTTTCTGTAGCCTTTCTCCCAGAATCTTTCTATCAGTTTTTCTGATTCTTCATAGTAATCAGATAGATGTTGACAGTTTCTCCGAATGCGAATGAATTGTCCTTTAGGGATGGCTTCCAACCATCGGGGATGATGGCAACTTTTTTTGGAGACGAAACCATTTCTATCTACCTCTTTAAAGTATGTTTTTGAGTATAAAGAGTTTCCGTACTTAAACAGAGTTAGATCTAGAAAATGGACAGTTTCTTTACTCCAGTTTGCAGTTAACTTGATGTTGTACTTCTTTTCATTCAAAGATGCTAGGAAACTCTGAAGTCTATCTTCTGGTCCATCCCAAATTACCAAAATGTCGTCTATAAATCTTTTGTAGCATTGTAATTCTGGCCAATGTTTCGTGTAGACCTCTTCTTCCTCCCATTTATTCAAAAAAATAGTGGCAATGCTGGGGGCATATTTAGCCCCCATCGCTACCCCCTTAATCTGATTATAGAAAGTATTCTGATTCCAAAAGTAATTATTTGTCATAGCTAATTTTAAACCCTCCAAAAGAAATATAATTTGTTCTTGTCTCATATCCATCAAATTGTGTAGAGCCCATTCTGCAGCTCCCAGAGCATCTTGTTGTCTGATGTTTGTATACAAGGACTCAACATCAATGGTTGCTAGTAGAGAACAACAAGTTCAAAGGGGAGAGTTTCCAGGTGTTGCTTAGAGGGACAGATTCTTGTTCCAAAACCATTGCCTACTCCTATAGGGCCAGCTGTTGATGTAAGTGACACATTATTGTGAGATTCGTTGTGGACCTTTGAGAGGGGAAACTTGATCCTCTACTAAAAACTTGTTATTACACAGTGAATGTAGTTGTCGACCGGGATATCCTCATCCGTTAC
>BLSH010162256.1:954516-965761 GCA_018402905.1 Glandirana rugosa | reverse complement strand
AACCTTTATTAAAATGAATCAGGCATGGATCCCACAAGACTTGTCTGTACCTTCTGCAGAATAAACATTTAGACCGGACTCACACAGCCATTCATATACTTCTTTTTTTGAATAGGCCTCAATACAAAAAAAACCATGTTGGCTACCTCCTCCTACTCCTCTACCACCGCCACTTCCACCTACACTGCCACGGTCACGGCCTAGTCAACCTCTAGGCTCCTACTCCACATCCACCCCCCTTCCTGTTATTTTACTTGATTTTAATTTATTTTCCCTATCCCCATTTATTTGTAGGGCACTTGCCCTAGTTTGAAGATGATTTTAGAACAGTTATATGGCTTCTACCGTTAATTAATACTTTTCAGACACAGTTTGAAGATGATCCACATTCACCTCCATTTTTGCTTTTTTTATGATTTTATTTTTTTTAAAATATTTACAGTTATTTCCCTGTCCCCATTTTTTTGTAGGGCACTTGCCCTACCCTTACCCCATTTTACTTCCTTTTGCAGCCCTCTGGGGCTTTCCAGGACTTTCCTACAGCCATTTTTGTGCCTAAAAGTTCGGGTCCCCATTGATTTCAATGGGGTTCGTTGTCCGTGCGATCGTTCGGGTTCCGTCCGGACCCGGACCCGGACTTTGTCCCGAAGTTCGGACGGACCAGCAGAACCCGAACTTCCAGGTGTTCGCTCAACTCTACTGATGACATACTACCATCAACACACAAGCTAAGTAGCCTTACTGTAAATTGCATACCCGCCCTGGAACTAATACTGGAAGTGTATAAAAGGCTGCTTCTTTAGGTGGCTTCTGGGATTGGTATTTGGCATTGTTGGGGGATTTCATTGGCTAATGAAAAAAGGGAAATATTTACAATATGTTTATTTAACCATTTGCCGACCGCCTAACATACTTATACTGCGGCAGGTCGGCTCTATTGCGTGAAATTATGTACCTGTACGTCAATTCGTGCAATAGACACTGGGGGGCGCTCGCCAACAGAGGCAATTTCCAGCGCTGATTGGACAGATGGGAAGTCTGTGGGACCCCGATGTCAGCTGGCCACCTGCGATTGTTCCTGAGAGAGGCAGAATGGCGATCTGCCTATGTAAACAAGGCAGATCCCTGTTCTGACAGGGGATAAGATAGAGATATTGTGTTCCTGCTAAGATGGAACACGGATCTCTGTCTTCACCCAGTCAGAGCATCCCCCACACAGTTAGCAAGCACCAGCTAGGGACACATTTAACCCTTTTATCGCCCTTGATGTTAACCCCTTCCCTGTCAGTGTCATTAGTACATTAACAGTGCATATTTTTAGCACTGATCACTATAATAATGTCACTGGTCCCCAAAAAAGTGTCAAAAGTGTCAGTTAGGTGTTCAATTTGTCCGCCGCAAAGTCACAGTCCTGCTAAAAATCGCTGATCGCCACCATTACATGTAAAATAAATAAATAAAAATGCCATAAAACTGTCCCATAGATTGTAGACGCTACAACTTTTGCAAAAACCATCAATATACGCTTGTTGGGATTTTTTTTTTTACCAAAAATATGTAGAGGAAAACATATTGGCCTAAATTGATGAAGAAATTAGATTTTTTACATTTTTTTATTGGGTGCGTTCTATAGCAGAAAGTAAAACAATTAAATATTTTTTTCTTCAAAATTGTCAGTCTTTTTTTGTTTATAGCGCAAAAAATAAAAAATGCAGAGGGGATCAAATGCCACCAAAAGAAAGCTCTATTTGTGTGACAAAAAGGACATACATTTTATTTAGGTACATCGACGCATGACTGCGCAATTGTCAGTTAAAGTAATGCAGTGCCGTATCGCAAAAAATGACCTGGTCATTAAGGGGGTAAAACCTTCTAGGGCTGAAGTGGTTAAAGCCCATCTTCAAGAAATTTGAAATGATGTGGAGCTGTGTCAGCACTGCAAGGGTTTATTTCTTATTTGATCTAGGGGAGAGGAGAAGCACTTTAACTTACCTGATATTGCACTCCCCCAGCAGATGGCACTCCTCCCTGCTTCGGCAGTGGGCTGTACCTTGGTGTTATCATAGCCAGTGTAGGACTATGGACCCTACATTGGTCTTGATGACGTCAGGATTTTATACTGCTGGAACATTGCGAGAAGACACTGCAGGGACCAGTCTAATGGCGTATATGAGCAGAGGATTGGGTAAGTAGGTCTTCTTTTCTATGTCTCCTAGACCTGAACGAGAAAGTAACCCCTGCAGTTTGGGAGCCGCCCTACTGCAAGGGATCATTTTTACGTTTACCAAAGTTGGGTTTTAAAATCAAGCAAACTGACTTTATGTTGTGTAGTTTGTAAGTATAGATAATCCTTATGTTAAACTATCATTATCCCTTGCACACTAGCCTTAAATGATCAAACCGATCTGTAAACCACCATTTTCACTTGAGCATTTTTCATCTTCTTTCCTAAATCCTGACTACATGAAACATGCAGAAACCCATTTTTTCTAATTGTTCCTGTTTACACTTATTTGCTCAGTTGCTCTAACCATGCAGCCCTTTGGCAGTCCCTGTACGGCCTGTGATGCCTCCACTGTCAGCATACATCTCTGAGCCTTTCAGCTTCCTTACTGCTGACAGAAGGATAGCTGCAAGAACTGGAAGGGGATTGCCTTGGGAGCTAATTGGTATTGCAGTGAGGCTCAGTTCTGGTGGGAGAGTGTTGCCTAGGAGATGTCCCAATGCTGTGCTCCCCAGCCAAGCTCTTCTGTGTTAAAGCCTGCACACTGTAAACCCCAGGAGCTGTTCTTTACTCCAGGTCAGGATCTGCAAAAATCCCTGTGTATTGATCTCAGACTCTCCCCTTCCAGTCACAGTGGTTGCAGCTTCCTCACTGCTTTTACCAGGCTATATGTTTATGTACCCAGAGACCTTCCCAGTCTAGTGTTGCTCACCTAAAGCTAGCCATACACTATACAATTTTCTTATTCAATTTCCTTTAGATGTACCTTCAACTATGTAGTGCAAGGATCTGCCTGATTGCATGCAAACTGAAAGTGTTTAGGGTTGACCTCATATTATATGGTTTTGATTAATCCACAGGAAAATGATACAAGAAAATTATATAATGTATGGCCAGCCTTAGGCCCGCTGGTTTAATCAAAATATGTTTTACTATATGCTAAACTATGGTTCAGCCCTCCACAACAGTCCCAGTTTTCCATGTTGTCCCTTGGGTAAATCAATTGCCTACCCCTGCCCTACGATAAGAAAAATACACAATTGTTTTTGAATGTGTTCCAGTATTTTGCACCATAGACGTTAATGGGTGCATCTGAAAAACTCTTTTGCTCCTCTGGTATTACTAACCTCCTGTTGCCCAGTCCAGGAAAAAAAGCCTGAAGCTTGATAATTTACTTTTTCTATTTGTCGGGATGACTACTGTAACTAGGATAAAAGAGTGATAGAAAATCCAATATGTTACAGTTTTCATCAAAATAGAAGATGTGGATCTTCAAAATCTTCTAATGGGGGCACTTTTTTTGGGCTAGGCCCCTTGCATACAGGACATACAGCCCCTGCTCATCCAACACCAGCATTTTAGCTCCCAGCAGTCACAGGTCCAGCACTGCTGCCTGCAGCCGGTTAAAGTCTATGGCAGGCTAAAATACACTGCGGCTGAGGCTGAACCCTGTACTGAGTGGTACTGAGCCTGAGCCCTGGGCTCTGAGAAAGAGGGAAACCTTGAAGCGCATTAGCCGATGTGTCTGCAAGCTAATCCCATGTGATGTGAATATTTCTACACGGACATAAGCAGTTGACTTTTATGATAAGCTATGATTCAAGCACTGGTTTGTGAGTATACTTACCTCTGTTTTATTTAATAAAGATATCTATTGAAAATAAAGCACATCTGGGGATTGGTTGAGGCACCATAAATATTCATGGCAACTCCTTCTTACCCCCACCCTCCAGTTCTCCAACCTTTCAGACACCAGGGGGAGGCACCAGAGAGCTGCCAGGATGATGATTCAAGCACTGGTTTGTTAGTATAATTACCTCTGTTTTATTTAATAAAGGCATGTATTGAAGATATTGCGCTAGGCCTACACACCCTCTGTTTTCTTTTATGCTTTCAGTATTTTCGGACCTCCTTAGTCTTTGGAAGGTAGTGAGGTGTGCATTATCTACTCTAATGTGTCAGAATAGGAGACTGTAATTACATTGGAGCTTACTGCACAGCACAAGAGAGTGAACACTGTGGTATTTTTTTAAAATCCCCAGATGTGGGCTGGTAGGGGGCTGAGACAACCCCATAAATAGACATGGGCAACTCCAGCAGGGGAGTTGGATAGAAGATGGAGAAGCAGCGCTGAGGAGAGGCTGTCAGTAGCCTTTGAGGGACCCCTTACCAGGGCAGGTTCTAGCTCCGGCCTGGTGCTCAGGAAAGCTGGCCTGGAAGGATCCTAACACAGGAGGCAGTGGAAGGATTCGGGAGATGCAGTGGGAGGGAGCAAGGAAAGACAGTGAATAGATCAGCACAGTGTGGGGATAGACCAGGGGAAAAACTGCCATCTCTGAACAGGCCTCTCTTGAAGATTGTTTAGTGTTAAGTCTTCATCTAACCTTGCCCTTGGAGGTCTCCATGTGTGTGAGCCAGTCGGGCAGGACTGTGGCAAAAAGTCAGTCAGGAGGACTGGGAGGAAGACCAGTCAGGCGAGCTGCCAATCAAGTGGAGCTGGGATCCACCCACAGTGGTTACAGTAAAGCAGAAGGAAGAATGTCATGCTGTTCACTCGCATTGCACTACTTTGTCACTGTGAGTTCCTGCCTATAATGGGCCTTTGCTGAACTACTAACATCCTGCTAGTTCCCACAGGAGTGAGCAGCAGGTGCTGTGCTGTGAAAACCAAATTTGTGCTGGAAAAAGGAAGAAGAGGACTTTTTTTGAAAATAGGGAAGAAGTGTTCCTTTTGTTCATAGTTCTGGACATTTTTCAAGTTGGGCATCCCATAATTTCTTACCTCATCCAAGTTATCAATAAAACATAAAAACAAGCCATGGACTGTTTTCTGTGTTGGAATGTACAAAGGAAATGCTGTGTGACTGGCTGTACAGCAGTGGGGACCCAGGACACTAGCAACTCCTACAAGGTAGTGCTACACATAAAACATTCATCAAAAATGCATCAAATCTCAAGTAGATCTGTTTTTTGGTGTGTTTCCGTTGAAGTCTATGGGGCCAAAATTGCACTGGAATCACACCAAAGTGGCACAGGACCCTTTTCTAAAAAAAAGAAGTTGAATCTGAAATGACCCTAGTGTGAACCAGGTCTGAAAGGATACAGATGCTGGCAGCCCAAACCTTATAAATACATGGCCCATTTTTGGACTATGAGCCTCAGCGCCCTTGTGAATGAGGCCTTAAAGTGGTTGTCAAGTCTTGACAACCAGTTTAACCTACAGGTAAGCCTATAATAAGGCTTACCTGTAGGTAACCAGCATATCTCCCAAACCTGCACGGTTTAGGAGATATGCAGTGTACGCGCATGTGCCCATGCCATCAGGCACATGCGCAGTGAAAAAACGGCCTCCGTGCCGTTCCTTCACTGACAGCGTGCCACGATTGGTGGCTCCCGCACGCGGGAGTGAAGTCACGCAGCAAATCGCAGAGCCAGAGTCCGCGGCCCCCGGAAGGCGAAGATGGACGATTCTTGGAGAGGGGACATCGCGGGTTTCCATGGCAGGTAAGTGTCACATAATAGACTAGTATGCGATGCATACTAGTCTACTATGCTTTTATATTGCAGGGTAATCAGGAGAAACAAAGAGGAAGTAAAACCCATCAGGATTTACTTCCTCTCTAACTGGTTCCACACCGCGCGCAGTATATTTACTGCGGCGGGGTGGATGCTTAGAGCAGATCACCGTAAAAAGGCGGCGATTCACGCAGGCGCAGCTAGGGGGCGATCGCGCGCCGCTGGCGGTGCTCTCTCAGGCCCGACACAGGAGTCTGCCCGTGGCTCGGGTGGACCCGATGTTCGCCGGCGACCCACGATGAGCTGCTAGAGCCAAAGAGAGGGGAACCGCTGATTTAAACATGACGGTTCCCCGCGCTTTCAATGGGGCACAAGAGATCTATTGATCCCTGTCACTGGGATCAGTTAGATTTCTTATGCCCATGGTAGCCCAGCCCCCCCCCACAGTTAGAACACGCCCAGGGAACACAGTTAACCCCTAGATCTCCCCCTGCAGGTTAACCCCTTCACTGCCAATGACATTTACACAGTAATCAGTGGACATTTAAATTTCTGATCGCTGTATAAATGTCATTGGTCCCAAAAAGGTGTCAAAAATGTCCGACATGTCTGCTGCAATATCGCAGTACCGCTAAAAATCACAGATCGTCACCATTACTAGTAAAAAAAAACAAAAACCCAGAAATGAATTCTCATCATCCGTAAACGCGGGCACTTTTGCGCAAACCAATCAATAAACGCCAATTGCGATTTTTTTTTTACCAAAAATATGAGGAAGAATATAAATCGGCCAAAACCAATGAAAAAAATGTTTTTTTTTATTTTTTTTGGATTTGAATTTTAGCAAAAAGTAAGAAATATCTTTTTTTTTTGCAAAATTGTCGCTTTTTCTTTGTTTATAGCGGTGATCAGAAATGACGCAGCGGTGATCAAATACCACCAAAAGAAAGCTCTATTTGTGGGAAAAAAAGGACGCAAATTTCGTTTGGGTACAATGTTGCAGGACCGCGCAATTGTCAGTTAAAGCGACGCAGTGCCGAATTGCAAAAAGTGCTTTGGTCAGGAAGGGGGTAAAACTTTCTGGGGCTGAAGTGGTTAAGGACACACTTTTTGCTTTCAGTTTGTTCCTTTATTTCCATTTGTCTGCCTGCCCATCAGCTGTTATTGGTGGGGCAAACCTGGGGACTACTACCTGTCACAAAGTGAAATCCATGTTTCATTGTGAGGTTGTTCATAGTAAAAACGGGATTTTCATTAAACTCTGTACTACCAATCAGTCCATATCACAAGCTGGTGACAAAGAGCCTCCATACCAGAGTAAGTTCTCATAAGCAGGGCACTCCTAATCCTTTAGTATTACATTGTATTGTAATTGTACTGTCTCCCTTTATTTGATAAAGCACTTTGTAAACTGCTGGCACTATATAAAGCCAGTATAATAACAATAATAATAATAATAATACAGCTTTGGTTGCTAAACTAACAGAGAAGCACAAAGCAAAATCATTATGATAGTGAAATATTTAAGCAGAGTAATCAGAAGGGACAGTTTGATTTTTAGCAACCAACATAGGTCAGGCAGAGTTCAGTCATTATTACAGTGCAATAGTTGACACCCATATTTGTAGTCTTAGATAGCGTGACCACTATTTTTATGGTATATGCTTTACAATGGGAGATGATATAGGATAAAAAATGCTGTACCAGCAGGCGGTAGCCATTTAACACCTGCTTCCTTTAATTCTGCTACGTTGCCCTTTGAACTAACATATATCACGTTAGAAAGTCAATTTAGATTTATGTTTCATCTATAGAACGAGAGACTAATAATAATAATATTAAATGTGAGTTTAGTATTTATCCTTGAATACCTGAGGGAAGTGAGCTTTCACAATGAATTCCTAAATAATAAGAGATTGCTATCTTAGGATATATTATTACAGACTTACTGTTAAATTGATGAATGATTACTTTGAAAATGTATGATTAAAATTTAGTCTCGTGTCTTTGTCACATTGATATATATTTCATCTCTTTTACAGCATATAAATTCACCTGTGTATTTATTTATTTGTAGGATTGCACTTGCATCTAAAGTGGTTGTAAAGGCACAAGGTTATTAACCTTCATGCATTATATGCATATAGGTAAAAAACCTTCTGTGTGCATCAGCCCCCCTAATACTTACCTGAGCCCCCTCTCGATCCAGCGATGTCCACGTGAGCCTTGTCTCTCCAGGGACTTGCACTCCTGATTGGCTTTTGGCTAATCACAGCCAGTGAGCCAATCAGGGGATGGAGGGAGCGGGGCCGAATGGACACACAAAGCCACGGCTCCGAAACCCACCTGCTTGGGTGTCACCATAGCAAGCTGCTTGCTGTGGGGCACCTGGGAGGAGGGAGGTGGGAGGAGCCAGGAGTGCCAATGTGGGACCCAAAAAGAGGAGGACCTAGGCTGCTAAGTAATAGTATACAGCATCTCCCAAAATTGAGTACACCCCTCACATTTTTGCAAATATTTTATTATATCTTTTCATGTGACAACATTGAAGAAATGACACTTTGCTACAATGTAAAGTAGTGAGTGTACAGCTTGTATAACAGTGTAAATTTGCTATCCCCTCAAAATAAGTCAACACACAGCCATTAATGTCTAAACTGCTGGCAACAAAACTGAGTACGCCCCTAAGTGAAAATGTCCAAATTGGGCCCAATCAACCATTTTTCCTCCCCGGTGTCATGTGACTCATTAGTGTTACAAGGTCTCAGGTGTGAATGGGAGCAGGTGTGTTAAATTTTGTGTTATCGCTCTCACTCACTGGAAGTTCAACGTGACACCTCATGGCAAAGAACTCTCTGAGTATCTGAAAAAAAGAATTGTTGCTTTACGTAAACAAGGCCTAGGCTATAAGAAGATTGCCAAGACCCTGAAACTGAGCTGCAGCACGGTGGCCAAGACCATACAGCGGTTTAACAGGACAGGTTCCACTCAGAACAGGCCTCGCCATGGTCAAAGAAGTTGAGTGCACATGCTCAGCATCATATCCAGAGGTTATCTTTGGAGAATAGATGTATGAGAGCTGCCAGCATTGCTACACAGGTTGAAGAGGTGGGGGGTCTGCCTGTCAGTGCTCAGACCATACGTCGCACCCTGCATCAAATTGGTCTGTATGGCTGTCGTCCCAGGAGGAAGCCTCTTCTAAAGACGATGCACAAGAAAGCCCGCAGTTTGCTGAAGATAAGCAGACTAAGGACATGGATTACTGGAACCATTTCCTGTGGTCTGATGAGACCAAGATAAACGTATTTGGGTTAGATGGTGTCAAGCGTGTGTGGCAGCAAACAGGTGAGGAGTACAAAGACAAGTGTGTCTTGCCTACAGTCAAGCATGGTGGTGGGAGAGTCATGGTCTGGGGCTGCATGAGTGCTGCCGGCACTGGGGAGCTACAGTTCATTGAGGGAACCATGAATGCCAACATGTACTGTGACATACTGGAGCAGAGCATGATCCCCTCCCTTCAGAGACTGGGCCGCAGGGCAGTATTTCAATATGATAACGACCCCAAATACACCTCCAAGGCGAACACTGCCTTGCTAAAGAAGCTGAGGGTAAAGGTGATGGACTGGTCAAGCATGTCTCCTGACCTAAACCCTATTGAGCATCTGTGGGGCATAGTCAACAGAAGGTGGAGGAGTGCAAGGTCTCTAACATTCACCAGCTCCATGATTTCGTCGTGGAGGAATGGAAGAGGACTCCAGTGGCAACCTGTGAAGCTCTGGTGAACTCCATGCCCAAAAGGATTAAGTCAGTGCTGGCAAATAATGGTGGCCACACAAAACATTGACACTTTGGGCCCAATTTGGACATTTTCACATAGGGGTGTACTCACTTTTGTTGCCAGCAGTTTAGACATTAATGGCTGTGTGTTGAGTTATTTTGAGGGGACAGCAAATTCACACTGTTATACAAGCTGTACACTCACTACTTTACATTGTAGCAAAGTGTAATTTCTTCAGTGTTGTCACATGAAAAGATAGAATAAAATATTTACAAAATGGGAGGGGTGTACTCACTTTTGTGAGATACTGTTACATGTTTGTTATTTAAATAAAAGAAGACTTTAATATCACTTTAAAGCAGCCTTTCTCAACCTTTTCAACACCGAGGAACCCTTGAAATAATTCTCCGGTCTCTGGGAACCCCTGCTAAAAATTAAATATCTACAACTCATGATACAATAGTGTGATGGTCAGTGGGAAGAATGCCCCTTACACTTGTGGTCATTGGGAAGAATTATCCCCTTTTTACGCTGCCTATTTACGGCGACAGTGTGAACGCATACTGCGAATCACCGTAAATAGGCGGCAATTCACGGACGCGCAGCTAGGGGTCGAGAGCGCGCCACCGGCGGTGCGCTCTCTTGCCCGCCACACTCTAGAGGAGTGTGCCTGCGGCTCGGGTGGACCCGATGTCCGCCAGCAAGCCGCGATGAGCTGCCAGAGGTAAAGAACAGGGCACCGCTCTGCTCTGTCAGGCGGCATCTAAGATATCTACTGATTCCTGTCACTGGGATTAGTTAGATCTCTTATGCCCTTGACAGCCCAGCCCCCTCACAGTTAGAACACGCCTAGGGAACACAGTTAACCCCTAGATCACCCCCCAGGTTAACCCCTTCACTGCCAATGACATTTTTACAGTAATCAGTGGATATTTAAATTTCTGATGGCTTATAAATGTCAATGTTCGACATGGCATGTTTGACATGCCCACCCCAATATCAAAGTCCCGATAAAAATCACAGATCGCCGCCATTACTGAAAAAAAAAATGTAAAAAGGTCAGAAATGAAATTTCATGGTTTATAAACGCAGCAACTTTTGCGCAAACCAATCAATAAACACTGATTGCGATTTTTTTAACCAAAAATATGAGGAAGAATATAAATCGGCCAAAACCGATGAATACATTTTTTTTTTATATTTTTTTGGGGGATTTGTATTTCAGCAAAAAGTAAGAAATATATATTTTTTTTGCAAATTGTCGCTTTTTTTTGTTTATAGCGTTGATCTGAAATGATGCAGAGGTGACCAAATACTATCAAAAGAAAGCTCTATTTGTTGGAAAAAAAGGACGCAAATTTAGTTTGGGTACAATGCAGTGGAGACGTAGTAAAGTCTAGTTGCGATATTTGTTTTTTTTCGCTGTTAAACGTTTTTTTTATATATAAAGAATGAAAAACGACTTTATGTTTAGGGGGTTTTTTTATATTTTTTTTTTACATAAGTAGCCAAAACCGGCTAAATATAAGAAGGAGTATAAAAACCAATTTTTTTAGCGTTAGTCACAAATAACTAACCAAACGCGTTTTCAACGACGCAAATATTTGGTACTTTAAAGTAAAGACTGGAAAAATGTAAAAAAAAAAGTCATTACCGCCGCTAGACACTAAAAATAGCCCTGAAACTATAACCCCACCCGTACAGTTTGTACGGTACAGCTTGTAACT